>OZ020489.1:40036009-40373509 GCA_963971405.1 Psococerastis gibbosa | reverse complement strand
TGTCGGGGGTTAATACTTATTTTAATTAAATAGCATGAATTTGTCGGGGCCTATTTCATCGAGTCAGGACCAATTTTCAAAATGAAATTCATCTTTGTCCAGGCCTAACTAGCAGATTTTAGTTATATGCTCCCCCTTTGAAACGTTCTATAATACTAGAACGAGTTTATGATGCCACTAACTGTTCTACAACTTGTCGGGGGTTAATACTAATTTTAATTAAATAGCATGAATTTGTCGGGGCCTATTTCATCGAGTCAGGACCAATTTTCAAAATGAAATTCATCTTTATCGATCTTTGTCTTGGCCTAACTGGCAGATTCTCATAAAATAATAAATATTCTCCCATTTACGTTCTAAAATACTTTAAGAACGCTTTTAGAATGCCACAAACTCATCTACAATTTGTCGGGAGGTCGATGTTTTTTAATTAAATAGCTTGAATATGTCCGGGTGTATCTACAGTATTAATAGGCATATTTTTTCGAGTCAGGACTAATTTTCAAAATAAAATTCATCTTTATCGATCTTTGTTCAAGCCTAATTGGCAGATTTTAGCTATATGATTTTTACGTTCTAGAATACTTTAAGAACGCTTTTTCAATGGCACAAAGTATTCTACAACTTCTTGGGAGGTATTTTAATACGTTTTTTAATTAAATAACTTGAATTTGTTGTGGCTAAACTATTAATAGACGAATTTTTTAAAGTCAGGACCAATTTTCAAAATGAAATGCATCTTTATCGATCTTTGTCCAAGCCTGTAACTGGCAGATTTTAGCTATATGCTACCCTTTACGTTCTAGAATATTTTAACAGCGCTCTTACAAAGCCACAAACTGTTCTACAACTTCTTGGGAGGAATTTTAATGCGTTTTGAATTAAATAGCTTTTTCATACACATTATGAACATGTGTAAACCTATTTTCATGCATAAACCCATTTTCATGCCTAAATTAAAATAAATTCTATCTGATACCAAAGGACCTTTTTTAACTTACAACCCAACATGCTTTGACATTCTGTTTATTTAATATAGGCTACAGACCAAAATTTGTGGCACAGAAAATGAATTCCCCTATCTAAATTAATGCATGCCGGCTTAAGGGCAGTAACTCCATATCAGCCAGCCAACTTTTTCCATTTAAAAAAGAAATTTTTCAGGCTAAAGGACAGTTTAATTTACATAACTGCTTGCTTTTCCGGCAGTAAATTACACTTTTCATTAGGCTGCACTAAAAAGCTTTCTACGGAAATCGTCAAATTAGCTCAATTCATGGAGCGGTGGTTATGGCAGAGGGATAAATAAATAAATAAATAAAGACTTTTCGTTGTTTCTATTACTAAGCCAACCTAGCGGAGTTAGGGCTATAAAACCCTCCCTTACACTCAACTAGGATAGCCAGGGAACACCTGCTTTACATGGCCTCCGAAACATGGCCAGAAAAAGTAGCCAGTGTGGGACTCGAACCAACAACCTTTCGGGTGAAAGTCAGAGTCCGTACCACTACGCTACATGTCCTGACTGCTGACTACTGAGGGATGGTGGTCTACTACCTGGATAAAATGGTCAAAACTGGTATTAGGGTAGGTATTGGTTAGGTATGAGATGACAGATAAATTGTTTTAAAATGTATTGCAGCCTGATCGAGGCGATTATAATACCGGGGTTAAATAAATGCCCTAGGACTATAACTGTAAACAAACAAATTTTGAATAGCACTTTCCATTATAAAATTATCTTGTTTACATTTTTATTACCAGGGGATTAAATAAATACCAGTATTATAATCGCCTCAATCAAGCTGCTGCAGCCCTATCACGGCGATATGGGATTATTATAATACCGGGGTTTATTCAATTGTATTTAACAAATGAGTGCAAAATGCGCGGGAAATTCAAATTTATAAATTTATATTATTGGTGAGTTTTTAATTTTTCCTCTTATATTTCAACATTCTATACCCATATATTTTAATGTTTATTAGTATTTCTTTCTATTACTAAACAATGAAACTAATTCTCTTGTATTCTAATAATTTATTAACTTGAATTTCCCGCGCATATTTTAACACCGTCACGTGACACCTTACTTCTGCGGCACTAGATATTAAACCCCGGCATTATTATAATACCAAATCGCCACGATCGGGCCACTGGGCAACTTCGTAGTCCATTGCGCTCCTGAAACGATAGCAGTATGCGTATAAAAAAATGTTAAATCGAAATTACAGGATTTAGTAAAAACGGGTTTTGGCGAGATTTGAACCCACAATCTACACCTATCCGGGACATGGCTTAGCTGCTGAATCACAGGCCCGACAAGTACAGTGTCTTATATCTACTTATAGTTATGGGTTCGAATCCCGTCAAGTCCAGTTTTTTCTAAATCCTCTAATTTCGGCTACCTCTTCAACCAAAGTTAGTTTAATGTCATATACCCATTATAATACTATATTATAAAAAGAGTTACGCTGGCCCCAGAGCCCTTCTGCTGCTTTCGCTCACACTGGAACACCTACTTGGAAATGACGAGAGGGTCACCTCTCTCGTCATAAACATTCCTAATGTCAACCCCCTCTTCGGAACACTCTGAGGAGGGTTAGAATCTGACAACAACATGAGCGCAGAAGCCCAAAATGGGCAAAAAGCCTAGTATATTAAAAAAAAAAAAAATACATGTAAAAGTTAAAACAAAAAAAAGAGATATTTATAAAAATAAAAGTACTAAGGGAAACCTCATACTCATTCCTACCTAAAACCACAATGGGTACTGACGTCACGACCGCTTGTTTTACAAATAGAAAGGGCTTGTGTTAATTTAAAATGAATGCAGAATATTCCCCATTGACCTAAATAATAAGACCCATATTATAAACATCGTAAGCAATAAGTCAGAACGCTTCCATAACTTTCAATGAAAATTGCAGTTTTTCTACGCAAAAGAAACAAAATGAAATCCTGTCGTCATAGTCAGCGGAAAACTCACAAAGCCCCTTCAACAAGTATCATAATTACTGAAAGTCAGAGGTCAATTGCTATGTACAAAGAATGGGCTACGACAACCCCTTGTGTACAAATGCTAGCTCAGCCCCCCCCCCCCAATGCAAAAGTATCTCCCCAACCCTTTTGGAACTGCTGCTGAAGTTGAAGTGATGCATTTGAAGTTAAATACTATGTGCAGCAGTTGCATTTCATGAAAGCGTATTGAAATTTCTGAGTGGATTTTTTAGTCGAAGAGTTGTGTGGCATATCTTTCTTTGAGTGACCCCTTTTTAATAGAAGATGTTTCATGAAGTATGTCTCTCTGTAATACTCTCCCTCTCTCTCTCTCTCTCTCTCTCTCTTCAGGGTTGGATTTCAGGGAGATTCCTCTGACTTACTTAGGCCTACTTACTTACTTACTTACTTACTGAACGTAGACTAAGCTTTTTTTTCCAAATTTAAGCTGCACACGGGCTGAGCCCTGCAGCATAATACGATTAGTAACTTAACTTTCTATGGAGATATAAATTATTTGTATTGTATTGTATTGAGGCGGCGACCATAATTTTCATTTCAATGCCTCCATGACTAAAACCAAAAATGTTATCGTTACATATAAAAATCACGTGTCACATGTTTGCTTGCGATGGACTCCTAAACTACTGAACCGATTTTAAATTTGATTTGTACACCGTGTGGAATTCGACCCAACTTGAAAGATAGGATAGCTTACATTTCAATTTATTGTCGCAATATTATTTTATTGTTATTATTTTTATTTTGTCTCCATTACATGGTTGCATAATCAGTAATTCACAGGAAAAACTTAAAAAGACATCGCGATTTTCAACAACCCTGCTGCGGAGTAGTACACGGGACGGGATGGGTGAAAAATGCGGAAGTATTACATGCCCAATGAAAAATGTAATGCAGACAACGGTGAATGATGGAATCCCTGACACGACATTCATTGACTGTTAGGCGGTACGAATTTCGCCGGGTCAACTATCTGCCCTACCTACCTCATTCATACCCTTGAATAGTTCACTACAATATAATACAACAAGAAACTTAGCCACAGCAACGCGTGGCCGGGTCCTCTAGTATAATACTATATATACAATATGTTGTTTCTAACGCCTGATTTCAGCATTTCTGCTTTAAGCAACCCTGTCAGCCTGGCGGGGGGAGTGAGTCTGTTTGTTAACTTATTGTTTGTTAACATATACAATATGTATGTACATCGATTTCAGGGAACAATAACTTCCGTAGATATTATCAGATTTTGATCTTTGAACTTGGCCCAAAAATTGATCCTACAAATTTCTTGATCGAGTTTTTTAACCAGCTGGATCCACCATTTTGTTTCAAGATTGTGGCCGATTAAAACCTTATATAATTCATATCTCAGTTATTATTGGTCGCAGAGGAATGAATTAAAATCTGACTGAAAGCCCGTATTATTGTCTAAGATAATGGTAGTAAACCACTTTTTACGACAAATCAACAATTTCATGATAGCGTCCATTTAAAAGGGAAAATAATGTGATACTTAATTAAAAGTTCATAGTCGTCATTGTGGTTCGAAATTTTTAACACAAGAGTATATTGTGTATTGATGTTGTGGTCGCGAAAAAAATGAAGTTATTTTGTTATTTATAATTACATACAGTATGTACAAACAATATGTACATAGAGTAGGTAGCAAAGCGCGTGCATGTAATCTCTCTACACCTACACGATCGGCCAGAGCCGAAAGGGATTTTTTAATTAGATTCAGACATTGTGGTGACAATTATTGTCCTCAATTGCATAATATTGATTCACTCTTGAGAGCTAGATCTAAATAAATGTAGTACACATGTGAACAGTTGTATGCGTCATTATTAGCCAATCAAGGCGCTAGTTACAGGTATTTTAGACTACGGATAATTCTTAATTCCCCTCACTCAACATACAGGTAAATAAAATGATATCCATGATTCCATGAGCTTTGAGGCAAATAAATTTTAATTTCCGTGTGGGTAACTTGCACGCTTAAACCAATTAGATCTCTCTCGCATGTGCTAATGTAATGGAATCTCTGTCAAAGGGGACCTGGTATTATGCATGACCTAAAATTATTACCATATGAACGGGTTTAACGCTTTAGGCTTTATCTCCCAATTTTCACAGGTTAGTTTTGTATAATTTTATTTGAGGGGATGTGCGAGGTGGTAGAGAACTAGACAATAAGCCGGATTATCTAGGTTCGAGAAACCATAACACATTAACACATAAGATATATTTTTTAAATTGGTAGGGTTAATTGCATGCATACAATTAAATTAAAGTATTCGGTTAACCTATCCAGTTGCCTCCCAAAGTAACTTAATTAATAATTGTTTAGAGTTACGACACGTCTCCGATCACATGGTGTGTAGAGACTCGCACAATTAGCCTATAAATTATATTAATAAATTTCAGATTTTTTGATTTTAGATGTTGGTAATCGTCGTAAAAAAAAAGAGTGGTAAGCGCGGAAAATTCAAATTGCGTCTATTTACAATTGAATGATCTTCGGCTACATTTTTTGGTGAATTTCTTAATTTTTTCTGCCGTAGATTAAGACAAATTATTTATATAGTAATTCTTAATATATTTCAAAATTAAAACTTGTTCATTGTAATGTTTATTTCTAGCCTCTAGGGCGACATGTGTTTATATTTGATATTTATATTTGCTACGTCGCGTCAGTTCAGTTCTTCAGTATTGCCAACATTCTCGAATTTGTTCATTTATTTTAAACAATTTTTTTATTTTTATAAAAATATTAATCGCATAGCCTACAAACAATTTAATGAATGGATCCGATTGACCACTTCAGTTGCCTCTGTAGGTTAGTACCTGTGTTGAGTTACGACACGTCTCCGATCACATGGCGTGTAAAGACTCGCACAAGTGCAAGCATGTTACCACCTGGCCATCGAAGTCGACAAGTCCAAGGGGTCCAGACCCCCCCCCCCCCCCCGAAATAAATTGTTGTATGTAAACCTGTATTGTTTGAAGAATTTGAATAAATTTATTTGATTTTAAACACTGGATAGATTGATGATCGCCAATCTTCGATAGAAGAGTCGTTAAGTTATTCCCAATCACCTTCCTTTCTCGTACTATCATAAAGAAGCCGATAGCTCATTAAATTTCAAAAGCCTTTTAAGACCAAACCTAACGCTTACCGAGCAAAATAAAGGTGGCACTTTGGGCCAATGACCATCATCAAATAGAAGCAGCTGAGACCGTTATTATTTACCGTATTTCAAAGCGGCCAAATGGTGCGAACGTTCACCGAACGCTTATTTTCAAGAAAATAAATCTTTTGCAAAATTTCCCCTTCAAAATGGTTTCATAAGTTTTCCCTTTCTAATGGGTTTCCGGTTACCTTGGATATTTTTAGCGAACAAAATTGTTCCTTGCTCTTACTCTGTCGTACCTTCGATATTTAAATTCTTAGATTATACAAACAATGCATATGCGAAAAAGTGAAGTTAGATTGTCATATAAACAGTTTCAGGTAGTTATATGTCACCGTGAGAGTGTTTAAAGCTTTCTCTTACTGTGCCAACGGCCTTACCATGTTGATTCCATGAGAGAAGAACATTTTCATAATTTCAAACCACGGCAAACTTGGTAGTGCGCACAGCGTTGGCAGGGGAACATGACGGGACATGGTAATGTGCTGAGACTATACCAGTCATTTTACATACGGATCGAGTCCTGTACACCTCCGATTTAATCGTGTGACTTTATCATGTTCCCCTGGTGGTTCGGAATCCACTATAATCAGGAGGTCCATCCTGTCAGTCAACTCCCTTTCTCCCCGGGGTGAAGGAGTCTGACCTTAGGGTGCCTGAAGTTAACAAACAAACTCACTACCCCACCAGGCTGACAGGGTTGCTAGTTGAAGCAGAAATGCTGAAAGAAAGCGTTGGAAGCAACAGCTTTTTCTTAAGGCTTTAAGCCTTTTGGGGAAGTTATTGACTTTTTTCGTCGCCTCACTAAATAACTTATTCAGTACTTGTGGTGAGTTACGACACGTCACAGACCGCATGGTGTGTGGAGACTCACTCAAGTGCAAACACGCTACCACCATGCCACCGCGAAGCCGATGTATACCAGTAAAGGTTGCCACCTCCACAGTTCCTCAACACGATTAGAAATGTTTTCATGAGGAATTCTATGTTATGTTGTGTATTGGAACATGGGGGTGTGAATTAAGTTATGCAGCATGTCGGCACCCCCATGGTCCAAAGCATAGTGGTGTGCCAGTATTCTTCACGAAATCGTCTCTAAGCGTGGCGTAACTACAACTTAAAAAAAAACCTTCGGTAAATGACACAGCTATCCTATTGGCAGTATCCAAAATGTTACCACTAGAACGTTTTAGTCATTTACCAAAGACATTTTTTCGGAAGTCGGTAGGAACCCCCCCCTCCCCCAAATAAAGGCCAACCGGGAGGAAAAATGACTTGTAGGTGCCGTATTAAATTGAAAAAATTATTAAAATTATATAATTTATATACAGCTGTAGCAAACTAGTTAAAACGTACGGTATAGTATAAAAATTAGGTACCAATGGAAACTTTCGCAATTTTTCTTCCCTGTATGTAACCTAGAAAATCTGCTTATACGGGGTAATGCAACTAGAATATAAAATGTAAAAGACAAAATGAGATTTTTTAAAATTGCCAATTAAAGCGTACAACCATTTTTGTTTTCATGAAAATTCCGGAAAGGGAAGCAGAATAGAAAGACTTCCGGTTCTTTACAAAGAATGAATCTCAACTGTGCTATTTAAAAAAAAAAAAATGAAACCCATTTAAATTACATGGTTAGAGAGCTGCGTAGCCTACCTATGCGTAAGTACTAAGTAAGTAATTTTCTTGGGTATCGATGAGTTTTCATCGGCATGCGTATAAGACACAGCACCATAATAGACAAAAACGGTTTTCTGCTATATAAAAATGCAACGCATACGATGGCTGGGGCACTTCGTAAGAACTTCAGACGACGCACATGCTGAACAAGATGTACAAAGCAAGCATGACAGGAAGACGACTGGCGGAACGTCCTCGAAAACGCAGGAAGGATGAGTTGGAAACTGATCTCCGCGAGTTGGGAGTCCGTAGATGGTGGAGAGTTGTACTAAATTGATATGACTGGAGGAGTGTTGTCGAGCAGGCCAAAGCTCACCAAGGGCTGTAGAGCCAGAAGAAGATGAATAAGAACGTTGATGAAGCGTAGCCAACCGTACCATGTCGTACGTACTCATACGGCACATTCAAGCTCCTGCGTCCTGCTTCAGTTGATTCTTGAATTCATTCTTCGGCCGCCCTCTTCTATTGGTTCCTTGCACTGTGCCCTCAATGATGGCGTGTACCAGAATTTCGTGTTCTAGCAAATTCTCCACCATTTCGCTGGCTCCCTTCTACAATAGCCTCTAGCGCTCTTTCATTCGTCACGTGGTCCCTCCAGCTGATCCGTAGCAACGTTTTGTAACACCACATTTCAAACGCTTCAAACCTCTTCCTTATTTGGAGACTGCTGCTCTGCCTCTGAAAAGGCTAGTCTTGCTCTTGTCAAACCGCCGCCGCAAGTTTATCAACCACAATGTTCTATACTTCTGCCGGAAGGATAAGTCATTGTAGACGTTCTATCTTCCGCTTGGATTGTACCAAGCAGAATACAATACTCTACGTTCCTCGTCACATGGCCAAAGTATGTTAGATTCCGTTTCGTAACTGTCAGCAGCAACTTGGCTTCTGTATCCATTCATCTCTGGATCTCGACAGTATTCCTAACTGAGAGTTTACAAACGTGTGACCTGCCCTTGTTTTAAAAGATAGCGTCATAATACTATCGTTGAGAAATTCACAGCACGTTGCGACCAACAGCGACAAAAAACTTAGAAAACTGTGAAACCCGCTTAGCCAGGATTACAAGAGATGTGGGTGAGGTTTTGTACTGGGGGGGGGGGGGAGGATTGGTGTATAGTTGGGGAAAGTCTGAGCTTTTTAAGTATCTGTGATGTACCAGTATTGTAAAAACCATATAATTCCTTACTTGCTGTAAAGTGTAGAGGAGTTGTATTTCGTGAAGGACTCTTTATGGACCCTAGCTGGCCCATTGGTTTCTTGTCCAATGCCAACAACCCCATGGATTTCAGATTTCCGGACGCCCAGAACCCCCTCATGCTACAGTCTTGGATTACCCCATTCCCAAAGCACTGAATTTATCGATGGTGTTGCATATTCAAGAGCGAGCAGACCATTACATTGTATTGTAACATGGTTGTAATGACAGGGCACGTAATGTATTCGTGAATTTTCCATAATTTCTTGAAAAAATAATTTTTTGCACAAAACTAAATATTTTTTTGGGAATGCAACAGCTGTCCAGTTTTTTTACTCTATTTAACACCTAAAACAATTAAACCTGAAGGTAGAAATCATCGATAGAAAGGTTCCACAGAAATATTACTTTTTAGTAATTTTTCATGAAAATTGAGTTATTTTTATTTTTTTACCCCCAGAAGCAAACTATAAAGGGGCAAGTGACCCACCGCGTTTTGTTACCATCAATGTCGACAACAATATATGTGAATTTAAAAAAATATCGTTGTAGCCGTTTTGGAGAAATATTTTTTTTATATTTTTTTTTAGTTTTTTGAGAATAAAACCCCCCAAAATTGATTTACCCCAAATAAAAAAACTGTCCCGAGATATGATTTTTGTGAGCCTACATGCCAAATTTCAACAAAATCGACTATGTAGTTTACCCGGAAATCGATGAACAGACCGAGCGACAGAGACGGACATTTCGTAAAAAACACTATTTTGGGTACCTGGGACCTCAAAACGTGTAAATTCATTGAAATCTCGGAATCGAAAATTTTGACCATCACAAAGCTTTCCTTATATTACGTATATTAATAAAATTGGAAAGCAATAACTTAGGTAAAAGTATTCTATACTTAGTTATTATGACTATGCAAGGGAATTGTAGGCCTAATGCAGTGGTTTCCCTTATGCCGTTGACTCTTCATTGAATTCCTCCACCTCCGGGGCCAGTTTCCAACCCTCAAAAGAGTGCCCTACACAAAAAAGACTGTGTTTTCGCGTATCCCGGCTCAAACTCGGTCCCCCATCTGTTTTGTCACCATAATAAGTGACGCGCTTCCATCTTCACCATGACGAGATACAGATTAGGGATTTTCGTGTCTTTGCCTCTAAGACCATAAAGCAATAATACTCAGCAGCTCAGCTACATTGAAGTTCGTGGATAGTGGAGCGTTATTCTGAGGTGACTGGAAAGGGTTTTCGGGCTGGTAAAAGCCCGTCAAGGCCCAAGGGTGAAGAAGAGGAAGAAGTAGTAAAAGAAGACTTTGATGGCAAGGTGGTGGCGTGCTTGTACTTGTGCGAGTCTCTACAAGCCATGCGATCGGAGGCTTGCCGTAACTCAGCACACGTATTAATTCACTCATTGAGGCGATTGATGAGGTCAATTGGATGCATTCATTAAATTGCTTGTATGCGATTAACCTTTAAAAAAAAAAAAAACAGGTGAAAATCTACACTCGGTTGGAAAAACGTCAAGTATTGCAGCTACGACCATGTTGCCAACCTCAGGATCGAGAACTGTCAAAAAAAAACTGTCATCAGGAATACGACAAACCTACTAAGCCTGCAATGCAAGACAAATGCGATAAAGTTTCCGTCGTTAAAAATCCAGAAAAGAATCTAAAAAATATGAAAAAAGTGACAGACCGGTCAAAATAAAGGATGAAAAATCACCAACGACATCAGAAAAAGATGAAAAACCGTCGGAAGCTCATCAAGTGCTCCAATTTAAGTTTTCTCAGGTTGTCGGCATGAACTTGTGGAAAATCCATGTCGATCTAACTCTTTTTCTAAATCATTTTTCGCTCTCCTTTCTTATTATTTTTATATGTGCAGGTATTAAAATTGTTTGAAGTTCTGTCGCGGATTTTAACGGGCTGTTGCTTGGTACTAAATCCAATTTCACAGACAAAATTGATTTTGGAGCCCACAATGAGGTCATAGACCTTAGAAGAAATGCTCTTATTCATTTTGATACCTAGTTTTATCATATGGACATCACTAAAACCATATGTTTAACAGTTTAAGAATGTCTGTGTGATTAGTAATTTTCAGTTGGCAGTTTCATACACTAGCTGCTCTACTATATAACGAAGTTTATACATTAACTTGATACCAGGAATGGGATTAAATTATTCAGAATAAACTCCAATTGATTCATATTTATTTTAAACAAAAGAGTGCAAAATGCGCAGGAAATTCACGATAATAAATTATTCCCCCCTACACACTCGAATATTGTTCCAATATTTATAAATATACAAACTTATATAAGGCGCTTATTCTACCGACGTCAATAGTCAAAATAATGCTGATATTGACGTGGTAGCAGACATTTTTACACTGTCTTTAATGTCTGCTACCACGTCAAACACCGTCAATAATCATTATTGACGTCGGTGAAATAAGCGCCTAAAGAGAAATTGGAAAGTGTGATTCCAAAATTCAGATACATCAACATAACCATTCCAAATAATTCTTCGATCGAATAAATATTGGATTGAAAAATATTGGTGTGTGTAATCAGGGCCATGGAATACAAGAATATGGTTGCATAGTTTTACAGGTAATTGAAGGAAATACGAATAATCATTAAAATGCACAGTCATTCATTAATTTAGGAATATATTAAGAATATTATAAATAATTTGTCCAAATCTAACGGAGAAAAAATTAAAAAACTCACCAAAAATATAGATGGGGATCAATTTATTAATTTGAATTTCCCGCGCATTTTGTACTCTTTTCATTTAAAAAAAATTGATCAAAATTATATTAAGAACAATTTAATCATGTTCCCGGTGTCAGGGGCCGTGGTGGGACATGATAACGCGTTGAGATTGTACCGTTCAGTCTACGTGCGTGTCGAGTCCTGGTCCCCTCCGATTAAATCGTGCAACTTTACCATGTTCCCCAAGTGGTTCGGAATCCACTATAATCAGGAGGTTCACCCTGTCAGTCAACTCCATTTTCCCCCGAAAAGAACCTTAGGGTGCCTCATGTTAATAAACTGACTCACTCTCCCCGCCAGGCTAACAGGGTTGCTTTAAGTAGAAAATACTGAAAGCAGGCCTTGGAAACAACATGTTCATTAATCTGTTAAACGGCGTAGTAAGAATGCAGGGCCGTTACGAGACTACGGACCTCGTGCCAAGGAACAATTTGAGCCCATTACATACCTAGTTGGATGATAAATTCTGTCACCCAGTCTTCCCACCTTTTTCATAAAAATGCACTTCAGTCATACCCCAGTATGATGCTCCCAACCAGACCATCACTGAGGAGGCATGATGGCCTCGAATAATCCTAGGAGCGATTTAACTTGCATGGTCAGAGCTTCTGGCATACACCCTATCGTTTTGCCCGTTAAAAGTTTCTTCTATGGTTAAATCTTTTTCATCAGAAAACAGGATGTTTCTGTGCCCATTTTTAGCGTACCGCTTGAGTAGAACACGACTTCTTAGGCGCCTTAAATTTTTCTGTCGATTGTTCAAGAGATGACCTTTCTTTCTCTTACTAGAATGAAGCTTAAGGTCTCGATCAATGATAGTTTTTAATGAGCTTCTCTTTCGGGGCATCTGCAAAGCCATGATTTTTTGCTTCCAGACGGGATTTCGATTGATTCACGACCTAACTGCTTGAACTACGGCTGGCCCGATCTTTTGTGGTCAACACTTCAGACATCTCTCCACAGTTTGATGGTGCACAAATCTTAGCGATATTCCAAGCTTTTGAAGCAACTTGAAAATGGTACTCAGCGAGTGCCCACATTTGTGAAGGGCTATGACGGCAACACGACCTTCTCTTTGGCCCCATTCCATGGTCATTTCTTTCACAAAGTGCCACTTGTAATATATACAATTGAAGGTAGTTTCATGGTGAACAACAATATGGCATTTGTTTACAAACAAGTTTAAATTTAAATCCAGAAATTCTATGGAAAGTTGAGTGACAGTATTTAATGTCCAACTAGGTACAAACCCACAATGATTTTAATATAGGAGAAAGGACTGAAAATTTTGAAACTTGAAAATGGTCGAGCTAAGACATGCGTTCTATTGATATATTGTAACAGGCGTGCACCCAACTTTATCAAGTCTCCTGTTGGTGTAATTTCATACAGCATTCATAGTAACTAAATTAAATAGACATTTTCTAATAATATGAACTTAAATATACAAAGCAGGCTACTCTGGGTATGTAGTATATTTCAAAATATGAGTACAAATATTTGCAGAAAGTTTTCGCAAGTAATGATCAAGGAGCCTTATTGGATCAGAAACAACGTTTTCTAATACATCTCAAAATTAAGCAGTGGCGAAGAATCGTTTACCAGTCCTCAGGCTTCAATGACGCCTCGTGCCGCAACACTCACAGTATGCCGGGAAATACCACATTTTTTATTATTTAATTTAATTAATTTAATTTAATCTCAGTAGTCAGTAGGTTATTGCGAGTTGGAATTGGACGTAACTTCATGTTCTAGTCTGATAGTACGAATCATTTCTCCATTCATAGTCACAGTATTGTCATTATTGACGGTCATTCCAGGAGGAAGAATATCCAACTCCTTCATTGGTATCATGAAGTCCGTGAAGAACCCTCCAAGACTGTCCTTTTCGTTAAATACAGTCACTACATCTGCAACTAATGCGCCACCCGCGTATTGCATAAGATCAATAGTAACTTCTTCTGATTCCGCTACCAAGGAAGCAGTAACAATTAATTTTTCATGTGGAGGAACAGTGATTTCGCTAATTTCTTTCATATTCTCCATATAAACACAAGGATTACTTTCGATAGCCGTGTCCCATGTTGTTGTCAATGTAACTGGCTTATTTCTGTCATTTACGTTCCCTGAGCAAAGAAAAGAATCAAAAGGCCACGAGCCCATCTCATAGCCCCAACCAGTTCCTGGATCTCGTTCCTCTGTTGTTTCAGTGTTGGTGTACAATGTTGAAAATTTACTGGTAATGCTGTTGGTTAGCGCATAATTCCAAACAGGAGTTGAGATATTAACGGCATAGTCAAGGTCATTTTTAAATGTCATATTCCAGCAAACCGTGGTTTCAGTTTTTGTAATAGGGGCCTGATCCCTTTTGGTGGCAACCACATCAGAAAATTGGACATCATATTTTGTTAAATTTACCTCCTTTACGTTAAATCCATAAGCTTTTCTAAATAATACAGAAACACTCTTCTTTACGAAATCTGCAAAATCGTACTCTTTTCTGTCTTCGTTTTCTAATAAATAAAAGTATACTTCTTCTTCACCGTAATATTTGTTGTTTCCTTCTTTTGCTTTAATAATTGCTGATGTTTCCGTTTTACTGTCAACAAATAATACGGAAATATCCAAAAGTGGGTTCAATAAATTTAATTCGTTCAAAATTACAGAATCCCGATCATCCATTATTCCCTTTAGGTTTTCATTAACAATTAAGATTGAAAGAAGTTCTTCTTCATAATACTCATAGATACTTCCAAAATAATCTCCGATATACAAACGATTATTTACTGTCATCATAGAATTAATACCTATTTCACCAATGCGAATAGCGGAAGCTTTTGCACATTTTCCGCTCAACGGGTCATATGTCCAGATTTGACCTTGGACAAAGGAACCTATGTATATTTCATTGTTTAACCTAGCCACAGTGGAAATCCCAAAATCTAGTGTAGTATTGCAGACAATTTTGTATTGATCTGTAAGAATATCATATTCATACAAATGAACGTCTGACCCAAAATAAACTTTAAAATTTAGTGAAGTTGACATGTCTACAACAAGCGCCGCAGTATAAGCGGCTTCTCGATAGTCCTCACTATCAGGACTAAATGCATACACATTATAGCCTGCTGCAATGTACACCGTTGAAAGTGACGAAGTTAGTTGTTCAACAGATCTTCCCACATATGTAAGATTTTTATTCTCTTTAGTGACTGGGTCGAAAACAGAAAGGAAGCCCTTATTTGATCCGTAGTAAATTTTATCCTCAAACACTGTCATTCCATGTATCTCTGAATCAACTTCAGGAATAACCGCTAAGCTGTCGTTTTCTGGAGTGTACTTATACAAAACACCATTACTCGACCCGATGTACACGGAATCGTTGAAAATAACTGATTTAGATGATGTAGACAGTGAGAAGTTAGCAATAGTTCTCTGTACTCCTGTGTTAAGCGAGAAGCTGCTCAAATGACCATCTCCTGAGCCGAAGTATATGACACCATTAAGATATGACATTGTTGGTATGGAGCCATATTCGGCTTCGGCAATCTTTCTGAAATAGGTAAGTTTGGATTCGGAGTTTTCGGTACTTAAAATAACTAATAGTGTTATTATCGCCCCATTTATGGATTTGGGCCACTTCTGTATTTGAGGTTTCATGTCTTATAGTTGATTTTCCGTTTGCCAATTAGGTATAATCACCTAATCTCGTTTCTGCTTATTGTGTATCACTTGATCTGAAAAAAACAATAATACTAAGGATATAAATAATTGTTATTTATGAATTTAATTTAATTTTAAATTATTAATTCATTATTCAATTGAAAGTATTACATTAAAATCCCAATTTAATCCTATGTAAAGTAGTTGAGCATACAAGACACAAGGCGGTTTCGTCTGCGCCTGTCAACATCAATTATTAGGCCTACTCAATTTTGATTGACTGTCCCAATTAACAACATAGAAATTAATGAAATTAATTTTTAAGTTTAATCCGTGAAAAGTGTCCAATTCATGTTACTTCAATATAGAAACACTCACCTCAGCTGTGTCGTTACTGAATAACTTATCAGCCAACCCAACCTTAGTGGTAATGTGACCACTTTTGTCTAACTTAAGTACAGTATAGTTGGCCATTTTTCGTTTATCGTGATTACATTTTGTCATAGATTGGGTGCCATTGTTGATAAACTGATTATATAATTTGGTGGTAAATATACAATAATGATTAACACTAACTTAGTATGTAATAAGGTGTGTCACACAGTCACTTGGGTTGCCGCATGAGCCGGGGGGGGGGGGGTGTCAGCTGCCTTGTGTATTAAAAGGGAAATTCCCCGGGGCAGACCCACGTGCGCTATATGATAAATATTTCACTCCACCCAGCCCCCCCCCCCTTGAAAGATAGCTGTAGACGCCCTTGCACACTCACACACTGACAATAAAATGGTTCACGTGCGTTGTTCATAAGGGAAACAGTAGATATACATCAATCAATCAATTTATAATATGTACATTACATTACTATAAAATTATGATACTCGTACAGCAAGGGTAAAAAAAACTATATAAACCCTAGGAGAAGGTAGCCTATGAATAGGGTGAGTGACATACTTATGATGGTTATGTCACTAAGCCGAAACCGGTTGTGTTTTTACAATTGTATGACGAAAAACGTTACTATAATATATTTTATTCACAATGAGTCGCTTAGAGGAATCCACCAATTTGGTTCTAGAGAATTATTGAGAGGTTTACAAAATAAAACAATTTTTTTTCTAAAATTAACTTTCTTCTAGAAATATGACTGGCATCAGCCAACCAATAAATCGGCAAAAGAAGCAAACAATCAAACATGATAGAATGAAATTTTAGTCCGAATAATATAGTGTTAACAGAGCGGAAACATTTTTAAAAATATGCCCATATCTATTAGGGTGGAGCGATAGGTATAGGGAAAAAACTTTTATTTTTTAAATTGTATTTAATAGTTAAAATAACGTGCCAAATGCTGCTAAAACCACGCTCGCAAAATATCGAGTCTCAAAAAAAAATTTTTGAGGTGCCCCAGGGGTCTCAAAGTTTTGAATTATGTCATTTTTTTAAAAATTTAGCTATGTTTTTTCATATTTTTTTTATTTTTGTAAAAAAACAACCTTAAATTTTTCAGACACTGTATTCCTTCTTTGTTTCAAAGGATGGCATTTTTTGACGAGAGATAATTCGGCTGCGGATGAAGCCATCTCTTGCTGACTCTCCAACTACCGATTCTGATGCTTCAGTAACTAGTTTAACGCATCGTTCCACAGCCTGCGTATGACATGGAAGTTGGAGAATTTTTTTGAATCCTTTCTCCTTCATATTCACTGATTGAAGTAATTTATCCGTCGTCCAATTGCTCAAAAGTGGTGGCTCTGTAACTGTAGTGTCTCGCCAATATACCATATTAATGTAGTCAGTAGAACCAAAATTGAATTTCGGTTGTTTAAATTCTCTGATTCTTTTCCTGCTCCTTTGGTTAGTACGTGCTTTAATAATTCTCCGGTAAGCCAACTCCCGTATAGCTTTTCTGTCATCGACCAGCATTGCAAGCAAAATATTTTCGGGGTGCCCAAAATATCCATTTCGTTGTATTACAGGGTCAACAATTTTTTTTAGATCGTCACTTAAATAGCGACTTCGAACGATTGTCTCCATCAGATGTTTGGCACCTTCTGTGCATTTTGGCTTACATTTTATTGTAAACCACATGGGTCCATAGACCCTCATTATGAATTCAGCCAAAATGAATAGGTTAGGGCATGGCGATATTGCCGCAATGTAGAGGCGCAAAATTCTATTTGCTGTCGTAAGCCACCGTGAGTGGTTCATTCTGCCAGGGTTTTTGTTAGCCAAACTGCTGGGGCAAGAACCTGAGCGCACAGCTTCAATTATTTCATGAAGATAGGCTTGGTCCGTGCTCAGGTCTTTTTTGTCAATGATTGGCATTGTTGTCGCAATAGGCAAAAATGCCACAACAGGAAGAGTTTCGCAAAATAGCAGTGCCTTCCCAATGGGCCCAGAAAAACACTCTGGCCCAGTAGTGACGCCGTCAAGATGCTGCAGCAAGTGCCTCAACGGAAGTTCATTTGCATGAAGCATGCAAATGAGCCATTGCAATGATTTCCCGAGTGTTTGCTCCAATCCACGAATGACACCGTTTTTGCAGCCTGTATTTATTACGGTACCATCGCACCCAACGGCTTTCAGTGAAGTCATACCACACGTCTTTTCTGGAAGACATTCAACAATATTTGACACAACTTTGGCGGCCTTGCTTGATTCTACAGAAACATGGCCAATATAAATTCCTCCAGGTTCACCAATAAGAGAATAATGTTCCTCGGCAACAGTCTTTCTATGGAATTTCCCTTCAATTTTCTCATTAACAAGAGTTTTATCTTTTCTACCATCAAAATACAAGCCAGTTATCATATGATTAGAACCATTGGCATCAGCCAAGTCACTACGCATCTTGGCTCTTTCTCGTCGAACTTTTGACCGATCAACCACTAGGCTCTGATCGCCTGGCGTTATAATTCCAAAGTCCTGCAAGACAGCCGATGCTAACATAGCGGCAGTTCTGTCGGAAACGCCAGTACGGTCACAGGTAATTGCGAGCGTAGGCATAGTAAGTCTCAAATCTTTTGGCAATGACAATGTTTTAGGAATAGGAATATTATCTTCTTCTGTGTAGCGTTGCTTTTTTACTGTGAAATTATCCCACGAATCTGCATTATTTTCTTCGTCAGTCGAATGAAATGGTAGTGGAGATGAGATTGGAGAACCTGTAAACTCCAGCTCTTCTTCAGAATATTCTAATCTCTTCCTTGCTGACCTTTTTCTCTTTCGGCTCTCTAATCTGACGGATGACATGTCTACTGTGCCAATAATCATGTTTCGGGCTGTTCTTTGGTCAATAAGAAACGTCCACTCAGGTTTAGGGACTTTTAAAGCTTTAGGGCACAAACAACTTTCAAAACACACACATTTGCAATAGGAAATATCAAAAAGTTTGCGTGAACCGTCCGTAAATTTATTCAGGCGTTTCAAGTAATTATTATTGGTTTTTCTAGTTTTATACGGCTTTAATAAGTTCCGATAATTGTTGTGATAGGTACGAATCAACTGCAAAACTCGTGTGCGTGTTACCGTGGGCAGAGATGCGTTATTCCAAATCTTTTCTATCTTTTCCGCCAAATTCACTGCTATTTCCCCAATTGTTGGCTCTTTTGATGACGTTTTCGGTTTAAGTTCATATTTGATCCACAAATAACCCTTCATGACATCAAAATATGTTGGCAACTGCAGTGGGTTCAATTCACATGGAAACCCAAAAACTGGGCAATTAATTTGCTGACGTGTCCTTGAGTTCATTTTAGGTTAAACAGCCTGCAACAAAAATTAGCCCGAATTTCATAATTGAATTATAAAAAATGTAATTAAGGTATATTATGCCTAACTATATTATATAAAGCTGTATTACACAAATATATCTATTAACGCACCATATGCCGTATGCATGCAAATTAAAATAAAAAATAAGGCTTACCTTAAAATTAATATTAATTTCATGATCAAATATGGACGATCACCGCTTGCTTGTACAGGTAGAACAATTCGTTCTGCACATAGTGCCAACCTAAGTATGCAAAAAAATGGCGCCAGAATATTTTTTTCGACTTCATAGAAAGGCCCATTTTTGAAGAAATTTCAAAACTTTGGGCACCCTGGGGCACCTCTTAAAATTTTTTGAATGATAAAAAAATTGACGTGTGGTCTTCGGGTAAGGTATCGCACCGTTTGGTAACTATTAAATAAAAAAATAAAAAATAAAGGTTTTTCGCTCCACCCTAATATCTATTCATGGTTCAGGCTTATAATAGGTCGAAATTAGAGGATATGGAAAAAACTGGGCTTGGCGGGATTCGAACCCATGATCTACGCCTAACCGGGGCGTCGTCTTAACCGCTGGACCTCGGTTATAACGAGGAGGTTACCTCTTCAACCAAAGTTAATTTAATGTCAGTGTTATAATATACCATATAATACTACAATGTAACTTATAATAGGTTTTGGTTAACAGACAATATTAGGATTAATTAATATAATATTTAAATATGTAATAGCCTACGTTCGACGTACAATACATAAACATTGCATAAATAAATATTCTACGATAATGAGTTTTGGAGCTATAAACTTAGAAACAGTTAGAAACAAGACAAGTCAAGACATGTAGCGAGACTTTCACCCGAAAGATTGTTGGTTCGAGTCTCACACTGGCTACATTTTCTGGCCATGCTTTGGAGGGCATGTAAAGCAGGCCTTCCTAGTTGAGGGTAAGAGAGGGCTTTATAGCTCTAACTCCACGTGGTTGGCATAGTAAACAACAAAAAGTCATTATTATTATTTTTTTTTAGAAACAGAAGCTATCCACCCGGTGTCAGAAAATGGCCCGAAGTGTACTGCAGCTCTTAACAGTGTTTTATCATATTCCAAACATGGCGGAACACTTAAGTATCTACAAGGTTAAATTTTCCGTAAGTTTACAAGCACCCTTTGTGCACTTTATTAGACCACAGTATACGTACTTCATTCGCTCACATAAACAATCTAATAAATTCTATGAATCTTCTTATTAATTCTGGAGTAAATAACACTATTCTACTATAGTGTTAAGTGTTTAAAAACATATAGTAGGCCCTCCCATTTTTACCACTGCAAAACCGGCAATCAATTATTTTCAAGAGGAAAACTCCCCCCCCCCCTTTGTATTTAATTTTTATTCATTTGTTTAATATACGGTATACCCCTTCCATAATGTCTACTCAATATTTTTTGTAATTAGCGTACGCCCTATTGAACCACTCAAATGCATACTTTGCCAAGTTACTGTACGAACCATTTCTCCATGGAAGGTAATCAAATCACTGTCAACAGTCATTCCAGGGGGCAACAAATCTAACTCCTCCATTGCTGAAAAGAAATCCGTTATAGAACCACTAATACTGTCTGTTTCGTGAAGCACAGTCAAAACATCGGCCGCAATCGTTCCATTTGCGTCTTGTTTAAGGTCAATAGTTACTTCTTGTACATGTGTGTTTATGGAACCCGTAAAATTTAAAGTCGAATGTGCGGGAACGGTCTGTAAGAACCCCTCATCTACCATATCGAATGTCAAAAAACACGGATTTTCTTCAATTGCAGTGTCCCATATTGGAGAAAGGACGACCGGTTTATTGATATCATTTATTTTATCAGAACAAATAGGAAATATGTACGGCCATGAGCCCAGGGAATCATCCCATCCCTGAGTTGAGTTAAGCTCCGATTGTCCAGTGTTACTGTACAAACTCAAAAATTTAGTATAAATACTGTTTTTACTTGTTGCATTCCATTTAGGCAGATAGATATTAATTTCATGATCGAGAACATTTTCAAGCTCTAAATTCCAGCAAAAATTTGAATCCGTGCTTATGGTCTGGGGTTTGTCTTTTGTTGTTGCAATAACATTGTTAAATGTAACATCATTCTTAGTTATATTAACCTCTTTGATGTCAACACCATTAGCTTTTCGATATAAAGCAATGACACCCTTTTTCAGTAATTCATCAAAATCGTACACGTTTCTTTCCTTATTTTGTAACAGAGTGAAGTGCACTTCACCATCGCCGTAATATTTGCCATTTACTGTTTCAGAATCTTGATCATCCACTATTTCTTCTATATCATTATTTAAAATTAACTCTCGGATGTCTTCTTCCTCGAAATGCTCGTCATTGTTGCCACTGGCAACATTCTTAAAACGTAATTCCGCCGATTTCGAACATTTTGCACCTAAAAGAACTACTAACAATATTGTCTTTGTGAAAGTGTGAAAAAATGGCTTCATTTTGGCACGCTTTGATTGGATATCAAATATTTTCCAACTTAGACCTTTCCAGGTGGAACCGCGTAGTAGATTTCTAGTCCACAGCAGGATTCAAAGATTCTTCAATTTTAGTTATCAGAAAGCAATCGACCTGAAAATAAAATTAATGCCACTTGTATAGCTGTTGGGTAATATTAATTACTATAGTATGGTGCAGGATATGCGTAGAGAAATTGTGTTTGAAATGAATTATCAAAAAATATGTAACTTAAATCAAAACAAAACGTATAAATGACTACGGCTGAAGTTGGAGATGCTCTTTAAAATAGTTGTGGCCACTAACCACGACAACCCATTGAGGGTCTTGACCTGAAAATCCTCCACTGTTGGATTTAGGACGTTGTTGCATCCGGTCTGTGTGGCTAAGTCAATTCGTCATGGCGGATTCACCATTGTTCTAGTCAATTCTCATCATAATAGTGGTAGAAAATAATTTTTTGGACAGTTATTTGCCACGGGTGGCCAGAGCCTTTTAGCACGGCATAATCGGCCAAATGCCGGGAAATGGTCAACGCGTGCCTTGGCCGACGATCGGAATTAGCCTTTTTGTCGACCATTTATCTGCCCTATTACAATGCTAATGAACATTATCGGCTATTCCACTAATTTTTTGTCGGCCATTCCTTGGCCGTAACTAAAATGTCAATGAACATTATCGGCTATTCCACTCACTTTTTTTGTTGGCCACTCATCGGCCGTATCTTTAATGCTGGTATTTATCATATTGACACTTAATTATTTGTCGTGTGTGTTCGGAGTTAGCCTAGCTATAACATCAGCTACATATGAAATACACATAGGCCCTATTTTTATTACATACAGCAAACACAATAAATGAGGTAATACACAACAATTTATGTACGGTGCCTATCTTATTCTTACCTGTTATCCAATAATGGAACCGCTTGGTATCGCTACCAGTTTCATTATTGCAAAATTTCTGTAGCATTTGGCGTATCAGTATGGCTTTTGTTCTATGTCATCAAGATTAACAGATAAAAACTTTTCGAGCTGTATGATTAGGTAGCTACAAATGTTTACCGACATGTACATCATGCAAATAAACTGGCTGTAATCTTTGTTATAGGTAAAAAAATAATAATAATGTGTAGTCATTAACATTGGACACCATCATGCCGTTATTTACAATTTTGTTCATCTTAATGCACAGTAAACACATAGACATTACGGTACAAAGTAGTAGAATCCGAGATGATAGGCCGTGGTCGTTTTGAACGCGTACTTCCAAGAAGGTACGAAGGTTGGAAGTACTCTCTGAGAACGACCACGGCCTGTCATTCATTGGAATCCCGCTAAGTCGAAATTTTTTTATTCTCTATAATTTCTATTATTCAAAGTGACCTAAATATTCAGGCTAGATAGTTGCTTAAATATTGGAGAATTTGGTAGCTTCCATTTTTTTACTTTTTATGTATTTTTATGCTTTGCAAAGAACAATTACTTTGTATTACTCTTCTTCTTCTTCTTTCAATGGCTCTTCTATCGAAGATTGGCGATCATCATGACTGCTGCTCGGAAAACGGAAGTTGTGCTCTTCCCAAACCTTTTTGTTATTTTTCAGCCGAGAGCCCCATCCTTCACTTCCATCTTGTATTACTATGCAATAACTAAGCCGTGAGTGGATCCTTTTGCCCGATATTTAAACGCAGACACTCTAGGCACAGCTTCATACCAGGCACAATTGGCACTATGTCAAATTGTGCGAACAATGATTGACTTGTCAAACTGACCCCGGCTCCAGGACACTAATATATACACAATCGTATACTCCTTACCGACGGCCCTTGAAGGGTTTTGACCTGCTCTTCAACATGTCTTGCGCTCCCCATCGCGCCAGTCATCGACGCCACGGGTGGCCGGAACCACTTCGACATCGTCCGGCCATCGCATCCGTGGTCATCCAACTCGTCTTCTTACTTGGGGCACCTTGTATAAGGCTGTATTTGTTGCACTATCGTCTGGAATTCATTCCAAGTGCCATAGCCACCTGATGCGGACTCTCTTGATTTCGCCTACTATGGTAGGCTCTTGGTATATCGCATAAAGCTCATCGCTTCTACGCATAGAATCAAAAACACTAAAACTATGAAGTAATTTAATACAGCACTGCCATGTACCAATGCATCCATTGGCACCAGGCAGTTTTCCTTACCTAGACTGTTCGATCGATGTTGGGAACTGTCCATAAACGGATTCCGATGCAGTGTAGTCTGTCTTGTTCTCACGCGGGCCAGATGCTTCGAATTTCATTGACTATTCTTTGGGGAGCAGAGAAAGCAGGGAGAAGTGTGGTCATAAACCCAACCCCTCCCCTTTCCCCCTCTCCTGTTGGTACCGTCCATATAAAAAGGAAATGAAGAGAGGGAAACCTTTTAAAAGAAATCTTCCAGAGCAACCTTTTTGACTCTGTAATGATAATTATTTTTCTCTCTTTGTCTTTTATGTTAATTGGCGGAACACTCAAAGTAACGAAATTGTAAGCCGGTTTTTTTGGATCGTGATTTTGTCTTTTGACTTTAAGATTCTCCATTATTTTTTTTCTTATTGATAAAGATACAATACAGGTTTATGCTTAAGGGAAAAGGTGTATTATAGTTTTCATGAGGTTAAGTGCTTAATTCGAGATTTTTTACAGGTGCTTTTGTTGTTGTGGGGGTTTCAGTTTTTGTGCAATTGAGCCAGAAATTTCTCTCATAGCCAATGTGGACACCCTATATCCATTACTAATCTGTCTTTGCTAAGTTGAATTTCAATGGAAATATCTATTATTGTGGAGCTATCCTAAATAGGGATGGCATACTTTTCAAGAAATACTGTTCTGCAGATTGATATACAATATAATATATGTGGCCATCACGAACACCAATTTGCCACAGTTTTTAAACCCCTGATTCCCTTAAGTCCTACAAGGCTCCAAAAACCAAGTACAATGACTGTAGCCAATCAATAGTAAGTTAGTTATTTTTAAAAGGGTTGCGTAATTTTTCTATAACTCCACAATGGATAGGGGAGGGGGGGGGGGTATTTGCACATTAATTTCTAAGAACATCATCCGTAATCGACTTCAATGGCCAGGTGGTAACGGGCTTGTACTTGTGCGGGTCTTATTTACACGCCATGCGATCCGAGACGTGTCGTAACTCAATATAACCTATATAGAGGCGACTGAAGAGGTCAATCGGATACATTCATTAAATTGTTTGTATGAGGTAAACCTTTTATAAATCGGATTCGGTCATTTCTATAAGGCGGGAAATAATTACAGAATGTAAATTTCGTGAAAACCTCAATTAAATAAAAATATAATTTCATTAAAACAACGCCGGCGTTTATTGTACAGATTTAATTAGTTTTTAACCTGCCAAGACTTTAATGGGACCTTTTTATATAAAAAGTTGTGCAAACAAATTGCTTCGGTAGCGATATCTCTTGCCGACATTTCCTGCAACTGCTTCGAGCAATAAAGTTTTTCGTTAATGAAACCGTTGATAAGACTTATTACACTAGTTATATAATTTATATTCCGCTAGCTGTTTTGTCTTTTATTGCATTGCACCTTAATTTAATATTTCGTTAAAATAATGCGCGTTTAAAATTATATTTTTTAACGGGCATGCAGACAATTGTCCTCAATTACATTATAATGATTCACTCTGGACAGCTAGGTCTAAAGGTAATACACGTGGGTACCAGTGTACTAAAATGTAGAAGACGTCCTCAAACTGTACATTAAAATGTGGAGAAACATTGTGAATTTCAAGCTAATGGCAAACTGGTTCGGTCCTCGATGTCAACCCACACCGATTTTAAGTGTCAATAGTTCAGAGCTGCTTACCATTGACATTGTGACAAGTTGTAGCTCGAGTTACCCAAGTATGGGAATGAGTCGGGAATAAGAAGAATATTTAATCAAAATGTATAGCCAACAAAGAGACAATGCGTGTAGTGTTATTTGCATCGAAAAAAAGGCAAATGAAAAGAAAGAGGCAATGACAAAATTGTTCACTTCCGGCGAAGGGAGTGTTAATTTCTGCAGCATGGATGCCAAAAAACTGGGACAAAGCTTTTTTGTGTCTGGGAAGATAAAAGCCTTCTTCATATCCTTTTTTCTCCCTGTTCGTACATTAAACCTAAACTCAAAGAAGTGTAATATCTGGACTGGTAAAATAATTTGAAGTTCGTACAGTAACTGGAACAGCAAGATCTGTCTACGGTCTCTTGGTCTATTCTTCTTTTCACTTAAATGCCTCTTGACTCTTCTATGAAAGAATGGATGTTATCATTTTGGACATTGGAGACTACTGCTTCAAAAAGGGAAATCGTGCTCTTGCTGAGTTTTGCGAGATCACTGCCTCAGGTTTTTCAAACAACCAGGATGTTCTTCCCCTGGGAGCCCTGAGTCCTTCCATTTTCCCTTTAGAAGAAGGCAATATTTTTCGTTCCTCATCACATCTTAGTCTATGACGAAAACATAATGACGAAGTAATGATGTATGAGAAGAGCTCCGTGGATTATGATATAATTAAGGCTTTTGTAGGACGAATCGCGTAAGCATAATGAAATCCATTATCTAGCCGCATCTGCCTAGGTATTCTAGGTCAATGACAAAACGTTATAACCAAAGATGTCAAGATCAGATGAATGGCAGTTTGTAGGAGTGAGCGCAGTGGATCATGGTACAATTTGAGGCTTTAGCAGGACGAATGGTGTAAGCACAATGAAATCCGTTATCTAGCCGCATCTGTCTAGGTATTCTAGGTCCATGAGAAAACGTAATAACCAAAGATGAGATGAATGGCAGTTTGCAGGGGTGAGCCTAGTGGATCATGGTACAATTTCAGGCTTTGGCAGGACGAATGGTGTAAGCACAATGAAATCCGTTATCTAGCGGCATCTGTCTAGGTTTTCTAGGTCCATGACAAAACGTAATAACCAAAGATGAGATGAATGGCAGTTTGCAGGAGTGAGCACAGTGGATCATGGTACAATTTGAGGCTGTGGTTGGAAGAAGGGCGTAAGTAAAATCTGGGAATAATTGATTATGTGCCCTTTTTCGTGTGATGGATCATGATACAAATTGTCTGTTCTCAGCTGTTGCTGCTGACTCCAGAAAAATGGCTTCTGTGTAAATGGGCCATATAAATTCAAATCAGCTGGCATGTAATCTTACATGTGTTCTGCATACGGCTTTCTGTATATTATTAAGAAAATTCTCTCAAGAACGGGTGCAATTTTGCTGAAGTCTGTGGCATAGAGAATTTTTGGTTTTATTTCTTTCCTCTTATTATATAGGCCTACGTGCCTAATATTTTTTATTTGAGCATATGTAATGTTTTTTTTTTTGCTTAAATAGTTCTTCTTCTTCTGGCTGTACAGCTCTTGTTGAGCTTTGGCCTGCTCGACAACACTCCTCTAGTCATCAAGGTTTAGTACAACACTCCACCATCAACGGACTCCCAAGTCCCAACTCGCGAAGGTCAGTTTCCAAATCATCCCTCCAACGTATTTGAGGACGTCCGGCAAGTCGTCTTCCTGTCTTCTTATATTATTACATTGTATAAAATAGCTAGTTTCAACAATAGCCTGTAATAAAAAAAATAAAATAAAAGAACAAGGTATTCTGTGACCAAATACTTTTACCCTTGCCAGTATTTTCCAATCATAACTGCTGAGATTGAAAAATGATAGCACCAAAATTTCAGAAAGGTTTCTCGCCTATACTGTGAAGGAGCAATGAAATTTAGGTTTTGAATAGCTAGTTGATAAGCAAAGGGGAAGACATTATATGGAATCCTGTTGTAACCTTTCCAACCCTCCGCAGATTTCTCATGCCTGCAGGGTTTCCCTTTTACAAAAAAAAGGTTCTCACTTTTTTCATCTTGTATGAAAACTTGAAAGTCAATTTTTTTTGTGAAAAAGCTATTGCTGAATTCTTATTGTATCATATATAGTGCTACAATTTTATTTTGTCTACTTTGCATTGTATAGTCTATAATGGGCAGTGTTACTGTATAGAATACAATATTTTGGAATTGAAACTTTTTATGACGGGACTTTGAAATGGTGGCACGCAACCTTTTCGGTTAACGAATAACAGAGCACCATTCTGTTTGTTGGGAAATAACTTAGTGTTATAGCGGGGGTGAATTAGCGTTGTGGTTGTCCGCTAGGTGTCTCGCTTGCTTTCGGGTATCGGGGAAAAGTGAGACATACAAATGATTTCGTTCTTGTTGTCTGTGGTTTCTACTCGAAAGTCATTAGTCAGGACATGTAGACTAGTGGTACGGACTCTGACTTTCACCCTACACATCCTACATTTTCTGGCCATGTTTTGGAGGGCATGTAAAGCAGGTGGTCCCGGGCCTTCCTAGTTGAGTGTAAGAGAGGGCTTTATAGCTCTAACTCCGCTAGGTTGGCTTAGTAATAGAACAAAAAAAGTCCTTATTTATTTTATTTTATTTACTGCTTTATGAATAATTATGTAGCTTCCTATAATTTTGTTTATAAGGAAGGATTTAGATTTTGTCCCTAGCATTGAATATGACACATAGTCTAATATATTCAATCGTCTCTAGTCATATCTTTGGAATGAAATCTTCTTTAGGCACACTTGGCAAATTTCTTATTTCACATTTGCCAACGGTCATATACCAAATTAAATCCATCAGAAAAGAACCACTGCGAGTTTACTCGAACATGCTTTCCAATTTATCAACATTAGTAGATCTTCCTCTTCTCCTTCTTCATCCAACGCCCGTCCTTGGCTGGTAGGCCATTAGACCCACATTGGTAGATCGAGAAAATGAGTAATTTCATGGTAAATAATTTTCCAGTGGTTAAATTTCCGTTATTTCGGGGGGGGGGGGGGTTGTCCACCTGACGTCACTGAAAGTGAGATAAATTCTAGAAAGGTCAGACCAACACATTAATCACCACAAAGCAATAATTGCAGGGCACACAATGCATTTGAGCGCGAATTTTCTAACATTTTTTCAAAAAATAATTTTTTGGGCAAAGCCAAATATTTTTTGGGAAAGCAACCTATCCGGTTTCGTTACTCAATTTAACACCTAAAACATACCTGAAGGTTGAAATCATCGATAGAAAGGTTTCGCAGAAAAATTATTTTTTAGTAATTTTTCATTAAAATTTACATATTCTTATATTTTTTACCCCCCGAAGCAAACTATCAAGGGGCAAGCGACCCCCCGCATTTCATCAAAATTAATAACAATTACAATATATGCGAATTTAAAAGAAATCGTTGGAGCCGTTTTCGGGAAGTAATTTTTTTAGACGTTTTTTTGGAGTTTTTTGAGAATAAACCCCCCCCCCCCCAAATTGAGTTAGCCCCAAATAAAAAAATGAGGTATGATTTTTGTGAACCTACATCCGAATTTCATCAAAATCGACCGAGTAGTTTGCCCGGAAATCAACGAACAGACAGACAGACAGACAGACAGACAGACAGACATTTCGTAAAAAACACTTTTTTGGGTTCCTGGGACCTTAAAACGTGTAAATCCATTGAAATCTCGGAGTGGAAAATTTCGACCGTCACATAGCTTTCCTTATACTACGAAAAAATTGGAAAGCAAAAACCCTGATCAGAACTGCAAAAAACTTGGTAGTGTGCACAGAGTGGGCAGGGGAACATGGTAGAACATGAAAGCGCGCTGAGATTAAACCAGTCAGTCTACGTGCGTGTCAGCCGGCCGCCATACCCAGTTGAATCCAGCGGACCAGAGCAGGTTCAAAGCTGCAGATAACTTGGTCGTGTGCACAGTGCCGGTAGGGAAACATGGTAGGACTTGTCCTGGTCACCTCCGAAGTAATCGTGTGACTTCACTGTGTTTCCCAAGTGGTTCGGAATCCACTATAATCAGGAGGTCCACTGTCCTATGGGCTGGCATAGGACAGTCAAGTCGGGGTCACTCTATGGGCCCAAATATGAGGCCTAAGTCGTTATTAACCCGACGAACACTACTACTACTACTACTACTACGTGCGTGTCGAGTCCTGGTCACCTCCGAATCAATCATGTGACTTTACTATATACTGTTATGGTGCTTAAAGTGAAGAAATAGGCTCACCCCCCCCCCTCGCCAGGTTGACGGGGCATTGCTTAAAGCAGAAATGCTGAAAGCAGGGTTTGGAAAACAAACAAACATTTCTCACTGAATGGGTAAGCCTAAAATAACGCGCGATCCGTAATGCTACAAGTCTTAACACATCTCTAGCAAATTCTTTGATTATTATTAAAAAAAATATACTTCCAGAACCCACCGGGGTAGAGCTAAGCTAGGCATGTTGCTGATTCTAAATAAGAAGAAAAGCTGGATCCTCTACTGTGCTTAGGCCTGAAGGCGCAATAAAAATTTTCTTACTCGGTTGTTTTCTATAGTTGTTTTTCCTTAAGTTTCCCCTAAGTTATCTATATTTATTTCAAATGAAAGAGTAAAACCTAGAACGTAGAAATGAATGAAAACATTTTTTTTGGGAACTCTAGCGATATTCCCGCATTGTTAATTCCATTCGAGACTCGATCGATAGTCCAACTGATTCTTTAAGTGGCAATTTGTCTCTGGACGTTGTCGGAGACACGATGGTGACAACCTACAATGCAAGTTATGCAACCTTTTATGCTTTTCTATGGGTTTTCTTAACAATACCGCTGATTTATGTTTTGGAAAGGACTAAAAATAGAGGTTGTATCCAATGCTTAACCTACTGAGCAAGGCACATAGTAACCTGCTATTGAGGCAGTACGAAAATTAGAGACAGGTGTGCCAAAGACAATGTATGTAACTGTTGGAAAACAACCCTAAGATGATTAGAAGTTTGGAAAGTAAAAGAATGGTCAACAACCGACTGTTGGAATACCTTGACCGCCATCAAGTGATCGAGCCGGAGCAAGCAGGCTTCCGCAAACACATGTCCACTACAGACCAGATCGTCAAACTGACCCAGTACGTTAAAGATGGATTCCACAGAAAAATGACCACACTCGCCTGTTTCGTTGATTTTCAAGGTGCGTACGACACTGTCAGCAGAAAAATCCTCATGAACAAAGTTGCTAAATACGGCGTGCGTGGCAACATGCTACGATGGCTCTCCAGCTTTTTATCGCAAAGGCTAGTGAAGGTCCGATACGGCAGCAAGTCCTCTCGCTACCGCCAACAGAAAAGAGGCCTTCCCCGAGGCGCCGTACTCAGCTGTGCGCTCTTTAATGTGATGATCAATGATCTCATCACCGAGCTGAAGAAGATACCTGGCATCCAAGCCCTGTGCTACGCCGACGACCTCACAATATGGGCAACTAGCAGTGACGTACAAGCCCTAGAGAACGCCATGAACGAAGCACTCCGGCGACTCCACTCGTGGTGCTCTGAAAATGACATGATAGTCAACAAAGACAAAACAACGGCCCAGATCTTCACTATGTCCACCAAAGACCATAACGTCGAACTTTCTTTTGACGCAGAACCGCTTGAAGTTGTCCAAATGACTAAGTACCTAGGTGTAACCCTAGACAAAAAGTTAAGCTGGTCCAGTCACATCGAAAGCGTTGCAGAGAAGGCCACGAAGAGGTTATGCATACTCCGAAGGCTTACCGGTACGACCTGGGGAGCTTCCCAAGACGTTTTGGCGGCCACCTACAAGACGTACATCAGACCCCTAATAGAATATGGCAGTGAAGCCTACTCAACGGCCAGTGAAGCCTCAAAAAAGAAATTGGATTCAGTTCAAAACAACGCGTTGCGTATTGTGTGCGGAGCAGCGTTCTCAACACCTATCACGGCGCTAGAAACACATACCCTCACCGTACCACTACAGGCCCGCCGCGACAAAGCCACCCTAAAATTCTTCGAGCGTGCACGAAGAGTCGGGAATTTTTGGGAAATGTACCGCACCGCAAATGCCAGGCTGAAAACCCAAACTACGCCACTGCAGCAAGCGTTAGAACTTCAGCAAAAGTACCAAATTGACCACGGCGAGCGTCAGCCTTTTCTAAGACCCCAAATACCAAAAGTTACACCAGAAATACCTGTTAATCTGACTCTTCCTGGTGTCTCAGATCGTAAAGCGGACGTCCCACAAGCCCTCCTCAAATCAGCAGCGCTGGGTATGCTAGCGACTACTTACCCATCCACCGAGTGGACCCACGTGTACACTGACGGATCAGCAATGGGAGAAAACAGCGGTGCCGGCTTTTACACCTCATCCGCTCAAGGCTCATTCTCAGTCGGCCTACGCAGAACGAACTTTGATGGGGCGGTTGCTGCAATATACCACGCGGCGGAGAAAATCCGGGATTACGCAGCCACCAAGAAAGTCGTATTCCTATCAGACTCCACCTCGGCAATCCAAGCAATATCATCTGCTGCCGCGCAGGAAAGCGACCTTGTGGCGAAATGCAGGGAGGCGCTACACTTGATCCAGGCCAACACAGAGCTATGCTTGCAGTGGGTACCCGGACACTGCGACCTGTACGGCAATGAGCGCGCTGACAGACTCGCGAAAGCTGGCTGCGAGCTACCGCAAGAAATCTCACCCACCAGCTACCATGCCTCGTGCAACCTAATCACCCAAGCCATCAATAGAGCCGTGAGAACATCCTGGCAAGCAGCTGCTGCTGGTAAAAGATGGGAAATGACCATCGGGTCAAACTCCATCCCCAGTGGACTGCCAAGGGACGTCGCGGTCGCTACTTTCAGGATGGCGACCGGCCATGACTACCTCCAGGGCCACCTGCACAGAATGGGCCTCGCAGAATCTCCAATCTGCCCCCTCTGTAACGAGGCCGAGGGTACGGCCGACCACCTGCCCAACTGCAGTGCTCTGGACATTGATGACGACGACGATGAAGACTCCTCCTTGCAGCAACGGTCAAAACTCTACTGGGCGACACGGCGTCTGATGGCAGAAATGTCAAGGACGGGCGTTGGATGAGTAAGAGTAAGTAAGTTTGGAAAGTGCGCCAAAAGTATAAGAATAATGTATACATGGAAGAAGAATTGATGACACTTCTGTTTATAGCCTAATATGTTTTTAGAGGAAAGGTTAATTTTCGTACATGAAGCAATGTAAAGTTATCACATAGAAATAATGTATAATTATTCAAGATAGTCATGCTAATTCATAGCCTGCCAATCGAAATAAGCAGACTGGCATCCCTATGCTTATATATAGGATGCAGTATTTCAGGGCTTTGTGATTTTTTTCGTGAAATCACAGGATCGAAGTTACAAAATATTTGCGTCCCACTTTCGGATTTTGGCCACTTGGTAGCGCTTGGGTGTCTCCCGCACAAATTTAAAAATTGAAATGTAGTAGTCAATATCAATTTAATGTGTCGTTTCATATTGATAAAACCATAATGACCCGAATTTAATGAAACAAAATAGTTTTTTGTATCATTCGCACACCTAGGCCTATCTACAGTACAATGGTCAATGAATATTTTTAAAAAAAATGCTCGTGGTATCCTACGCAGCATGTATTAATGTATGGAAGTATCACATACAATACTTCAAATTATGTTCCAACATGAGTTTAGAAAGAGTACCTACCGTACTTTACGTTACGGCAAGCATTTATTAGGGTCTTTTTGTACAGGTCACTGGGGGTTTAACATTTTAAACCAAAACCCTGTATGAGGAAAGTGGCAACAAACGTCTTTGCGTCGTGTTCATTAAGCATAAGACAGGTAGTTCCTCACTAACGCAATACGGTGATACCCACCATGTTCCCTTCCTTTTGACTCTGTAAGCCATGGTTGACAAGTGAAAACTCAAGGTGAGTTCCATGAAAAAGGCTTTTAAAATACAGCATAATGCAATAACATTAATGTAATAACAAATATACAGTAATTTACAGTGAAGAGAATCGAAGGAACACAACTAATATTTTTGACTTTTTCCTTCTGGAAGGAATTGTCTTGCATTGACTTAAAGTTTCCACTCGAATTTCCTTGCTTCAACATTTTCTCTGGCGGGACGAGACGCCTCCTCTGCTCCTGTTCCTCGAAATCTGTTGCCCTGAAAATGTCAATAATATTAGCCTACCGATACATACCAATTAAAATAAGACAACCTATTTTGTTTTAGTTAATGTATACTGCAGTGGGCCCATAGAGGGAAGTCACTGTCCCAAATTATTACTTCGCAAGCCCCATGCATGAAAAGGCTTAAAAATGTTTCTCGTAGGCTGTACAGTAACTTGTTGTACTCAGGTGTGTTTGGGGGGTGTGTTAAGTGACTTAATTTGGCTACAAGACGGCAACAATGCGCAACACATACAACATTTTAAGAAGAATTAAAACTATTGTGGGTTGAATATAAATTACTAACTTACCTTTTAGAAGTATTATTGTAGGCCTACTGTACTTTACATAATGTGTAGTATAGTGTGAAGTTTTCAATCCAACAACTGAACTTATTTTATTAGTAAAGTAGGCATTGCTGTAGAGATAGAAATAATAAAAAATTTTATCATTTGTGTTTATCAAAAACCAACTCATTACTGCTGCGTTGTTTTCGTTTTGAATATGAATGTTGACTTCAAAACAGGCAGCCAATAGTAGGCCAAGTTTTATAGAACGTTCGAATACACTCACAATTGTTTCTTAATAAATTAATTTGATTGGTTAAAACTGGGACGCAAATATTTTGTGACTCGGCTCATGTGATTTCCCTAGTTGGAATCACAGACGGTCCTATACCGACTAGCATTCTATAGTAAATATTATTCTATGTGCTAATTAATAAATAACACTTTCGAGTAAAATTTTCAACAGTAACGTTTGGAACGTTTATTAACAATTAAGAATCCTCGACCCGGTTTCATGAACTGAAATGATTTTTCACCCAGAAACTTACATAATATGAAACATAAACTTTAATAAAGGGTCGACCCGATGTGATTCCATAATATGGTTCAATAATATTGGCTCAATGTCAAGGCCTTAGCCAAGGGGGGGGTTCATGGGGTTCAACCCCCCCCCCCCCCGAAATGAAATGGCTTGATACTAGATTGAATGGGATTTTGAGAGGAAAAATAAAAAGCACTATGTAACACCCAATGAAATTCCCAACCCCCCCCCCCCCCCCCCGAAAAAATCCTGGCTACGGCCTTGCTCAATGTTGTCATCTTTCTTGGTCAGAAATATTACATAATATTTGTTAGGAACGCTTATCGTATATTGTTATTAATTTCCCATAAATTTCCACGCTCTTTGACACCAAAAAGGAAATGGGATTTAGTGGCGCCATCTTGTTTGGTACTCAGCAGGTGCTCAAGGACCCCAACTTTTAAGAAAAGGGTGCTGAGCAGGGAGCATCCTATTTTCAGACAGACTCATTGAAATACATACAATACAGGTGCTCAATGTTCCATAATAATCGCTAATAAGTAATTGCAGCTCATTTTTTTTAAATCGAAAATCACATGTTTATAGCATCATCTTAGCGGGCCGTGCCCAGAGGGTTGGTCCATGGGGTCTGGACTCTCCCTGAAATAACGTTTTGTATGTAAACCTGTATGGTTTGAAGAATTTATCCATTAATTCAGTGAAGCCGGGCCCCTCCTAAATTTTTGACAAGTGAGCGTGACAAGGCTTCGTTGAGCGTCTTACAACCGCCCATGTCAATGTGTGAATGTGAACAGTACGCAATATATTATTCCCTTAGTAACAACCCGCGGAAATTTTGAATTACTGAAACGTCGCCCCTTCCTCTGGCTTCGCCTTAATTGTTCGATGACTGTGAGTCCCCTGCCTCTAATGACTACTAACACAGCAAACAATATAAGTCCAACCTACCCTTGGTTAAAGAGCTTAATTATTAGTCTATTTTTTTTAAACTCACCTTTTTCAGAATGCTCTTAACATCTACTTTGCTGTTAATATTAAACTTAGGCATTGCCAAATTAACAGTTTGTAGACTCTCTGGCCTGATTTTATCCAAAGGCACATTAATCATATTTTCCTCTACTTGTTCCAATCCATCGATGTTGTCAGGTATTATACATAGCAAGCTGAGTACTAAACCCCAAAACAAAAAAATTAAATCGATCAGCCATCAATTGTTAAAACAGAGCAAAACCGTTCGGATCATTTCAGCCATTTCAGCCATTTATGGTATACAGCAGAGGTTCCCAACCTTTTTTGTCCGTGGACCACTAGATTATTTTATGATTTTCCGTGGACCACCATGGCTATGATAGGAAAATCTTAAAATTCTAGTACGAAGATCAAGTAGTTAGTGCCTACAATTACTGAATTACGTGCTAATATATGATTAATTGTTTAGGACTGTATCGGAAATGTTGCGATTTTGGATTTAAATGTGGTTTGCGAATTGATGAAGTTTTAAAAGCCAGTGTGTATAAGTGAAATTTTCTTACTTTTTGAGATAAGCACGTCACCATGGCGATCTCCGAGAGATAAACTATGTGAGCAGCTAAACGGCATATTTCTATCATACCTAGTTTCAGTCAAGGACGGATACAGGGGGGGGGGTAGCTGCCCCCCCAAATTTGGTAAATCTATTGTATATTAAGTTATTACGCTCTAATTTAGTCGATCCTGCATAAGTTTTTCCTATTTTGACCCTCAGCTACCCCCCCCTCCCAAAATGGGCTGGCTCCGTCCCTGGTTTCAGTGTTATAAGGGGTTTCAAATATTGTCCACTGTTGAAAGGAAACTTTCAAACTTCAACAGCTATTTGTTCTCGAAATCAGCCTGACATTGGCTTCTATCCCCTTCAATTACGGTATCAGACAGACATGTCGTAAACACAACTTTTTGGGGTTCCCTTTGGAACTCAAAAATCCACGGAAATCTCGAAATCGAAAATTTCAACAATCACAAATTTTCTTATCCTACTACGTGTAAATAGGAAAGCAAAAACTATAGCCTACCCCATAAGGAATTTCCCCAACATGTGCCTTCAATTCTTTTATATAGCTTTCTATTCTTTCATAAGCCTCAATACTATTTTAAAATGATTTTTAATTACGTATTATTTTAAAGTGATATTTTTCTATAAATCATGGAGAATAGGCCTATATATATTAAATTATATGCAGTGAAATAAGGTTCAGGCATAGTAAAAATATTATAAAAAATATTAAAAGAATTAATTAGATGCTAAGAGCTTAGTTTTCGCATGCAAACGGCGACCATTTTGAAAAATATGGATATCGGTTTGTCGTCAGCGAACCTAGTGACCAAAACTGTCCCTACAGAACCTCATTGAGGACATAATTTTGTCAACACAACATATTTATTGACATTACAAATTCATCTGTTAATCAGGGTACCATGACCGTGCTCAGGGGGGTGGTCCAAGGGGTCCGCCCCCCCCCTGAAATAATTTTTTCCATGTAAACCTGTATTGTTGGAATAAATTTATTTGAGTTTGAACACTGGATAGAATGGACTTTCGTTAATAAATTACTTTTAAAAAAACTTCAAAAAAATTCAAAACCTGGACACGGCATTGCAGGGTACTCACATGAAATACGATCATTTATTTTTATTCTTCCTTTATTATGCTAGGGTTATGTCCTTAAATGCCTCGCATTGCACAAGCTAAATATAGTTGCGGGTTGTTGTCGTAGGTGCCTTACCCTAAATCGGCTAGGTACTCAAGTACTCATCCCCGCATTTTACAGTTAGTCTTAATTTCGCATCGACTCCAATAGGTTCCGTATTTATTCGCTTATTGTTTATTGAATTTAATTAGTCTAGTTGTGGTTGTAGTGTCATTCGTGTTTTGTTATTTTGTATATTATACAGTGTTCATTGTGCTCGCCCCTGCTTGGATTCGTTTGGATACTCCACAAGCCACGGACTCCACAGTAGATAAGTAGCGTAGCCTATTCGCTTAAAATACATACACCCAGACACATTACAGCACTACACTATACATTACATACATACACCTACATACATATAATAGGTCTACCTACGGTACTACACCTTCACCGAGTAAGCAGAGTACGGTAGGCTTATTCTCTTATCATTTTCATAGAGTCCACTCTCTTTCATAGGTACCTAAATCTTCAGGCGCGTAATTTGGAGTTCCTATAGTTAATAGTTTATTAGGATACGCCCCTGAAGTGAGTTAGGTACTGTATTTTATTTACTGAGTTATCGCAGAAAACCACAGGCTACTTTAAATCGGTATAGCTTACCTTATAGCAGTATTGTGTCTTTCAATCCAATTTTTTAGGTTATTATTGCATTTTGTAATCTTTTCACCAGTCAAACCATGCTGTAATATTATTTGTGAAATTCTATTCGGATAATCATAGCTCGATTCAGTTGCAGTTGTCACGATATCTACTGCGTAAACAAATAGAATTAGTATGTGTATTTTACTATAGCTTCTAGCTTATTAATAGGCGCCCATTCCATTGACCGGCTAGGGCTATTTCCAACAACGGTGACGTGGTAGCAGACATTCAAGACTTAGGTAGGGTTTCCATCGACCTCGCATTGCAGAATGCAATTGACATTGACGGAAATTAGAATTTTTCTTTTTATAGAAATCTATTAAAATGTTTGTACTTAACATATCCCATGACACCATTTTTTAATATTAGTTTATTTGTTTGTGATTTTACTGTATGATCATTGATCAATTTTAACTATGGCATAGAGGAAAATAAACATTTCCGTCAATTCTGCAATGCGAGGTCGGTGGAAACGCCACCTAAGTCTTGAATGTCTGCTACCACGTCACCGTTGTTGGAAATAGCCCTAGCTGGTCAATGGAATGGGCACCTTAGGGGAAGATTTCAGATTATTACTTTTTTTGTTTTCAATTAAATTAATTAATTTCTCGTTCCCCAGCCGCGAAAATATGAAAGTGGTCACATGAGAAGTTCATAAATAACCTTTCTAAAATAACAGCCTATTTCCCTGGCTGATGTAGGCCTACAGCTATTCTGTACAATTGGTTTAATGCACTCTATCGAGGGTTTTTCAGAAGTACTAATTTTTCAGATGATTAAATCAAAATTACTGTCAAAAGCTTGCATTTTTTTTAGTTAATTGTTCATCTGTCCACTTTCATATTATTGTGGAACGATAAATTAATTATTCTTGTTATTTCGTGTTAAAAATTTATTTCGAAATCTCTCCCTTAAGTATTTATAAATGTTCTTGATGTTACCTCTTCTATCTAACAAACGCAAACGTTTTAAAATAGCCAATGGACAAACATTAAGGGTCTTCACAGTGTTCGTGTTATCGAGTTATACCTAGTTAAGTGTGTTATATCAAGCTAAGTTAACACACCGATAACCCGACAACCAGCTAACCAGCGTGCTATCCTAAACCCACTTCCAAGTTGGTTAACATGTTATTTACCTTGCTATAGCTCAGGTTTGACCGCCGCCATATTTGTTTTTGTCGATTGATTTGAAACACGCGTTTAAAATTTTATAGCATTTAAATTTATTTGTATAATCTATTATCACAAGCACTTACCGTAATTACTTAAAATTATAATAACCAAAATGAACAAAAAATATAAACAAATGTGGCACTAGAATAGAGTTCTGCCACTTTCTTTAAACCCGTGTCACGAACGTCTGACTACTACCACGTTGTTTACTCTGTCGATATAGCATGATAACTCACTCCCGAGGTCCATTCACGATTGTGTGTTAACTTGAATAGCACATCTAACTCGATAACAAGAACACTGTGAAGACCCCTTATATTATACAATAGGGGTCTTCACAGTGTTCGTGTTATCGAGTTATCGAGTTAGATATGCTATTCAACTTAACACACAATCGTGAGTGGACCTCGGGAGTGAGTTATCATGCTATATCGACAGAGTAAACAACGTGGTAGTAGTCAGACGTTCGTGGCACGGCTTTAAAGAAAGTGGCAGAACTCTATTCTAGTGCCACATTTGTTTATATTTTTTGTTCATTTTGGTTATTATAATTTTAAGTATTTACGGTAATTGCTTGTGATAATAGATTACACAAATACATTTAAATACTACAAAATTTTAAACTCGTGTTTCAAATCAATCGAAAAAAACAAATATGGCGGCGGTCAAACCTGAGCTATAGCAAGGTAAATAACACGTTATCCAACTTGGAAGTGGGTTTAGGATAGTACGCTGGTTAGCTGGTTATCGATGTGTTAACTTAGCTTGATATAACACACTTAACTAGGTATAACTCGATAACACGAACACTGTGAAGACCCCTAATAAGGTATACAACACTGGCATTAAATTAACTTTGGTTGAAGAGGTAACTTCCTTGTTCTAACCGAAATTAGAGGATGTAGAGAAAACTGAACTGGCGGGATTCGAACCCACGATCTACACTCTCATGGACTCAACATGGTAAGGCCGTTAGCAAATGGGAAAATAATGACATGGCGTACACTGTCAGGTCATGTAGAGGAGTGGTACAGACTCCGAATTTCACCCAAAAGGTTGTTGGTTCGAGTCCCACACTTGCTCAATTTTCTGGCCATGCAGGGCATGTGAAAGCAGGCGGCCCCGGGCATTTCTAGCTGAGTGTAAGAGAGGGCTTTATAGCCCGAACCCCGCTAGGTTGGCTTTGTAATATAAGAAAAAGACAATATTTATTTATTTATTATTATTATTTTTTTTTTAGACCTAACTGTCAAAAGTGAATCTTTATTATTATGAAATCGAGGACAATATATTAAAAAATAAATACACACATGTTGGTGTGGATTTCAGTTTATTTCGACACTGATAATTGCACACTACTAGGCCTACATGGAAAACGTATGCTTGTACTTAAAACTTTACTCCAGAAGGCGCAACAAGCAAGATTTTATTATTCTAAACTTACCCCCTTGTTGAAAAAGTTCAATTCGTCATTTAACATATAGTCGAGTTTCTGTATCAAAGAACCGGTCCGAGCTTACTCGAACATGCTTTCCAATTTATCGATTAATAGAGAGAGAGAAAATGATTAATTTCATGGTAAATAATTTTCCTATGGTTAAATTTCGGATACCACGGGGGGGGGGGGGGTCGTCCACCTAACGTCACTGAGGGTGACGAAAATTCTATATAGGTCAGACCTACACATTACCACACAGCAATAATGACAGGGCACGCAATGCATTTGAGCGTGAATTCGCTTTCATGTTTTAAAAAAAATTTATTTTGCACGAAATCCAATAGTTTCTTGGAAAACCAAACTATCCGGTTTCATTACTCAATTTAACACCTAAAACATGCTTGAAGTTAGAATTCATAAATAGAAAGGTTTCGCAGAAAAATGATTTTTTAGTCATTTTTCACTCAAATTTTGTTATTTTTATTTTTTTTTACCCCCAGAAGCAAACTATCAAGGGGCAAGCGACCCCCCGCATTTTATTAACATTAATAATGACTACAATATATGTGAATTTAAAAGAAATCGTTGGAGCCGTTTTTGAGAAATAAATTTTTTATACGTTTTTTTGGAGTTTTTTTGAGAATAAAACCTCCCCAAATTGAGATAGCCCAAAATCAAAAACACTGTCTCGAGGTATGATTTTTATAAACCTACATGCCAAATTTCATTTAAATCGACCGAGTAGTTTGCCTGGAAATCTATGAACAGACAGACAGACAGAGCGACAGACTGAGCGACAGAGCGACAGACAGAGCGACAGAGCGACAGACAGAGCGCCCGACAGACATTTCGTAAAAACCACTTTTTTTTGGTTCCTGGGACCTCAAAACCTGTAAATCCGTTGAAATCTCGGAATCGAAAATTTCGACCGTCACAAAGCTTTCCTTATACTACGTATAAATTGGAAAGCAATAAAGTATTTCGTTACGTTTATACGCGCAAAGGTATAGTCGCTGAATATTCAGTGCAGTATGTATGTAAAATAGTATTAATCGAACTCCGAATAGGAAATAATTATTATTTGCGAAATGTAAAATAAAATAATACGTGCTGTCCACTGAAATAAAATGCATGAACACATAATATTTTCTGTCGTCTGACGTCATTGCTTAAAAGTTAATAAGGCTGGGGGGGGGGGGGGTGGTATTAAAGAACTACGATGAAATCAGCAATACGTCACAACAGAAAAATCCCGCTAAGCTGACTCAAACTTACTGTACAACTGTTACGCGATCAGCTTCGATGGGCAGGTGGTAACGTGCTTGCACTCTTGCGAGTCTTTACACGTCATGCGAACGGAGACGTGTCGTAATTCAACACGGGTATAGTCCACGGAAAACGAGAAAAGTATGGATTTGGAATATTTTGGTACTGTGCGACACTGGAACAATTTCGATTGCACCATTTTGTTATGCCTTGCATCCAATGCATTTCCCCTATACAGATATAATGAAAACATTTTAGGACTGTTTTGTTCGAATGTTGTATGCAAAACTACAAAGCTTCTGGATTCCATATTAGATGTAAAAAAGGCATCAATACGGATACGTCGGAAAATCGATCGTAGAGTGTCATAAAGTAAAAAGCATGTTCATCTTAGTTTTGGTATACAGTATGTGGCCGTTAACTTTTGGAACTCATCCTCAGTGGCTGATACAGTTTGTCGGAATTACGGGCACGATCTCTCCATGCATTCATTTGCATTTCCACATTACAGTAAAAAATATATTTACATAGGCTAACTAACACTTGTTTTGTACCTATTTTTCGACATTCCTGTTGGACTCATTTTGTTTTTCGTTGAAACAATAGGGATTTTATAAGGAGAGACTAGTGGAGCGCATATCAGAATTAATTGAGCCGCAAATATGCCTACTTCTGGAGTAGGCTACCTATATGATAATATTGCATCCCAGTGATTGTGAAGGCTGGGTGAGTAACGTGCTTCGTCTATCAAAGAATGCGATGAAGGACTGCAATACAGATTATCATGAAGACATGACATGACAGCCTATCTTTTCAAGTAGTAGGTAGAGACACAATTGATTTGGCCGATACAATATCTGTTGTAGTTATGGATAACGCCCGCAGCCCCGTAGCATAGTAGAATGTTGCAGAAGGCCCCTTCAATGCGAAGGCATTAATGGCAACCGACAGCCTGAATATACCTCAGCCCAAGTCTACAAAACCCGTTCTGCGGCCACATGCAATGCACAGAAAATTTTAGAGCCCTGGAAGAATAGTCCTTTGCTTTTGAGTGGTTAAAGTGCCTTCTAAGGTCGGATTTGTAGAAAACATAGAAATAGGAATAACCAGGCGCGGATCTAGAATGAGACCAAGGGGGGGCTAAGATTAAATTTCTTTTGAGAAATAGGGCTAAAATATTGGGGTTTTACGCATTTTTAGAGCAATAAGGGTTCTATATTATAGGTAATTAATACAATCGAGCGCAGGGGGGCCCGGGGGTCTCCCCCGGGAGAAATTTTGTGAAAATATCACTGAAATAGTGGGGTTTTACCCATTTTGAGGACCCTAATGGGGAGGGGGCTATAGCTCCCTTAGCCCCCCCCCCCGTAGATCCGCGCCTGGGAATAACCATACTCCTAATGTGGCTATTCCACTTGTCAGTTTTTCTTCAAATTCGAAAATGTCATTGACGGAAATATCATAAATGTTGCATGTATATTTTTACACCTCATTCCACTTGTCTTCAATAATTGATCATTTTTGTATTCAAGTGGAATAGCCACTTAACCGTATTTTCACTTCGGGGCAGTTATTATTGATACGGTAATATAGTAACCCAAAAAAAGGACACAGACTGATTTATTACATCTATAATACGGGGGATTCATCAGAAGAAGATGATGAGGAGATTTGGATGTAACACAGCTTGCAAATGAAAATATGGTTGAATTAAATATACTGGATACGGTACCTACTTTTTTACATTTAATTCAGAAGCCTAGAAGTTTTGACACAAGCAGTATCACCCACTGAGGATATCAGGACTCAGGCCGATTGAGCTCCAAAAACTGTGGTCATTTGGTGTTATTCACGGCCATTTACTGTATACCAAAACTAAGATGAACTTACCAATTACTTTATGACAACCTACAATCGAGTTTCCGACATTACCCGCGTTGATGCCCATTTCACTTTTAACTTAGAATACAGAAGCTTAGAAGTTTTGTATACAACATTCGAACAAAACAGTCCTAAGTGTTTTCATTATATCCGCATAGGGAAAATGTATTGGCAGAAAGGTAACACAGAATGGTGCAAGCAATATTTTTACAGTGTTGCACAGGATCAAAGCATTCCATGTCCATACTGTTCTCATTTTGCGTGGACTATACTAACCTACAGAGGCGACTGAAGAGGTCAATCGGATACATTCATTAAGTTGTTGTATGCGATTAATCTTTTTAAAAAAAAACATTCACCTTACTAATGGCATACCGCCTTTGCAGGGTCAAAGGGAGCTAACTCAAACTTTGTAGTTTTGAGTAATGCCAAAATGAGTTTTCGTGGCACATCCATCTATGTACATACAGATTATATGTGTAAATTATAAATTATTATTATTTATAATTATTCATTAGGCTCAGTTAATTCTATTATTCCGTTATTATTGTTATGATTTACAAAGTGCTGTTATACCTAAAGAGGTGTTGAAAACATAGATCATGTACATGTACATGTATCATGTACAGCTCCACGTATGTCTTGGACCCTACATCCTCCATAACTTGCTGCTGATACTCTTTTCTCGGGTGCCCAGGTCGGTTGACGCCATCTATTGTTCCCCAAGTCTTTACATAGCCTACACATTATTCAGCATTTAAAAAAGGTAACTGCAAAGGCTTTCACGGCCAGAGTCAAATGAAGAACCAGTAGAATCCGGGCTGATGGGCCGTGGTCGAATTGAAAGTGAACTTCCAAACGTTTCGTCAACATCTGCGGTCGACATCTTCAGTGGAGCTGCGTAGACTTCTAAGATTATATCTCGGAGGCTCATCACCAACTGAAGAGCAGTTCCACTGAAGATGTCGACCGCAGATGTTGACGAAACGTTTGGAAGTACACTTTCAAAACGACCACGGCCTATCATTCCGGATTCTACTAATTCATCGTCTATATAGTAATGTTCCCGAAATCGAAAACCCCCGTTAAAAAAAAGGTATAAACCCAGTCACTCGCTACGGAGCCACCGAGGTACAACCTTCGAAGTCTACGCAGCGCCAATGAAGATGTCGACCGCAGATGTTGACGAAACCTTTGGAAGTACACTTTCAAAACGACCACGGCCTATCATTCCGGATTCTACTAATTCATCGTCTATATAGTAATGTTCCCGAAATCGAAAACCCCGTTAAAAAAAAGGTATAAACCCAGTCACTCGCTACGGAGCCACCGAGGTACAACCTTCGAAGTCTACGCAGCGCCACTGAAGATGTCGACCGCAGATGTTGACGAAACGTTTGGAAGTACACTTTCAAAACGACCACGGCCCATCAGCCGGGATTCTACTGGTTCTTCATTTAAAAGAGGCTTATAAGTCTTAGCGGCTTTCTAGCAACAATATACAATATCGCTGACTTTTTATCCTTGACTCTTCTTTGGTTACTTGCAAACTAAGCATCAATTACAGTATGATGCTCTAATAGTCAATACTACCTTAATGCTACCTACAACCGGTCTATGAAACTCTTAAGTTGCAAAATATACAGCACAAAGAAATTGACGGAACTTTTTATTCTTACAGTTACACTTAATATGGTAAGATAACAGAAGAATGCTTAACTGCAAGCACGTGATGGTGCGTTAGACATTAGCAAAGTATTGCCACTGTCGTCAGATCTTAAAACTTACTAAAAATTTAAGTTACAAACTCTGCTCACCAATTATGGCAGGTGCCGATAATTTGAATAATGATATGTGACTCTTCAACTTCCACTTATAGTAAGTTACGGCCTTGACTTTGCAGTTTTATAAAATGTCGTGTCACATGAATTAGCTGAATATTTAACACCCGGGTTAAGATAAATATAAGATAATAATAATTTAAGATCAATTTCTACCAATAATCTAATAATAATAATAATTCGTTTAGCGTCTTATACATTTTTAAGTTAGTAAATAAAAGCTGAAGTGCCCCTCATGCTGCTAGGGTCGCACTCAATCCCTAGCTATCTAACACTTAAAATTACTTACTACTAACTACGAATTGCAGATAAAAAAATTTAAAACTATATACATGTAAAATATAAAACTGGCACTAAATCTATCAGTGACTGTAGTTATTCCGTGTTACTGACGGCCACATAGGCTAACTTACTTCAAAATGGAGAAAAGTATTTGTTTTATTTGTTTGCATCTCATTTATGGCTCTGATAATTTTTTTTAAATTAGATATTTAAGCACCCGTAAGGTTTTCTTCCTAAAATCGTCCCTTAATCCAGCACATGTCTCCTTGAGGGAAGGCCCAAATCTGTCCAGTGAAAAGGTTTGTATCGAAGGCTTTTGTGTAATCAATTAACAGCAATTGCCACCCTCGCCCTCTAGGAAATTACGGCTTGATTGCTTCCCTCTTATGTAATCCTATAAGATTAGGATAGGTTAATACTAATACTAATACTTACTAATACTAATACTATAAAAATTAACTTAATTTACTTAGTTCTTGTCCTCCTACTTTGCCATAGTTTTGGATATTCTTAGTTTTTTGCGTAGCTCCCTTAAAAAAAATACTGACACGGCCGGCAGTCACTTAGTCAAGACAAGTAAAGGTTGGCGCTTGGGCGTTAAAAAGACCAGGTATATGAGTGAACCTGTATATGTTTTCCTATTTATCAATTCGGTACTATAAATACCGAGATTGATAAAATGAGTAGTTCCATGATACACAATTATCCTAGGGTTCAATTTCGGTCGGTACGATTTTCCGGCCAAAAAATATAATACACATTTTAATACGATTTTCCTTATCCTAAAGAACGGAACGAATGTAACTTGAACGTACCAAGAGCGGCTGAGGACGGCGCAGAACCGAGAGAGAGCTGGAGGATGATATGCAGGGAGTTGCTGCCAACCAATCGTTCAGATTCTGACCTCAGAAGAAGAAAGTATTGAATTTATAATAATAATAATAAAGTCTTGGTTGAAAAAAAAAATTATGTAGATACAGCGAGATTGATCGATGGGATGATTGCATAGTCTAGAACGGGCCGAACAATAAATAATACATATTTTAATAAATAATAATAATAATAATAATCGCCTTTAATGTAGAAAAAAAAACCACAACAATGTTCGCAGCGAATATTAGGGCCTTTGGCCCTCTCTTACAATTAACTGCTAAAGAATAAATTATGATAAACTTTATAAGTAATAATCTCATGCACACACACTCAGTCATACAGCCATTCCAGCTCACTCACACTCACACTCACAGTTTCACGACACGCACTCATTCACTCACTAGGTATTGTTCGATACATGAAGGTCAATGAGGTATTTTGAGTAGTTTTTCTTAATTAGGTTTATTGATGTGGAGTGACGTATTTCAGTGGGTATTGAGTTCCATAAAGAGGAACTCTATTGTACTTTTACTTTTACTTTTACTACGCCTTTTCCTCATGGAGGGTCGGCGGCACGGCAGCGTCGTTTCCACATGGTCCTGTCCTGTGCTTCTTAAGTTGAGAGCCCCAATCTTTTCATGTCTTCGGCGATCTTTCTATCCAGTGTTAGTTTCGGCCTCCCTGGTAGTCTTCTTCCTGGCATCTCCAGTTCCATTACTCTTCTGTCTAGGTGGTCTTCGTCTCTACGTAGTAAGTGTCCCCACCAGTTCAGCCTCTTTTCCCTCAGTTTTTCTTGCACGCAACACGTTCTCATCTCCTGCCTTATGCCCTCGTTTCTGCGTCGGTCTTTCAATGTTACACCGCAGGATTTTCTGAGCATTCGCAATTCTGCTGCGTGCACCATGTCTTCTTCGCGTTTTCATTGTACATTATATTATATAATACATAATTATATTGTGTATAATTATGTATATACCGTATAATATATAAATGTAATTATGACATGGCATGCATTGTGTTGAGGCATCAGTTATCCCTAATTTCTTCAAAAATATTTTATTCAAACCTGTTAAAGCAACCCACTGGAAACTTATTATTTTTTTAGTAATTTTTCATGAAAATATCAACTTTTCTATTTTTGCCCCCAAAACAAAACTATCAAAGGGCAAGCGACCTATTGCGTTTTGTTTACCTATATAAATACTAAAATGTTTACCTAAAACACTCAGATCACTTGTAACACCGAACACGAAATGCTATTACACAGTTGTACATTTTAAAGTTGTTTAAGTTTAAGTTGTAATAAGTTTTTAAGGCGCCCATTCCACCGACCGGCTAGGGCTATTTACAAAAACGGTGACGTAGTAGCAGACATTCAAGACTTAGGTGGCGTTTCCACCGACCTCGCATTGCAGAATGCAAATGACATTGACGGAAATTAGAATTTTTCTTTTTATAGAAATCTATTAAAATGTTTGTACTTAACGCATCCCATGACGCCATTTTTAATTTTAGTTTGTTTGTTTGTGATTTTACTGTATATGATCATTGATCAATTTTAACTATGGCATAGAGGAAAATAAACATTTCCATCAATTCTGCAATGCGAGGTCGGTGGAAACCTCACTTAAGTCTTGAATGTCTGCTACCACGTCACTATTTTTGTAAATAGCCCTAGCCGGTCGGTGGAATGGGCACCTTAGATTGGGCAGCTACTACACTGAGGATTGTCAGTGTAATAGCCGCCCACGATAATGCGTGACTCTCACACGCCTCACGGTACGAGGGAGCGCAACTATGACAAAAATTCTAACGATTATATATTGTAAATATACGTGCATTATTATAATTATGCATGTGAATTTTAAAAAATCGTTAAAAAATCGAAAAAGCTAGCTCAAGTGAATGTAGGCCTTCATCAATCACTTATAATTTGTGATGTTGATGTGAAGAAAGTCTGCTTTATGTTGCCGTCAGCATCACTATTTTGAAATAAAGAAGCAATAACTGAAATTTCAGTGACACATCTTCAATAACATCTTTCATCTTTTTCTGAGCTCCCAGAATAACAATGTCAGTTTTATTTATCAACCGATCAACAAGCTAAGATGCTTATGGACCTCTTTCGCTCTTCAAATTTCAGTTGTCAAGTGGTTAGCTGTCTTTTTATTTCTTTTACAAAACATTTTGCAGGACATGAAAAATAAAAACGCAGGCTATAGACTAAAATAATGTTTTATATGGTAAATATTCGTAGATATTAGTGAGCCGTGAAAAATAAAGTATTTCTGTTTCATCTTCTGAGTTCACAGCAATCTCAACGATTGTATGGTCGAGAATTGGCCGACCAGTATAATGCAAAGCAGAACGTTTCTTGGAAAAACAAACCAGTTTGCTTTTGTTACTCCTTTAACACCTAAACCATATTTGAAGTTAGAAAACGTCGATAGTAAGATTCCTCAGAAAAATCATTTTTTGTTGTTGTAATTTTTGTAATTTATTTTGGCCCCAGAACCAAACTATCAAAGCCCAGTGACCTATTGGGGTTTGTTAAGGCCAAACCGGAGGGGGTCACGTGATTGGCCTGGAAATGTCTTTGTAGAGGGTTCGTAATATATGTTTTAAACCGCAGTGGTATAGTAAAAATCGATAGAAGGGTATAGTATACGCGTAGACTTGCTTACACTATTGACTAAATCAAAAATTACAATTACATTAGGTCTAAAATTTGTGCATGAAGCAGTTAAAAACATACCTTTTAGAACATTTTTCCGTGCCCCACAGAGAAGAAAAACCTCCAAATTTTGTAATGAAATGCACTTTAGTCAAAAGCTCAACACTTAATTTGACAGTAAAGCGCCAGAAATGGGTAAAACTGCAATTATTTGAAATAATACAAGTCAAATACGGAACAGGTACGAGACGCGGGGCTTTGTTTATAAAATGGATGTTAAACCATCCCTTGGCTGGAGACCGCTATCAATATGGCGGCTAGTGTAGCCTGCACAAGCTAAGTACAGAGTTTTTGACGGTGTGCAGGGATCCGTTCTGCTATGCTGCAATGTGAAGAATTCGATATTTTTTGCGTTGGTACTTATCTCTGATAGTTGGCTTAGCCTATGGTTAACGGGTGCCTCGTAAGGCATATTATGACTCCCGCCGCTCCAGTTCTATTATATTTGTATGTATTCAACGCTCAACATTAATAACGACTACAATATGTGAATTTAAAGAAATTTGTTGAAGTAGTTTGAGAAAACATTTTTTGTTTCTAACGCCTGCTTTCAGAATTTCTGCTTCAAGTAACCATGTCAGCCTGGCGGGGGGAGTGAGTCTGTTGACTGACAGGGTGGACCTCCTGATTATAATGGATTCCCAGAACATTGTAAAGTCACTCGATTAAATCGGATGTGACCAGGACTGACTGGCATAGTCTCTGCGCGTTATCATGTCCCACCATGTTCCCCTGCCAACGCTGTGCACACTACCAAGTTTGCCGAAGTTTGAAATATGCTCTGCTCTAATGGATTCAACATGGTAAGGCCGCTGGCTGAATTCAGACCTAAAATACATTACATTGCACATTTGTATTTCCAACATTGAAACACTATAGAGAGCGGATAGGGATGTAGCGTAATAGATTAGCGTCCATTTAATATAATTGACATGACTGTTGCTGACAGATCCCGTCTCTACTGCTACTACAGCACCAGTCCCACTACATTATTACTTTCCATTCTGCTGTTTTATCGGCAAGTTTATAACTACTGCTGACTTTATTATGAAACTCTACGTTTATCAGCAATTGTGTTTCATTTCTGTTTGACAGCTGAGAGTGTGCTTTAGTCATCTATTATGTAATATTAACTTGAAATGAATTTATCCCTAATCGATATTATGCATTAAGCTAAAGGTTAGTTGATTAACATTGATGGCTTTGGTTAGTCGCAAGCATGGGCAATCTTTTAAACCCTTTGAGCGCCAATGAGAACTACACCAGAAGAGACCAGATCAGATTAGGAGGTCAAATACTGGTAACAAATTATCTAGAGGGGCCGAAAAAAGTTGAACAAAACATATTTTTATAGTGATAAATTTCATTTTTCATATACAGACATATACTGCGGCACTACGCCTATGATATTGGTGATGTTGCTTGCCAGCATAGTTAATATTATGTACGGTAATGCTGTATTAAAAACTTAGTGAGAAAGAAACTGTTATTCTGTTCTAGCTATCCAGAAAGTACGTATATTTTGTACTATGTGTAATTTTTAGGGGTCTTTCAACACCATATTGCGGGCCGGATTTGAGAGTTGATGAAATAGCTTCAAGTTTTGGACAGATAGGCTACTGTGCTTTCTGAGATATAAAGACCCGAAGAGTTCAAATTTGCAGTGTATGGTTATATCTCGTACTATTACACGTACCTGTATACTACCCTGAGTCGCGACCCAGTATAGGAGGCTCCAAGCAGCGACACAGTGAGACAAGTAACGGCACAGGGGTGTCTTGAGCAGATTCTCCGTTTTCGCAGAAACAACAAAAAAAAGTTCGTTATAAAACCCGGAATAGGCCAATAGCCACGTATTATACTCTTCAATCTGGACAAGGAAAAAAACCACCCGCAGGGTTTAAATGATGTGTTCGAAAACCCCAATAACGTGGATATTTGAAAATAAAGGCGGAAACCCTAACGAAGGTTCGAAAAAGGTGACAATGGGTTTTTCACAATGTGTACAACCTTTCGCCTCCCCCCCCCCCCCCGTGGCCCACAGCCCTTACTCCAATTTTCCCATGTCACCCCCTTGATGTGTTTTTAATAGCTTTAAGCACAATACAGCCGGTTTGGACATGGGTTGTGGGTCGCTGCGAAACTGCTAGACGCATATCCCCCCCAGTGGCGTTTATTTTCTATTTATGTGGGGATACGCCACTGTGTCCCAGTATTCATCATGTGCATTAGTATATGGCACTATCATAGTTTAGTTACTAGAGAATTGGATTATGAAACGGCATATGGAGGTTCGTGACTCGGCATAAACGGAAATTTTTTTACACCAACATACCTTTAGCACCAGCCACCAACTTACATCCAAGATTGACTTACCCGGGAGAAAGGTTATATTATTCTAAATAAACTCCTGTGAGTGTAAATTGACTTAAAACCAGTGTTTTACTCCCTCGAAGCCCAAAAGGACCCCCCCCCCCCCCGCAGGAAAGTTTTTCAAAATCCCATTTTTAATGGCCGATGGCCTCACCGCACGGCGGGCAGGTGTCGCTGTCAGCAAAATCAATGCTAGTAGTGGCCAGAGTTGCTGAGACAAAATCGGGCAACGGCTTCAGCACTCGCAAGGATTCTAGGAATTCTCTAGCAAGAGTTTTATATTTTTTGCTTTAGGGGCCACCTACTGCATCTGTTCAATAGCTGGTCATTAAGCCTTACCATGTAGAATCCATGAGAGCAGGGCATGTTGCAAACTGCGGCAAACTTGGTAGTGTGCACAGCGTTGGCAGGGGAACATGGTGGGACATGATAACGTGCTGAGACTATACCAATCAGTCTACGTGCGTGTCGAGTCCTGGTCACCTCAGATTTAATCGTGTGACTTTACCATGTTCCCCAAGTAGTTCGGAATCCGCTATAATTAGGAGATCCACCCTGTCAGTCGACTCCCCTTTCCTCGAGATGAAGGAGTCTGCCCTTAGGGTGCCTCAAGTTAACAAACAGACTCACTCCCCCCGCCAGGCTGACACGGTTGCTTAGAGCAGAAATGCTGAAAGCAGGCTTTGGAAACAACAATAGCTGGTCATAGAAGACGTGGTGAGTGACCCCAGAAATTAATATTTTTAGCCGGAAGCGAATGTCCAATCTCTCCAATACAGAACTCCTGCTCCAAAAACCAGTTTGAATTACAGTTTTTTTTTTTTTTTTTTTTTTTTTTTTTTTTAAGCCATTCTGTAAATGTGGGCTCCCTCTAATGCAAGACCCTATTTATGGCGGTATGGGCACTGGGCAGTGTATCACAAAGAGTGACGGTTTTGTAATTTCCGGTGTATCGGACTATCGTTGTAAATCAAAGCTGATTTAATTCTGCTGCGGTTTAAGCCTGCCGCGATTTTATCCGATAATCTGTATTTAAGAGGGGTAGCCGTAATGAGAGAAGGGACGAAGTAAAGAGGGGGGGGGGGGGTTGTAGCGGATTGGCTTGTATTACACAATCAAATATCCCATCGGACATCCGCATGTTAAATCCTATTCTAATCATTACATACAACCGAACATATATGACGAGCATGTATGCAAAAGGGGATTTTGTCACTTCAAACTGTAAATGCAAGAGATACAAAAAGAGAAACTTCTAAAATATAAATACTTCTAATAAATAAATACTGGTTTGCCCTTTTAAGGCACACGCAGATTCAGTACGTTGGACTTGAAACCGATCTCACATCATTTTCAAGGGCCTGTTGTTTACAATAGATAAAATAATAATTGAAGATTACTGAGTAGGAGGTCTGCTGCTTTATCCGTCCCTTTAAACCTAGGATCAGATATCAGGCAATTGTGTAGATCTGCATGATTTAAATACATTTTTATATATAAATGAACTTCAAGGTTGATTGCGTTACTTTAACGTTGAAGGTTTAATCGGAGGCACTGTCTCTATTGCAATATCTTTTAGGTGAGTTCCACAAAATGGTTAAATAGTATTAAAATTAGTTAAAATTAATTATTTAGTAATCCGTCTAGGACCATTGATTCCATTTTCCGTAAAGTATGGGGAAAGCAGACGTTTTGTTTTCCAATATTAGGAATTCTTAAGAGAGTAGGTCCCGTAGGAAATTTCCAGCAAATCTAATACTTCTTATTTTTTTATTTATAATTAACTAAGCCAGTTATTATAATATTGTAGTCAGAATGGCGTAGAGGTAACGACTCGGACTATCATCCAGAAGGTGACTGGTTCGAGTCCCACCCGAATGCCAAACTTTTCTAGTGGTACAACTATTTATCTTCTGACTACCATGCTTCGGAGGGCATGTAAAGCCGGCGGTCCCGGCAGTCTTCCCTGACTGTCGATAGGTTAAACAGGAGGCTGTTGATGCAACCTGAAAACTCCTGTACCACGGGTAGTACCACCCCGACACGAATTTACTTTTTACTTTTATTATAATATTGGTTCATGTATGTTGTAGACGACTACTTTATGCATCATATAAGAGGGCATAATAAATTTTTGGCTTTGTAGCTTTTTCATGGCATCTACTTTACGTGAAATTTTAGCTCTAAATAATTTTTCGCTACGGTACGAAAAATAAAAAATTCACTATATGATGCATGAAGTAGGTAGTCTCCTACAACTAAAATTAGTCAGTTCATTAATAGTATCTAATCGCTTTGTTAATTAAATAATAAAAAAATTAGAATTCTGTAAAAACAAAAGGGTTTTGGGGGTGTTGTTATTTCCTATTAATATGGCTGGAATAATAACAACAATAATAATAATAATAGGCCTAATATGACTTTTTTCTCTCTTCCTCTCTTGTTTCCTCTCTATTTAATTTTAAGTATCTATCAATAATTAATACAATATTTTTGTCTTTTAAGGTTAGCATGAAAAAAAAGACTTTATAGTCTTATTTTTCGACTTTTGTTTTTTTTGCAATAAAGTCGTTTTTAATTCAATTCAATTCAATTAAAGTACAATAGTTACAATTTAATTACATTGGGAAGGATTGAGTAGATCAAATGATTTCATACTATTCAAGTTCCCGAAAAAACAGTCGATGGTACAAGAATGATTTAGCTAGCCTATGTGGAAATTTTTCATTAGTTTAAGAAGTGCACGCACGGCAAAAAAAACGTTTTTAACTTAAAAGACAGCACACTCTTCAAAATGGTTCTAAGGTATAAATAAAAAATGAAGTCTGCATACCTAAATGAAGTTAAATATAACTGCAGTATTGCCTAGATCATGGGGCCGGTTCCAAACCTTTTTGTCCGTGGATCACTAAATTATTTTATGATTTTCGGTGAGCCAACGACCTTACCATGTTGAATCCATTAGAGCAAAGCATGTTTCAAACTGCGGCAAACTTGGTAGTGTGCACAGCGTTGGCAGGGGAACATGGTGGGGCATGATAACGCGCTTAGGCAGTATAAGTACGTGTCGAGTCCTGGTCACCTCCGATTTAATCGTGTGACTTTACCATGTTCCCCAAATGGTTCGGAATCCACTATAATCAGGAGGTCCACCCTGTCAGTCTACTCCCCTTTCCCCGAGGTGAAAGAGTCTGGCCGTGGGGTGCCCCAAGTTAACAAACAGACTCTCTCCCCCCGCCAGGCTGACAGGGTTGCTTAAAGCAGAAATGCTGAAAGCAGGCGTTAGAAACAAACAACCAACAAACATGATTTTCGGTGGACCAACATATAGCTTCGACAATAAAATCGTTTAAAAATTCTAGGATTTATGCTGCATGGTAATATTTGATTAAATATTTAGGACTGGTATCGGTTGGATTTTATAGTTCATTGCCAAGATTTACTGTATTTTTTTTTTCAAATTTCTCAGCTGATTTATTTTCTTTTTCTTACTTTGGTCCGTGGATCACCTGATGCATGTCTGTGGACCATCGGTAGGGTATAATCATAATCATAATCACATTTTTAGTTTAAGTGCCAGGGCATAGCTGGATTCACATCGTCAAAAATTGAAGTACAAAAAAATAATGACTAGGCTATCACAATAATATTACATTAATAATAAATAGGCTATTACATTAATAATTCACCTCGAGGGTTTCGTTAACAGTGCATAGGCCTATACCTAACTCCAAACTAGTTCATAAAATTCATTTATCGAATATATGGGATGTGTTTTTAATATGTACTCAACAGTTTTTCCGAATTGGGGCAGATTTTCTGTCTGGACCTCGGTACGGAGTTGTATAACTCAATGGCCAAATTTGGGAAACTACTCCTTGTTTTTGTTAATCTGCATTTAGGGATATGTAAGTAATGAGCTGTTCTAGTGGGGTAATTATGAACATCACACATGTTGCTGAAGTTAACGAGATTTTCCTTTATATATATAAGGCTATTGAGTACATATTGTGCATATATTGTAAGAATACCCAGGGCGGAAAAAATAGACCTACAAGGCTCTCTAGATCTGCTGTTAGTTATTATTCGCATTATTCACGTATATGGACCACAGGGAACTCCTTGCAAGATTATTACTTGGAGAGCTGTTTATGGACGTGTGGTCCAAGCCTGTCAACGACCCATAAGTTTTTCGGACATTATTGGTATTGTCACACCAGCATACGTAGCACCTCTCTTTATATTCGGGGCTGGTCTAATTAATAAAATTCTTTTTTAGGCAGCAAGTTATAAGCTCCATGTTTCACCTCTGATACTAACCTTCAATCCAAGAAACCTCAAAAATGACGCCAGAGCTCTTTTCTTTCTCCATTCTAAAAATCGCAATCCTAGCGCTATTGGCAGTAAGCGTGGGGAGCACCGTAACAAGTATCAATTTTGAGAAAGTTCTCAATACAAATCAATCAGTCGCGCAAATGACATCATTGAACAATTCAGTGTACTATTCAACCATCAATGGGGGTTTGTATGAGTATGAACCTAATGCTGGTGTTGCTGAGAAAGTAGCTACATTAAAATTAAGTCTGTTTTCACCATTACTGGCTTACAATAATGTCATATATATTGGGGCTGATGACCATACCCTGTACAGTTATAACCCTAAAAATAAAAGACTTGCGATAGAGACCAATATATCGACATCGATCATGGGAATAACTGTTCTGAACGACACCATATACTTTGGGAGTACAAACGGAACGATTTACGAATTTAACCCAGTAACCATGGAAACAAAAAACGTCACATATGTTGGAAAATCCATTTATACCATGACAGCAGTGGAGCATTATAACAAAATTTATTTCGGTGCTAACACTGGATATGTTCATGAATTTGATCCAGTTAAAGGGGAAAATAAGAAGCTTGTCAACACTCCTTACGGCCCTGTTGTGATTTTGCAAATTAATAACAAATTGTACTTCGGCTCTGGGTACTTAGACAACATGCCATTTCACGAGTATGATATTGCGACTAACACGGCTACAATAATTTGTAATTCGGCTGATGACGTTATGACACAGGTCTTTTGGAATAATGAATTATACATCGGCCTTGCTGATGAAGCAGGGCTAGTGAAATATAATCCATTAAAACCAGAAGAGAGATGCAAAGCAGTAACTGCGCTTGACAGAAGAAGTGTCTATTCACTAGTTACTTTGAATAACAAATTGTACATTGGTACACAAGAGAAACAAGTTTACGAATATGTTAGACAAACTGATTTGCAGGAGCTTTCAGTTACAACTACCTTAAACATCATCTCGAATAACAGTGATAGCGTAATTTTGACAGAGTTAAGTCTGCTGAATCCGGACATTGATGTTTCCTTTCTGAATGCCCTTAATATAACAAGGACATCCGCTGTTATTGAAGGAAAGGAGAATAATAACAGATATTTTGGACAAGTGAAAGTTTCTTTCATAATGGCCAACTCGCAAAAAACTGTTAATATTTCGGACATTATTCAAAAGGGACTACGAGCGTCTTACTTAAGTGCAGGAATCCCGGTAAGGGAAATAAGAAATATCAATACCAAAAAATTAATATATTCGAATGTAGTAGCTACGAAAGGTAAAAATGAGACAGTTAAAAAAACGAAAGGGACTTGTTTTGACTATTACATTCAGAATACTCAACCAGACGTGTCTGTGCAAAAAGCAGTGGCCGGTTGCGAATACTCAAGGAAAAACAGCACAAGAAATGAGATCTCAAGAAGTTTTATTACGACTCTAAAGTCAGTTCAGGGAGAAGAATGGAGCAATATACTTGGTGTTTGGCCTTTCGAAGACGCTACTGATATTTGCGGCTCGGGTAATGAAATTCAGAGTAACAACTCTCTAACTCTGAGCCCATCATGGGATTTGTCAATTGAGAGTCTTGCTTGTGAAAAGACAATTCAGGAGTCCATTTCGCCCAGCCATATTACTCTACTTAATCCAAGCACTGTTCATGCTTTTGCATCGATGGATGTTGAGACACACCAATTTCATATCAATTTAGAACAAATTGTCAAAGGAAAAGTAACTGCTACTCTTTTGAACTACCTTAACCAAGAAGTCACCTTTGAAGCAACAGTCAAGGAACTTATGGAGAGCTTGAACAAGTTGAATCTTCTACCTTCTGACATCAGTATAAATAGTGACGACACTGTTAGCCTTAATGGAAAAATGACTCGAATTCTCGAACGCGAGTCAAAGGTCAATGTTGAAACAAGTTTTGTCTAATATTATAGTGCATAGTATTTTTTAAGCATTGGTAGTTTTTCATTTCTTTGCCTTGTGCCTTTATGTTATGCTAATTACCTGCATAGCTTACTAGAAGGGAGAAAATATACACCTATACACTTTACTACTAGTCACGTTGATACAGATGAGCTTTTTATACGCTTTCACTCTCTTACACAAGTATAAAGTGGCATAAATTAGGTTGACGAATAAAGTTTTTGTTTATTCACATTAACGTGTCCGGGCCTAGGATTGATTGATCCAAAACATTGCGCCCTGGATGGCCTTGTCATTGGCATCTAAAAGATCTGTCTGGGACACAGCTTCTGCTAGTCTTGGGCAAACCAGAAACTGACCGTCGTCTTGTAGTTGTCCGTATTCGCAAGTCGGGTCCTCCACCAGTCCCCACCTACACAAATTCGCGCGGCATCGTGTAACCCCCGTTCTTAGCCTATTGAGGCTCCACCATGCAACATTTTTGTTTATAAAAATTCCATACACAATCAGCGGCTCCCCTTAGGTGCCCATTCCATTGACCGGCTAGGGCTATTTCCAAAAACGGTGACGTGGTAGCAGACATTCAAGACTTAGGTGGCGTTTCCACCGGCCTCCCATTTTAGAATTGACGGAAATGTTTATTTTCCTCTATGCCATAGTTAAAATTGATCAATGATCATAAAGTAAAATCACAAACAAACAAACTAAACTTAAAAAAATGGCGTCATGGGATATGTTAAGTACAAACATTTCAATAGATTTCTATAAAAAGAAAAATTCTAATTTCCGTCAATATCATTTGCATTCTGCAATGCGAGGTCGTTGGAAACGCCACCTAAGTCTTGAATGTCTGCTACCACGTCACCGTTTTTGTAAATAGCACTAGCCGGTCGATGGAATGGGCGCCTTAGTAAGCTGATGATTTTGTTGGATCCTAAGATGAACGGGCACAATAAAAGAAACAGCATTTAGGGCATATAGCTCACAGAGAGAACAAAATAAGAAAGAAAGAAGGAAAAATTTTCCACATGGACCACAGGGCCTTTCGACCCACTCTTGCAATTAGCAATTAATTAAAATAGCGGAAACAATGCCCATCATGCGCTCAAGCCTTCAATTGAGGCGATGGAAAAGGGCAAAGTTCAACAGGCCGCTAGAAACCCACCCATAAAAGCCCTTCAAGTTAATAATAATAAGTATTGGTGGAAATTTAAGTGGAAATTTAACAGTGTTGCTGAACCTTTATTTATCATATACTTATGACACAATGACGCTGCCATTTACATTGCCCTACCACTAGTATACGGTTGCATAAAAATTTGATCATGGCTTATGCTTTATTAGTACAATCAACTCTACTAGACAATTTTCAATCTGATATGTGCTATATCATTGTTTACCTCTGATATATATAGTATAGCCGACGGCCTTACCATGTTGATGCCATTAGAGCAGAGCAGAGAAACCTTTTTGTCCGTGGATCACTAGATTGTTTTATGATTTTCGGTGAGCCAACGGCCTTACCATGTTGAATCCATTAGAGCAAAGCATGTTTCCAACTGCGGCAACTTGGTAGTGTGCACAGCGTTGGCAGGGGAACATGGTGGGACATGATAACGTGCTTAGGCAGTATAAGTCGAGTCCTGGTCACCTCCGATTTAATCGTGTGACTTTACCATGTTCCCCAAGTGGTTCGGAATCCACTATAATCAGGAGGTCCACCCTGTATAGTCAACTCCCCTTTCCCCGAGGTGAAAGATTCTGCCCTTACGGTGCCTCAAGTTAACCAACAGACTCACTTCCCCCGCCTGGCTGACAGGGTTGCTTAAAGCAGAAATGCTGAAAGCAGGCGTTAGAAAGAATATATATATAGTATAATTGAAGTACAGCCCCAACCTTAAGCTATTGTGTTAATATTATTAGCTAGTTTTGGTTCCTAAGTTCGTCATTATCAAAATCAATTTTTATTAGGCTGAATGCAATTTCTGGTGATAATATAGGCTTTGAGTTTACCCTGTATGCACAACTTTTGCATGATTTTATGAAAGGGTAAGTTTTGTTTAGGTTTCGGGGAAATGTTTTTTTAATGACAAAACAACTAAATTTCCTATACCACTATTATACGGTTGTAATATTAATTTTATCATTGCCATTGATTTATTAGTACAGTTAACTCTACCTAGAGTCCAGGACAATTTTCAATCTGATACGTGCTATCATCGTATGACTCTGATATAAATTGAAGTACAGCCCCAACCTTATCCCAAGCTTTTGTGCTGATATTACTATTGAACGATAGACTAGTCTTGGTTCCGAAGTTCATCATTATCAAAATCGATATCTATTTATTAGACAGAATGTGCTTCCTTATGTCAATATAGGCTTCAAGTTTGTCCCGCATGCTCAACCTTTGTATTGTTTTCTAAAAGAGTAAGTTTTGCTTAGGTTCCCTTTACATAACGTATTGATTTGAAGGAAAACCTAATTCAATTTGAACGTATTATATGAATTATTAATTATATATATTAAATTAAAAGGTTTAGCGTTGAAGTTTTACCAAGAAATCAAAATTTCCCCGGGAGGTGGGCCACACAGGAATTCGTTTCACTCGTTTTATAAAGAAAATTCACAATAGATCTTTAAGTCAAAGTGCTACATCAATGCTCTATTCTTACATTTCTCCTAAAGAATTAATGGTGAAAGTGTTGTCAATAAGAAAGAGAAGATGCAAATAGCCTACATTCAGTCGCTTTAGCCTTCGTTTAGCATATTTGCCATATAGTCCTACAACGGCTCAGGCTATATTTTAGAAATATACTGTTCTGCTGCATTATTATTAAAATATTTTTTATCTAGACTAGTAGTCAATTTCTTGCATTTTGCATTTTCTGTTGCTCCCGATTTCCCAATTATGAAATAAAGCCTATTACATATTTTCAGGATTTCTTGTTGAATTAGTTTGAATTTTATAGTCTGCAAGGTCATACAGTGTGTACGTTTATCTCCGGCCCCCGTTATAATGACTCCATAAATTTCTTAAATGTTAGTTTAACCTTCTTAGTTTACCTTCTAAAATCGCAGTTTGCCACACATAATCAACTCATACACACACAAAACAGACAACCAACACCGGCAAACTGCAAACCAGAAAGCGCGTTTACCCACATGGGTCTGGCGTTTCAAAAAAAAAAGAACCCGTATAAAATATCTTTATAATATCATTAAACACATACGTATGCTACTGTATGCTTCTACTCATATACAGGTACGTGTTCTATACATGTGTTGAGATGTATTGATTAATAAGGAAACCCATGTTTTCTTTTCAGATGCATAGAAGTGCCCATACATACCTACAGTAACCGACCCAATATTAAGACCGGCTCCCGCCAAAAATTAAAAAAAAAATGACGGGGCTATTTTCGCTTTTTATCATCTCCCTTCTATCATTCTCGGTGATGAGTGTGGAAAGCACTGTCACCAACACGTACCTTGAGATGGTGGCTTTTGCAAATGCTTCAATAGCGCAAATGATAACATATAACAACTCTATATACTTCACAACTATCGACGGTAACATCTACAATTTCCAACAAGACTTGGGGTACCTCAATATTATAGCTAATTTGAAGCTGAACCTTTTCTCGCCGTTGATTGTCCACAAAAATTCCATATAGGCCTACGTTGGTTCAGACGATCGTAATCTGTACGAGTTAAATACAGTTAATAATAAACTTACAACGTTGGTGAGTATTACTTCATATCTGACTGGAATAACGACTCTCAATGACAAAATTTTCTTCGGAAGTAAAAATGGAACTATTTACGAATACAGAATAAGGCGACAAGTTGGACTGCAATAACTACAGAGGAATTACACTCCTTAATACTGCCTACAAGACTTTCTCAAATCTTCTATTAAGAAAAATCTCACCGTATGCAGAAGAAATAATAGGCGAGTACCAATGTGGTTTTAGACCAGCCAGGGGAACTGTTGACCAAATCTTCGTTGTACGGCAAACTATGGAAAAATGCTACGAGCATAATACGGACCTACACATGCTCTTTGTGGATTTTAGACAGGCTTTCGATTCTATTTGGAAAGACAGCCTATATAACACAATGATCCGACAAGGAATACCAAAAAAACTAGTTAATCTAGTAAAAATGACTATGGAAAACGCCAGAGCCAGTGTAATAATAGACGGAAGATGTGGAGAAGAATTCCCACTCGGCAGAGGGGTACGACAAGGAGACGCCCTCTCAGCTACACTTTTCAACCTGGCACTGCAAGCAGCGTTACAGAATATAGTAGAGAGTGGGACAATTGTATACAAGTCACAAATGATCTGCGCATATGCGGATGACATAGTCATAATCACTAAAAATAGGAAGCAACTAGGAGAGATACTTGCTAGACTATGTGTAGAGGCGAGTAGAGCTGGACTAGAAATAAATGTCTCAAAAACTAAGTATCTAGTAATGTCAGCGTTAGAAAGGAGACGGAGAAGTGACAACCTGACAGTACAAGGAATGGCTTTCGAGAATGTAAAGGGCTTCATCTACCTTGGTGCAGAAGTAAACAATCACAACAAAACTAGCGCAGAGATAGACAGAAGAATAACAGCAGCCAATAGAGCATATTTTGCCAACCTAAAATTGCTCAAGTCAAGACTTATCTCTAGAGCCACAAAACTACGAATATACAAAACCCTTATAAGACCAGTTGCAACATACGGATCGGAAACCTGGAATCTCACTGTAAACGATGCCAACAAACTACGTGTACTCGAAAGAAAGATAATAAGGAGGATATATGGACCCCTTTACGAGTACGGAGAATGGCGTATAAGAAACAACGCTGAAATCGACGCCGCTCTCAACGGAGAAGACATAGTAAGGTTCATTAAAGCACAACGATTAAGGTGGCTGGGACACGTTGTAAGGATGTCTGAAGAACGCATGCCACGAAAAATGTACAAAGCAAGCATGACGGGAAGACGACTGCCAGGACGGCCAAGAAACCGCTGGAAGGACGAGTTAGAGAATAACCTTCGCGAGTTGGGAGTCTCCAGATGGTGGAGCGTTGTGCAAAACCGAGAAGAATGGAGGAGTGTTGTCGAGCAGGCCAAAGCCCACCAAGAGCTGTAGAGCCGGAAGAAGAAGAAGAAGAAGATTTACGAATACAATCCCGAGACCGGGGAAAACAAAAACGTTACCTACGTTGGAAAGGCTATCGGTGGTATGATGGGTGTGGAGTATAATAACAAAGTTTATTTTGGTGCCGCTACCAACAACGTTTATGAATTTGATCCAATAACTGGTAAAAATGCTAAAATCGTTAGTTTACCTGGAAACGTCGTAGCATTTACGAGAATTAGCAATAAATTATATTTCAGTGCTGGATACCTAAATGAATTCCCGTTTTATGAATATAACCTTGATACCAAAACTTACGAAAGAGTTTGCAGTATGGCGGATGATGTAATGACACACACTATTTGGAACAACGAAATATACATTGGCGTTGCTGACAATGTCGGACTTATAAGATTTAATCCATCGAGACCAAATGAAGGATGCAAAAAAGTAGCTGAGATTGATGCTAGTGTTTATTCAATGCTAACTATAAACAACAAATTATATATTGGTACTGAGCAAAAAATTGTGCAAGTGGATATTAGTAAACTGACCCTGAATACAAGCTTAAGCGACATTGCTAGCGCTAGTGAAAGGGTAATATTAGCAGAATTTGGATTCTTAAACCCTGAAATTGACATATCTTTACTGAATGTTGTAAACGCCACCAAAAAATCTGCTGTTATTGTAAGCGAAGATAACAATTATGAATATGCTGGACAAGTCGAAGTGTCATTTACAGTTAAGGCGCAAAAAAATGTTAACTTTTCAGAATTACTAAGAAAGGCGATCTTAATTGCTAATAAAAGTAAAGCTGCCGGAAACATTGTAAGGGACGTAACCAATATTAATACTAATCTGGTTACATATTCTGACATCATAGCTACGAAAGGTAGAGGAAAGGAAGAGATACAAAAGGAAGAGATACAACAGTTAAAAGCAACAGGACAACGTGCTTTGAAGAGCTTCATTATCATAATTGGCAGTTCGGACCAGTTTTACGCCCATTGCCAGGATGCAAATATTCAAGAGGAAGTAGCATTACCAATGAGCTTTCTAGAATTTTTATTACGACAGATGAATCAGGCCAAGACGAGGAATGGAAGGATACCATAGGTGTTTGGCCTTTTGAAGATGTTGCAGACGTTTGCGATACTGGCAGCCAAAATGAAGGTAGCAACTCCCTTACTTTGGGCTCATCGTGGGACTTATCTTTTGAAAGTGCTGTCTGTCAAATGATCTCCCAAGAGTACTTCCTACCAAGCAAGATTACCGTGCCTAATCCATATTCAATTGTAGTTTCTGCTTTAATGGAAGTTGAATCACAAGAATTTCACATTAATTTGGAACAAACTGTTGGTGGCAAAGTTAGTGCCAAAATATTGGGTGGACTTAACGATGAAATCCCTTCTGAAGCTACTGTCAAGGAATTGATGGAAATTTTGGACCTCTCTGGACTTTTGCCTTTAGATATAACTATTAGCGGTGATGAAACTGTTACTCTGAACGGAAAATTAACACGTACTCTCGAACGTGAAGGAAAGGTTGTTGTTGAAACGACGGTACTCTAATTTGTTGACTCGCTATTAAAGGAAATGTTTCGATACTTTTTTTCTCTAACGCCTGCTTTCAGCATTTCTGGTTTAAGCAACCCTGTCAGCCGGGGGGGGGGGTGTTATTAACTTGAGGCACCCTAAGGGGAGACTTCTTCATCTCGGGGAGAATTGATTGACAGTGTGGACCTCCTGATTATAGTGGATTCCGAACCCGAGCCAAAATGAGACAAATTTAGTAAAAATGAATAGTAACTAAATAACAAAAAAAAATGTAATGAATCTCACTACTAGTCGAAGGGGCTTCCAATCGCACAGACTTCCGAATTCGGATAGAAGACTGGTGTATGAGCATTTTGCGATTAGGGTGGTCATATTACAACATTACAACGTTACAACGTTACGTAATTAAAAAAGCATATACGCATGAATCACACACATTTTCATAACTTCAAATGACCGCAGAATGCGTAAATGCCACTTTTAGGCTCACATCTTGCAGTATGGATTGCAATGCTTTACTTACCTATTCATCCATACTCTTCTTATAATATGACAACCTCTCAAATCAAATCAAATCAAATGTATTTAATTCCATCTCAAGAGTACAGGAAACAAATGAACAATTCCCAACCCCAAAAGTCCCTAAGAATGTGCTTGGGGAGGGAACATACCATACTAGACTAAATTATAAAAAAGACATGTGTGCCTCAAATGGCTAGCTATGCTATTGAAAAAAGGAGAAGATATATTAATACAAATGGATAAATAGTTAATAAAAAGATTACATGATATATATTTTCTGATATTTGGATTTGAGTGAATTGATTAGCATCGGAAAAGGAATATTGCTGCTTTGCATTGGGGTGAGTGGGAGGTGAGAGCTTTAGTAATAAATGGAAGCCTGATCTGAGGATTTCTTGTGGGGTAGTTATGTAACGACTGATGTTGGTCACTCTTATTTTAAGATCATATACTGCTTTGAGTATACTTGCTTTATAGATATCGAAGAGTCGGAACATTGAGAAGTTTGTATAGTGAGGCTGCTAAGAAGTAGTAAGGTTTATTGAAGGACACTCTGAGGATATTATTTAGCGCTACATTAATTCTATTCAAACTAGTATCATACGTTCCTCCCCAAGCAGCTAGTGCATATTGGACAATTGATATGGCCAAGGCATAAAAAAATCATACGTATTACATCCTTATTTGCAATATTTCTTAGTCTTCTAAATACATATAGAACATTTTAAAGCCGCAATTATATGATTTTCCCAGCTCATTCTGAAATCAATTGTGACACCGAGATATTTACAACTATTGACTCTACTCAATGGTACACAGGTACATGATTCATTGCAGTGCTGATCATGTAACACAATACTTAAAGCTTCATAAGGTTGACCTTTTACATTACAGATGTAAGCAATATAATTAGTTTTATCAGTATCGAGAGAAAGTTTGTTGTGATTCAGCCATAGCTTAATTAATTTCATACCATGATTCGCTATCTTAAAAACTACTTCCCATGTCTGACCTTCAAAGTAAACCGCCGTGTCAGCAGCATATCAGAACAACCTACCCCTAAGATCCAGCGCTTTGATATCATTTAAGTAGATAACAAACAAAAGAGGTCCAAGCACAGTTCCTTGCGGGACACCCGTGGTCACACATCTTAAGACACTAGTAAAATCATCAATTTTAACACATTGCATACGATCCATTAAAAAACTCTTTAATAGTTTTAAAACAGAGCCTCTCAGGCCCAATTTAAACAATTTGTCTATTAAAATTTGATGATTTACATTATCATAAGTCTTTCCCAAGTCTAAAAATATAGTCAACGGTTTTTTATTACTCTCCAAAGCATCATATACCAACTTTGAGAGATTAAGAATGGGATCAACGGAGTTACGCCCTTTTCTAAAACCATACTGTTCATCCATCAAGAAAGATTCAACAGAGTCTTGTAATCTTTGTTTCATTGCACTTTCCACAACTTTAGATAAAGAGGATGTTAACGATATTGGTCCGTAATTATTAAGTTGATCTCTGTTTCCTCCTTTGTGTACAGGAATAATAATAGCAGTTTTCAGAGCAGATGGGAAGAAACCTGTTATTATACACAAATTAATAATATGTGTCACAGGGAGAGCAATAAGGCTATCAAACATACTTAGTATTTTCATATCAATACCCGGAGCAGCTCGATTATTCAAAGATTTTATAATTTTTATTACGTCCTCAGTCTTAAAAAACTCCCATTTAGAGCAATTTGGAGCTCTAGCATATACTTTTGGGTCATAGTTAATATGAGTAGTATTTGGCTTAATGTCGTCTGCCAGTTTTTTTCCAATTGTTGCAAAATAATTATTAAACTCCTCGGTCATGTTCCTTAAATCGTGATGAGTAATAGATGAGCCATCAATAGATGCAATTTTTTTAATTTCTACCTTTTTTTAACCCTGTCCGAAATCATGTTGACACTTCGCCAGATTTTAGCAGAGCTATTTCCTGATGCAATTAACTTATCTCTGTAATAATTGTTTTTCGCTTCTTTTATTAAGAGTGCTAGTGTCTTTCTATATTTCTTAGCATGCTCATAGAGTTTGAAATCGGTTGGATTAATTTTGATTCTTTTAAATAGTTTATCCCTCTTTCTAATTGTTTTTTTTAAAAAACCACTGGTTATCCAGGGTTTTATTATTAACTGCTTGTGAGGAATTCTCTTTTCAAAAGTAGGAAAATCGATTAATCTTATCATACTGCTTATAAATGAATCAGTAGCTTTATGCACGTCAGAAGTTGACAAAACTGATTGCCATTGCTCACCCTCGAGACATTTTTCAATTTTTTTGAAGTCAGTACGAGTTAACACATTCCTGCTAGACTTATCATAACAAATTTGAGCCTTACCACAAGTTAAATGGAGCATAGTCACATAGTGGTCAGTTATGTCTGTCTGTTCAACAGCTCCTTGGAATTCAGCCTTATCGGAAACAAAAAAGTGGTCAAGGCATGCATGATCTAGAGTTATCCTTGACCCGGGTATAACAGTTTATGGCCGACTTCATACATAGGCAGTCCAGCTTATCCAGATATTTATCCGTGTAAATGTTTTTATCAGAATTTAAAACATCAAAATTTAAGTCACCTCCTAATGTTAATATGTGTTTACCACTCTGAGCTACTAAAACCTTTTAATTTAAATCTTCCATAAAATCAAGTGCACTACAAGATGGAGGTCTACGATGGAGGTCTCGTATATACAATGATTGTTGAGTATTTAGTTCCACTAAATTCGAAAGATATCAGAACTGAGTTGCATTGTTTAATAGGATATTTAATTACATTAGCAGCAAGTGCGGACTTTACAAAAAAAAACAACTATGCCATCACATTTATTAATTTCTGAAGAACTATAAAAAGTTTCATATCCATCAATATTATACAAACTGCCGTCGTTAGGCGTCTGCCACGTCTCTGTAAGCGCTATCACATCAAATAATGAGTTAAAGGACTGTAAATAGCTACTAAAGTAATCAAAGTTACGGTTTATGCTTCTGATATTCATATATAAAAATAATAAATTGTTAGGTTGTTTTTTCCAAGAGAAGCAGTTATCGAAATCAAATATAATGGCCTCATTAATCGTACTATCGATTTCTTTTATAAGCTCTGTCATTTTTGTGAGTTAGGTACTTCGTTAACTATGATAAAATTTCGTGGTATTCAGTATAGGCTATATTTACTTATTTTAATTTGATCAATAAGTCGTTTTCAGATTCTATCATAATTAGCTCCGAAGTGATATTTTTTTTTACCAGTACTTTGTTTTTTTTTTTGAACCAGACATACTCAAAGTTCTTTTAACGTGCTTCTTTTTTCGTTAACCATAATAAGTTCTTGAAGTAAGGGGAAAGACTCTCGTTTATGTAGATGCGTTCGCCGGAATTGCCAGATAGGGTCTTCTTATATTTGCTGTACAGAAAGGCATCCCTTGTCCTCCTGTTGACGAACTCAACAACAATGGGGCGTATTTTTGCTTGAGAGGACTTACGATGAACCGCTTGGATGTCAGAAGGGTTAACACTTGCTTGCAACCTTGAACCAATTTCAATGGCTAGGTTATCTAGGTTTTCCCCAGGCGACTGGGGTGCCCCTCCTATTTCTATTTCGTTTCTGCGAGCGTATTGGTTAGCTGAATTAAGCTGAGCACGAATGTTAGAATTCTCCTTCTCTGTGCACTTGAGTATAGATTCGAGGATATCAATTCTATTGGCCAATTGCGGGAGCACTTCAAGTTTAGTTTTTAGCTCTTCGTAACAATCGTTGATAAACGACTGAGATTTTATCAAGTCGTTAATACTCGCCGATAAATCATTAACTTTGACGTTTATTTGCTTTTGAAATTGTTTAACTTCTTCCCTGAAGCTTTTAAGCAGACTAAGCATTTCATTGGACTGATTGTTAGGCTCCTCGCCATCAACAGACTTCAGGGGAGCAGCTTTGTTTGAGTTCAGAATTACTTTACATGGTGGGCACACCCATTGTTGTTTTTCAGCTTGCGTTTTTTTCCTCTGAACCGCTTCTCTGATCTGCCCGCAGCTGAAGTGGTAAGAGCCCTTGCATTCACTGCAAACAACAGCATCCTCCATGACTGGCTCTTTGCACTTATTGCAGGGAGTGGACATTGCTAGCTAAAGTGGATACGAGCTTCAATATTAATTTGCAGAAGAAGTATAGTAGGAATGATTCAAGCTTATCAGTATTCAGTAACCAGTCTTAGCCAATCTAAACAAGTCCTGAACTGCTGTTGTAAAGTTGACAGTTTCTTGCTAGTGCAATGTACGAATTTTCACCTTCTCTTCCTGTCTTCTCGGCTCAGAACCTTCTATGAGCCCCGCTCCCAGCTTGGGAAGTTTTCTATAGCTTTATGTGGGTACCAAAGCACAACCTACTATGTCCAAATTCACTTTGCAAAAACAAAAAGAACAGAAAAAGTCCGAAATAACAGACTTCCAGTATTTGGAGACATTGACAAACTCACCAACCAATATCGGAAGTAGTCTGCACGCAATCTAGAACAAAACTCCAAGATAATACAGAGAAATTTTGATAATTATTCACACAACAAACAATCGACTGATCAGCCGATCGGCACAGACCGGTATATATGTTTATCTGTTTAGCTTATCTTGGGAAACAGGGTGTACATTATACATAATATGCTGGCAACACCCTCAAACCTGATTTTCAAAGTAATAAGCCAGCCTCCAGTTTTATTAGCTTTCTTCAAAAATATTCATTCATTGAAATACTAGTAGTATACATTGTTATAGGCTCAACATGCCTTAGTCAGCCCAAGAAACATGGAAAACTTCTTTGAGAAAAGTAACAGGATTGAGATGAGGAAACCCAAGAAAAGTCCCAGTCAAGTGCAACTAAATTGCTTCGAGGCTTCCTTCAAAAGACAATACGTCTATTTCGGATCCATTGCTTTTTGAAATGGTGCTTATTTTCCTTTGCTACTATCAAAATTCAACCTCTTTGGTTTGTTATTTCTTGAACGCAAAGATCTTCTCCAACCTCCTTTGACTGAAGTGAGAATTGATTTTGTGTTTTGAATTTCACATGTTGGAAGTGGGCGTGATTAGACTCCTGCCAGAAACATCTTTTTTAATTTCTGGTGCCACCTATCCACGCGTCTTCTTCTTCTTCTTTGACTATTCATTGGTTGAAAAAGGCGTGACGGGTGGCATCAGGCATTCATACAGTGAATATATTATCTCTTTTATATATATTTACGTTCCTGAAGCCGCCAACGCTGGGTTCTCATACTGACGGACCAATCACCGAGTCAGCAACCCAGGCCATGCACCTGGGCTCCGGGTACTAAGGAAAGGCGGTCTGAGCTGTGCGGTTCGAGAGGTAGGAGTTAGGAAATATATATATATATTTTTTTAATGGGGTTTTCGATTTCGGGAACATTACTATATAGATGATGAATTAGTAGAATCCGGAATGATAGGCCGTGGTCGTTTTGAAAGTGTACTTCCAAACGTTTCGTCAACATCTGCGGTTGACATCTTCAGTGGAACTGCTCTTCAGTTGGTGATGAGCCTCCGAGATACAATCTTAGAAGTCTACGCAGTTCCACTGAAGATGTCGACCGCAGATGTTGACGAAACGTTTGGAAGTACACTTTCAGAACGACCACGGCCTATCATCCCGGATTCTACTGATTCATCATGTAACTCCGGCCATGAAAACCTTTGCAATTATATTACTATATAGATCTCTAGGTGTGATCTTTGATCTTTCTTGAAAATTTTCTATGAACCAGTAAGCCTAAAGAGCACAGAAGCAGCTGTTATTTAGTTAAGGGCTATTTATTGAATTTGGCCTCATTTTAGTGGCCCGTGGAACATGGACATTTTTTGTATTGTTTCCGGATGAGTTTTGACTGATGTTAATCCACACCGGTAACAAACGACAAGTGTCAGCAATCGAATCGTTGCCATAATTTAAGTCGAGCATGTTACATTGTCAATGGTAAGCATGTCCGAGCTTGCCCTTCGGCCCTTGTAGTCGGTGTGGGTTGACATGGTGGAGTCAACCAGTTTGGCATTGGCTTGAATTACATTCGGAAACAATACCAGGGTTCTTTGGGTCGAACGTTACCGGCTACATATCGTACAGTGTATCAAAATGTAGAGGAGTATTTCTTCTAATTTTTCTACTCTCATTTATGGGGCTCTATCGTCTATGATCGATATTTCACAGATAGTCCACTTTTACAAAACCTCGCATAAGGGGTGCCCAGCAATTTTCTCATATGGGAAAGGAACAAAGCAAGGAATTTGAAAATGTAGAAAAAAACTAGGTGTCTGTCTTATTTAAATGGGAAACCTAGTTAGCAGAGGACTAATTTATTGCCTTAAGTTAAGACGGAAGCCAGAACGGAACTCCCATACCTCAGCCCATGCTAAATACACTATATTTCTTTTACTAGGCAGATTTGTACTTTCCTTAATGCATTCATTACCGTAATTTCCTTTCCTTTATCAGCACTTGGCAGTTGTAAATCGATTTATGTTACATTTAACATTACACAACCAGAATTTATAGCTTTTCTTGCGGTCCGAATTAGCGCCATTTCCTTATTTGCTATTAATCAGTCAGTTGTAACGTTTGTTAATGAAGCTTTTTAGCTTACGCCAAGACTGGTCGAGTTTGGTTTAGTTTCCCCCTTTTCTTTCTTCAAATGTTGTCCTCGGTCAGCGGTGATCCTTTCTTCACCTATTCTTTGATGGTAGCCGAACCATTGTAGCGGCTTGGTCTCCAGTCAGAAAAGTTCAATATCGTATACTTTGTGAATCACAGTCAGACAAATTTCATTCATTGTACGGGTCAATAATTATATATACGTAGTATATATTTAAACCTACTGTATTCTGTTCGAGAAATAAAGGACTTACAAACTGGGCTCATTGTAACCCAGTTTGCTTTATATTAGTAACCTGATGTTTCACACTACGTCCCTCTGGTTACCTTACCTCACTTTAACTTATGTTAAGTAGCTACGTCAGTCAGTTCCTGAACTAAGTCCAATGAAGTTCAATAGTCGTAGTCTTAGTCGTAGTAGTTACTCCTTGGCGCTACGGCCCGTGAAGGTCTTTGGCCTGGTCTCCAACATCGCGCCAGCTTGTGCGGTCCTGCGCACTCCTTTGCCAGCCATCGACGCCAAGGGTTGGTTATTAAGCCAACCTAGCAGAGTTAGGGACATAAGGCCCTCTCTTACACTCAATTAGGAAGGCCCGGGACCGCCTGCTTTACATGCCCTCCGAAGCATGGCCAGAAAATGTAGCCAGTGTGGTACTCGAACTAACAAACTTTCGGGTGATAGTCTGAGTCCTTACCACTACTTGCCAGATCCAAATATCGCATCTCTGTTCGTCCCACTTGTCTTCTCCCTTGGAGCACCTTGTGTAAGGCTGCTCTTGTTTGTTGCCCTATTGTCTGGCATTCGTTCTACGTGCCCTAGCCACTTGATGCGGGCTCACTTGACTTAGGCTACTATCGTAGGTTCTTGGTATATCGCCTAGAGCCCATCATTTCAATGGACACGCGCCACTCTCTTTCTCTCTGTTCCACCCTCTCTGTTGCCTTTAGACCCAACTATCAACCGAATCTGAGGCGCCGATTCCACCGACCGGCTAGGGCTATTTACAAAAACAGTGAAGTGGTAGCAGACATTCAAGACTTAGGCGGGGTTTCCATCGACCTCGCATTGCAGAATTGACGGAAATGTTTATTTTCCTCCATGCCATAGTTAAAATTGATCAATGATCATACAGTAAAATCACAAACAAACAAACTAAAATTAAAAAATGGCGTCATGGGATATGTTAAGTACAAACATTTTAATATATTTCTATAAAAAGAAAAATTCTAATTTCCGTCAATGTCATTTGCATTCTGCAATGCGAGGTCGGTGGAAACGCCACCTAAGTCTTGAATGTCTACTACCACGTCACTGTTTTTGTAAATAGCCCCAGCCGGTCGGTGGGATGGGCGCCTTATGTTACTGGGAACAATAATGCTCAACATACTCCAATGTTTTACAAAAATATATTTAATGCAATAAATAAAATAAAATAAATATTGACTTTTTTTTCTACTACTAAGTCAACCTAGCGGAGTTAGGTTTACTTACTCTCAACTAGGAAGCCCCGGGACCGCCTGCTTTACATGCTCTCCGAAGCAGGGCCAGAAAATGCAGCAAGTGTGTGACGCGAACCAACAACCTTTCGGGTGAAAGTCGGAGTCTATACTACTACTCTACATGTCCTGACTACAGACTATACATTCATATTTTTAGAAAAAATTTCAAGAGCATTTTTTTTTCTTTTTTTTTTTGTATATGCTTGTTGTACGTCTTCATAGACTTTTTCGGCGTGTGATAGGAGGATGCGTGGCTAATGTGCCTAAAGCCCTGTAGAACGAGCTTAAACAAATAAGTTAAGCCCCAGGAGGATAAAAGACAACCCTTACAATATCAACACCGTTACTGATTCAGCAAACGCAAAGAGCGAAGTCAGTATTTCTTGACAAGTTAAATACCCCACAGCAAGTGCAGTTGGCTGGCCCCAGTCCAAATGCTCAGCAACAGGATCGCTGTTTATACAGACTGCTGACGATTCGCTTTTCCTTGACTTAGAAATCGTTCTCTTTGATTTGTCTGTCGTACATTTGCAACGAGTTATTGCACTTTGCTGACGTATTGGTCTTTCCTGCAGATTTGTTTCTATTTATGGTACATGCAATATGTTTTTATTGAAAGCATTGTTGATGATTTAACTGAAATATTTGTTGGTTGTCAAATACTGGGTCGTTTGACCAGTGGCGTAACAAAGTTTTGGGGCCTTTACACAAGACAGAACAGTGCCCCCCCCCCTACAATTTTTGGCATTTACACTAGGTCTAATATTTCATTTTCTTTTCCTAAATGAGTTTTTTTTAATTTTTATATATTTTTCAGTAATTTTTTTTTCCTTTCTGCGGGGGCTCCATTTGGCCGGTGGCCCTTATTGCTACCCTACTGTATCGCTGACCCCACCTAGTAATATAAAAGCGAGGAAAAAATAAAAGAAAATGCTACCCAGTCGCGATACACCGAGTTTCTTCAATTTTCATAAGTATTCCAAATGTCATCCTATCGTGGTCTGGTAATAGTTACATACTATGTATTTGTTAATTTAAAAATTAAGTCACCACATGAGATTGACCGATTGACCTATCTTTTAGCCAGGGAGCAACTGCAACCGAGCTCAAAGCTCGGTCCCCTGGTGCTAAATACCTATACAACCGGGATAAGAGCTTGTAATACAGGCTATATCAAGTCAGCAAGAAGCTAAAGTTTATTAGACTTGGCAAGCTATCACTTTCAGAAGCCTTCACTGAAACTTCAGTTTCCAATCCGATTTTCGAGATGAAACTTCGTTATATGTATTTGGCTTTTGGCGAACGAAAAGGCCAACTTAAAAGGTTAAGTGTTAAATAAATATAGGGGCAAATCGTTGAGGATGTGGACAAACCAATTTCGTAGATTGCAAAACACTTCTTGCCTTCATATGTTATCATTTTCGGGGCCTAGAAATTTTCTTCAACTGGCCTATTGGATAATAATTAAGAAAGTAAGCAAACGTGTATTGAAACATAAAGCAATTAATACACACTAATTGTAATGTCATCCCTGGTAGAACAGTAACAATTTTCCTATTATGTAAAATCCTACTATTTCAGGTCAATTTTATTTCAAAAAAAATTCCCCTGGGGCCCCATTTAGGTGTTTCGTACCCTCGGGGGCGCCTGCGCGTATGACACGGAGGTCATGCCGCCTAATTTAAAAGCTGCATAACGTCCATGAGAGCGGCTTTCCCCTCTGTATTTTTATGAAAAAATTTGCCAAATTCTGCACCGCCCCCCTCGAAAACTTATTACTACGCTACTGTGTGGATCTGTGAGGCCGGGGGTCAGGGGGTCTCTCCCTGGAGGAAATATTTTGAATTTTGATACAGAACGCTCCCCACACAAGTGGTCGCCTCATTGGCCTCATGAATGGGGCGCCCCTGCTTTTAAAGGCTATCAGCCTTCTTCCGAAAAGGCGGAATTCGAACCCACGATCTACATCTCACCGGTGCGCAGATCGTGGGTTCGAATCCCACCAAGTCCAGTTTTTCTATAAATCCTCTACTTTCTGTTATAACGAGGAGGTTACCTTTTCAACCAATGTTAATTTGATGTCAGTGTTATATTGTATATTCCATATAATCCTGCAATATATCATAATATCAGCCTTCAACCGGACTGTCACGTCAAAATGTAGATATATTTTAATTTCTCTAGTCGACCCGCCGCCACTGCCCTCTCCTTTACAAATGCCGGATATGGTCCTAAATTAAACTGATGGTCAATTTGGTGTACCTGAATGTATCTGTAACGTATGAAATGGATTATTTTAACAGAGGCAAACTGAAAAGGAGGGGATGATCGGGGATGAATAGAGCACAAAGGCTGAGTGGAAGCCAATAGTATAGTAGTATAGAGCTGCAATGAAAAGGTCAAGAGGCACTCTTACTGGGGCGCCCTAGCTTTTAGATAATATGTCAGCAGTCAAGGAATTCCTTTTGGTTATTCAGGGATTTTCCCTCGGCAGCTAACTTTCAAATCAGATTAATTTGAGTTTAAACTGTGTTGCTGGAGTCCCACTAAGAGCCCATTTGTACTCAGGATTCGAGTGGCAACAGTATACAAGTAGCCTAACTGGCTTTGTGTTTATATAATGTAGCCTGCTACTTGTGTGCAAGGATTTTCATGTGAACTGCGAAAAACTTCTATAGCCTATTCTCTGTTCAATTTGGACCAAGAATAACACAAATATTGCTACACGCCGAAAATGCATAATGTCTCCATTGTAGCTGAAGTCTTATACATACATCAGTGAATTTCCGTAAAGGTGCATCACATATAATACTACTCACATCAGTTCTATCCCACATAGCCAGTGAAGATATTGATGTGTATCAGATGTCTAGACTTAAACTTGAATATCATCATCCGAAATAGTTATCATTTAGACGTTTTGTGGACGTCAATGGAAATAATGTCTCCACCTAAACGTTTTTAAGACGTTTGATAGATGTATAATGATGTCAAGATGTCTACGTGGGTTGACTCGAGCTATTTGTATGATGTCTAGAAGACATGAATAACATTTATGTATCTCTGAAATATTCCAATCTACCCTAAGACATCCATAATACATCTTCAAGATGGCATTTGGCTATTAGGGATTGTAATATAAGTTTATCTGTTTTTTCTACATGGGTGTTGAAAATGGCAGTAATCAACGCGGGGAATATTAAAAAAGACCATTATTGTGCTCTATGCGGCGTTTAAAGAAGGTGATTGCTTTTGTGGTCAATTTCTTCCTTAAAAACAGGGGGGAAATTCCATATTAGGGCCATCTTCCTATTTTTACCATTAATAAATAACGTATGAATACTATAATACTTATCTAGACTTAACAGGAATATAAAACCTCAGTATAAATGACAGCAAAGGTGAAAATAATTTAGAAACAGATTGTATGTATTCATGACTAATTTTTGTATTATTCAATTTACAATACAAATATAGGCTTCTTTGATTTCTAAATAGTAATAAATCATAGCAGATATTCACAATTTGAAGAGGTTTGATATCAGTCTTACATTAGGTACCTAACAATGTATTTTTATTATTGCTGTTTCTTATTGTATAATGGAATATTTCAATGGACGCAAAGCTCAGGGATTTACTTATGTCACTTCCAAAAAAATTTATGATAGCAGTATTATCTTCAGTTAAAATTCGGGTCAATTGTCCATTTAAAGTTAATTATTATATCGGGATCTAAAATAGCGTTCTGTCTCAAATTTACCATTAGTTCCTTAACAGATGCTTTGAACAATATATACTAATTCGTTGTACCTAACTACCACATATTTTCATTATTGCTGTTTTTATTCTATAGTATATTGGAATATTTTAATAGAGACAAATGTCAAGGATTCACCTGTGTCATTTCCATTTTTTTAATAATAGCAATATTATCTTTAGTCAAAATTCGGGTCAACTGTCCATTTAAATTTATACTATCATCCTCTTTAATTGTAATATCGGGATCTAAAATAGCGTTCTGTTTCAAATTGATCATTAGTTCTTTAACAGAGGCTTTAAACAAAACTACTTCGTTGTACAAGTTTATACAATATAAGCAAGAACTTCACCGTGAACTTCCTGTTTTAAATCAACATTGACATGAATTGATTCAACTTCTATAGATGCAGTTACGTTAACGGTTTTATTAGATGGTACAACAATAGTCTCGGATGGAACTTCTACATCAGAAGACATCTGTCATGGGTTCTTTTTAAATAAATCATCCCAGTTGGCACCCAATGTTATAGAATCACCATGGTTACTATTTTCTCCTCCACATATGGTGGGATCAACATGGACAAATGGCCAAATATCTAGAAATGGTGCATGAACATAATTCCGATTATTTTGACTGGTTTGACAAGACGTTTTGAAACCTTTGGTTATCTTGGTAGTAATTTTAATTTTTCGTGAATATTTACACACAGGGGTTTGCATATGGGGTATACTCATAAAGACTCTTGTCAGTTGACCCAATGTACAATTTGTCATTGTAGGTTATGGATTTTGAAAATTGATCTAATTTTACGCAGAAAATCTTTTTGGTGTCCCCTGTTAACAGATTGTATGTGTGCATATTATCATCTTCTGAACCAATGTAAATGTCATTATTAAGAATTGACAAGGTGACTATTGAGCCGGAAGTCTTGGCCACCTTTTCAAAATGTACTTCTTGATGTTGAAAGCTACTTTTCACTGGTATGATGATTGTTAAAAACAGTATTATTAACGTTCGAAGTTCGAGAAGGTGTAGAAATTTGAGCGATTTCATATTTTATGGCGTTGAATTAATATAAGAATATATTTAGGAATACCCTTTAGGAAGCTGTGGCAGCCTTCTGGTGTTGCATAGTAGATTGACCAATGTTACCCATTTATCTGGTGAGCTGCATGGTAACCCTGAAGGTCTCAAGTTATTCACCTCCTAAGTTATTTTCATATATGCATGCTCCAACCTGAAAAAGGTGCGGTGCCTAATATATAGCAATAATTGTATATATCATGCCAATTGATAAATTGCAACAAAATCTACGATTTATTCATTTAGAAATATTTTTTTAAACCACCTATTTACTACGTCAGAGTAAAGGCATAAACTTGAGACATTTCAACGGAATTGAATGTTTCGGAGACCATTTAGGAAATGTTTTTCTGTGGGTAGGACTACGATACAGGCCTAGGCCTCCATATGCTCAGCAAAGCAACCCAAGGGATTTTGGCTGGTTTCTACAATTAGAAGCTGCTAATAGCCTAACTTGGAATATATATATATATATGGAGAATCACGAAAACCCTTACACTGTGATTATGAGGCTCGAAAGGCAATGATCACGGATTCTAGTCTCACAATGTCTAGTTAATTCTTGAATCTCTATTTTCGGATATCATGTCCTGAGGAGGTTGCCTCTTCAATCTACGTCGATTAATTAAATTATAAAAATATAATAAAGACCTATGGCTGTGATTTTTTATTCCATGTAATGAATTAAGCAAAAGTCCGAAATTGCACATAAAAACAGTAATGCGAAATCAGATAAGTGAAAGATAGAGCTGAAACGGATAGCTGTTCACTCAGATACCGGATATCCGGGTGAACATTAGAACATTACTGTTTGTCTTGGGTCATAAAATTAATATAGAACTAAACTAAAACTGTATTTTTATCAAAATCGGGTATCTGGCCGGATATCTCATTATTATCCATCCGGTATCATAGTAATTTATCATAGTAATTTATGGCCGGACAGGTCGGATACAGGAAAGTGATCGGATATCCGCTTCATCTCTAGTAAAAAACATAGGCCTGGTAGCCTATGTTATACATATAGACTATATGCCTACAAAACAGAAGGTGTAACCAGGGATATAATGGCATGTAGCATAATACCCTTGGTTGTGGAAGTTACATAACAACAGGGTTGCTTATAGGTTTCGTGTATGTTTATAAACAGAGCTTTAAACCTATACTAGCCATATATACATAATATTATACAATCATATAGTACCTTGTGATGAGTTAATTTTGGACTTGATAGATGCGTAAGACAGTATTCCTGGTAAGTATGCCGTTAATGTAGTGAACGATGTAAAGTTATCAATACACAATATACAGCGCAGTAATTGTCCTACAACTGAACTTATTGCTTAATTTGCTTATCTTGTCCTACAATGAGCTATCGCTGACTTTTGAACTATGACCCGATTGTATGTTGCTGTGGTATTCTTTGGGATGGAGAGATGGACTTTGACACAAGCTATGGAAAACAAAATCAGAGCATTTGATATGTGGTAAGACAGGCAAATGCTGCGCATGTCCTGTAGGGATCGCGTCCCCAATGCTGAGAATGACGAGAATGGATACAGAAGCCTAGCTGCAATAATTTAAATTATTTAAAGAGTACCTATAACATAAGGATTCGCTTCTTATTATATAAATTGTATTATATTACTCGTACTTGAAAGTTGAATCCATACCTACTTTACTACATTTCATACGAGTGTTGTACTACCCCCCCCCCCCCCTTCCCCCTTTCTCAAAATACGTGGGTATACAGGATATGGAGACATAAGTAAATTCAAAAGTTTCTGATAATAATCATTAACGTGTTCCCATTCTTACACCTGATCTGCATCACCAAAAGGGATTAAAGGAGAATTTTTTAATTTTTGTTCAATAAAAATTATATTTCGGGATGGCTCCATTTTGTTTTGGTGTCAGGGTATCCACATCTGTCATTGTGTAAATGGTCCGTCACAGGCACTAATTATATCTATATTCAATACATAAATGTAATTACTAACAAAGTGCTAATTAATTTCCCAATTGTTTATAGATGCAACATTATCTCGTGTTAAAATTCTTCGTAATTCAACATTAAAAGTCATACTTTCATCGTGATTTACAATTAACTGAGGGGTAAAAGACCAACTTGTCTCAAATTTTCCATCAACTCTTTAATGGATACCTTGAACATCTCCACTTCATCAAACAAATTGAAAACATAAGCGATGACTTCCCCTTTAATGTTCTGTTTTAAGTCTACCTTAGCTTCAAAAGAAACAACTTCTAACGTAGCAGTCACATTGACTGATTTATTAGCTGGAACATTAATAGCTTCTGATGGAATTTCAACAATTACAGTCTCCACGCAAGGATTCTTTTCAACTAATTCATCCCAGTCGTAAGTTACTGAATCACCAAATATAGAATTTCCTCCGCCACATAAGGTAGGGTGAACATTATCAAATGGCCAAACGCCAAATAAAGAATTCCAACCATCCCCTAGCTCAATATCTGTATTTTTCAAACCTTTTTCTATCTTGGTTGATATTCTGATTGACCTTGTATATTTGCAACTTGGTGTTGGCATATAAATAGGTTGACCATGTTCGTTTTCAAGCAATATGGTTCCATAACAAATGGTGCCATTACGCGAAGAAGTTTTGATCTCATCGCTACTTCTTTTGGACAAAATATTTGAATAAGTTATATATTCTGTTACAATTTTTTTATTTCCTTAACTCCATTTCCTAAGTTTGCCCTTCTGTAGGAGATAAAAATTCCCTTTGATATAATGTCTGTTAAATTTAAAATTTTGTCTTGAATACTATTATTTACATCAAAATAAACTTTGGTTTGGCCAAAGTAACCCGTGTTGTTTCCTTTTGCTTTAATAATTGCCGAACTGTGTGTTTTGCTTTCAATCTCCAATTTCGAAATGTCCCAGTTCGGATTAACTATGTATAATTGGTTTAAAATGACAGTATCACTGTTGTCAACAATACTTTTCAAACTAGTTGTGGATATTGAATGTTTAAGATCTGTCTCCTCGTAATAAACGTACAAGTATTTACCGTTTAAAATAAACATCTTGTTTTTGAATGATTCTATTTTCCAGCTTACTGACCCTGCTTCGTGGGCAATCTCACATTTTAAGTCCACTGGGTTATGCTTCCAGATGTATTCAGCTTGCGAAATGAAGATTTTATTATTAAAGGCTGTGACTGATTTTGCATCCATGGAACTAAAACTATTGCGTTGACTTTTTGAATTAATTAAAAGGTCATAGGCCTATTCATACAAATATCCATATGATGTTCCTGCGTACAATTTCTTGTTTAATATTGCTAGTGATAGAATTGGACGATTCGGATGCATCATTGTGCAATTTTTAACTTTACCAGTTCGTTGATTGTATTCAAATAGAGAGTCATACATTCCATAATATATTTTAGCGCGCTCTTCATAGGCTAGCAAGTAGTAAAGCACTTAATATTTCATACTAATTACTTTTTTATTTTCACCGTTTACAGTGCTATATTCGTAAAGGCAGCCACAACTAGTTCCATAGTAAATTTTACCATTTAATGCAGCAATGCCAAATATTTTATAACTATTGCCGTCGTCACCTCTTGAAAGCAGTATAATCCCTATTAGACCAGGAGTGTACTCATAGAGACTGGAATCAGAAGAGCCTATATACAATTTGCCATTGTATGCTATTGATTTGGAATATTCATGTAGTTTTATACTGAAAATAGTCTTAACATCTTTTGCGACCAAATTATAGGTGCGCATATTTCCGTCCAATGACCCAAAATAAATATCATTATCAATATTAGATATTAATACAATGGTTTCTGAAGCTTCGGCTAGTTTATTCAAATGCACATTTATATCGAAATCACTAGACCTACCCTTAACTTTTGTTATAACAGCTGATAACACAATTGTAGCCTTCAATATAAAGAACCGGTCCGAGTTTACTCGAACATGCTTTCCAATTTACCAAAATTAGTAGGCTAGATAGAGAAAATGAGTAATTTCATGGTAAATAAGTTTCCTATGCTTAAATTTCCGATATCTCGGGGGGGGGGGGGGCGCTTGTCCACCTGACGTCACTCGTCACTTGTGGTGAGGTAAATTCTAGATAGGTCAGACCAACACATTACCACACAGCAATACTGGCACGGCACGCAATGCATTTGAGCATGAATTTTCTATCATTTTCTCAAAAAAACATTTTTTTGTACAAAACTAAATACTTTTTTGGGAAAGCAACCTGTCCGGTTTCGTTACTCAATTTAACACCTAAAATATACCTGAAGGTAGAAATCATCGATAGAAAGGTGTCGCAGAAAAATTATTTTTTAGTCATTTTTCATTAAAATTTAGTCATTTTTATTTTTTTACCCCCAGAAGCAAACTATCAAGGGGCAAGCGACCCCCCGCATTTTATCAACATTAGCAACAACTACAATATATGTGAATTTAAAAGAAATCGTTGGAGCCGTTTTTGGGAAATAAATTTTTTAGACGTTTTTTTGAAGTTTTTTGAAAATAAAAACCCCCCAAATTGAGTTAGCCCAAAATAAAAAAAAATTGTCCCGAGGTTTGATTTTTGTGAACCTACATGCCGAATTTCATCAAAATCGACTGAGTAGTTTGCCCGGAAATCGACGAACAGACAGACAGACAGACAGACAGACATTTCGTAAAAACCACATTTTTGGGTTCCTGGGACCTTAAAACATGTAGGCCTAAATCCGTTGAAATCTTGGAATTGAAAATTTCGACCGTCACAAAGCTTTCCTTATAGGCCTACTACGTATAAATTGGAAAGCAATAAACATGGCAACAATGGTCTCATTTTCTAATGTATGCGACTATCGCCAATGTGGACAGCAAAAAATATATGCAGGTTCATAGACTGTTTCACGTTGAGGTTGGATGACGAGTTGTGCATCTTGTGATTTCTTCTCTGCTTGCTTTCTGAGCAATGTTGGGTCTGCTACGCCGTCTTGCTTTCCTATTTGTAAGCTATAATATAAGGAATTAGAGCTCTGTTTACCTGGGGAACGTCTTGAGTCTTTTGTTTTGATTTTTAACTTCAGTGGATGGTTTTTCCCTGAAAATAGAAAAGAATGCTTCACCATTACACTCGAGTTGGTATGTAGCCTACTTTTCTTACCTTGCTACCTTGTAACTTATTATATATTATTATTCCAGTTAGCAAAGAAGATGTAAGAAAACGAATAAAATCTGGCTGGGCGAAGTTTCGAGACATGTCCGGGATTTTAACAGACCGAAAAATGCCAAAGAAGCTAAAAGGACGCATATACAAGCAAGTGGTGCGTCCCTGCATGGTGTATGGGTCTGAGTGCTGGGCCGTGCGAAAACGCGAAGAAGACATGATGCACGCAGCAGAAATGCGAATGCTCAGAAAATCCTGCGGTGTAACATTGAAAGACCGACGCAGAAACAAGGACATAAGGCAGGAGATGAGAACGTGTTGCGTGCAAGAAAAACTGAGGGAAAAGAGACTGAACTGGTGGGGACACTTACTACGTAGAGACGAAGACCACCTAGACAGAAGAGTAATGGAACTGGAGATGCCAAGAAGAAGACTACCAGGGAGGCCGAAACTAACACTGGATAGAAAGATCGCCGAAGACATGAAAAGATTGGGGCTCTCAACTGAAGAAGCACAGGACAGGACCATGTGGAAACGACGCTGCCGTGCCGCCGACCCTCCATGAGGAAAAGGCGTAGTAAAAGTAAAAGTAAAAGTAAGTTACTACGACGAATTTTGTGGTGGGGTAAAAATTTGATGACTAAGCCGGAGTTGAACTATCTTTTTTTTTTTTTTTAAGGTTAATCGCATAAATAATAATAATAAACAATTTAATGAATGTATCCGATTGACCTCTTCAGTCGCCTCAATGAGTAAATTAATGCTTGTGCTGAGCTACGACACGTCTCCGATCACATGGCGCGCAGTGACTCGCACAAGTACAAGCACGCTACCACCTTGCCATCGAAGCCGAAGGGAAGACGCATTAAATTGCTTTTCGGGGGCCGGAAGTTAGCGGTTTTGGAGACCAAATTATGTCAAAACAGTTGGACCCCCCCCCCCCAAAAAAAAATCTAAACCTGGGCACGGCCTGCCTATTGTACGATATAGTTTATGGATTGAAGAAACTTACTTCTTGCCGAATATTTACTATTGTGGCATGCATAGGCTAGTGGATTCGATGTGTTATATTAAGGGTCCGAAACCTTCAGTTTCCAGTCGTTGCATGCCCAACTGCTGACTCAAATACATTTTGTCCTTTCCTTACATTAATTTTCAATAAGCAACATGTTGATAACACTTTACCTTTGACCCTATAATGTGATAAGCAGTCTCGATATAGAAATATCAACATATAGTTTCAATATTTTCCACATTAAATCTGTAGTTCATCATCATAGTAAATAAAATAAAATAACTGTCAAGTGTTACTAAATGTTAGTACCTCTGACAAAGTTATTTTATTTTATAAAATACTAATATAGGCGTAAATGTTTCGGTTTCGCTGAAGATGTTGCAACCATACTCATCTGATTGAGCTAACGGCCATACCATGCTGATTCCATGAGAGCAGAACATGTTTCAAACTGCGGCAAACTTGGTAGTGTGCACAGCTTTGGCAGGGGAACATGGTGGGACATGATAACGCACTGAGACTATATACGTACATGTTGAGTCCTGGTTACCTCCGATTTAATCGTGTGACGTTACCATATTCGCCAAGTGGTTCAGAATCCACCATAATCAGTCAACTCCCCTTTCCCCTGAGGTGAAGGAATCTGCTCTTAGGGTGCCTCATGTTAACAAACAGACTCACTCTCCCCGCCAGGCTGGCGGGGTACTTAAAGCAGAAATGCTGAAATCAGGCGTTGGAAACAATACAATCTGATTGATTGGGTGTTTTTTTTTTCTCTATATTTATACCGTATTGCAAAAGAACTACAATTTTTGCTCCTACAATCCAGAGGTGTTGGCGGACTTTCGCTTCTATACTGCTAGCCTGGGCCGCTGTCGTCTTCTTCTTCCCTCAGCTTTGATATATTTTACCCACTTTATTAGGCCATTTGGCTTCCGTACACATGCCTTATGTACGATATAGCAAATAGGATACGGTACAGAAAAATATGTTCTACTGTATATCAGTGCCTATTTCTAATAACCTTGGCCGGACTGTGTGTAATATAAAATAGATAAATGAGGAGGCTGTTTACAAACATGGCCAACTCCAAGTTTTAGAATTTTTCAGGAGAGCAGATTTTCTGTTGAAAATTGCATTAAGTTTATAGCTAACCGCAGACTTCTCAGCGCTCCTGTGCACAATCTGGCTGCTTTTGTCACTTTATTTTACAACGCGCAGGTGGACATTAAATTTTCTGCTAGGTCGGATCAAAACACAATTTTGTGAAAAAATGGAGTTGGCCACGTTTGTAACCAAGCTCCTCAAATATTAACTTTTTTTGTTCTATTACTAAGCCAACTTAGCGGAGTTAGGGCTATGAAGCCCTATCTTACACTCAACCAGCAAGACCCGAGACCGCCTGCTTTACATGCCCCCAAAGCATGGCCAGAAAATGTAGCAAGTGTGGGACTCGAACCAACAGCCTTTCGGGTGAAAGTCGGAGTCTGTACCACTACTCTGCATGTCCTGACATATAGTTCACTGTAGTATTTAAAATACAGTACCTACATTGAAATTCTCAGATTTTACTCAATAGAATGTACCTTACCATATGGTAAACAGTGCCAGCACTAAACATATATATTAGTTTATACTAGTAGAAACATTGGAAGGTAAGTTTGCTCATAGTTTACAATATGGGTAGTACATTCACATTTTGATTTGAACGATTTCACAAAAGTCTATGTTTTGGTGTACAAGTAAAAGGTTCAATTGGCCACACTACAATAGACTACCCATAAAAAACCCTTCAAATGGTATTGAACATTGATATACTATACATTTAGCATTATAGTATTTTATATACCATCAGTCATTTATAATAGCTATTGGAGGCATGCAAAATTGCAAGTACAATAAACGGAAATGAGTACGGTAATACAATAATACGACAAATCGTTAGTAATACATAGTGTGTTTATTTACAATGATTATAAACGTATTAACTAAAATTAGTTTCCATGCCTTAATATTAAATATTTTATTAAAAATATTTTATAATGGTGGCGGGGGGGGCAAAACTAAGTAGATGTAATGACATCATCAGGCTTTCTGTAAGGATATGTTTCATGCATATATGCATATCCTATATCGTAAGTCCATAGACTTTCTCCACAGATTCACAAAAATTTGAAGCGTTTGATAGTTCTGAACTTCGAATGATGTAGGCCCTCAAGGGCGTAGCCAGGATTTTTGTGGGCTTGGGGGCTGTGGCTGCAGGGACGGATCCAGCCCATTTATGGGGGGGGGGGTAGTTGAGGGTCAAAATAGGTAAAACGTATGTAGGATCGACTAAATTAGAGCGTAATAACTTAATTTACAATAGATTTACCAAATTTTGGGGGGGGGGCAGCTACCCCCCCTACCCCCTCCCCCTGTATCCATCCTTGGCTGTGGCGACTGTGATTCTTTCCAGTGTAAATTGTTTTCTTGAGAACTCAGTTGTATCTAGTGTATTCTTTAAATGTTATGGTGTTACTCGTATATTACATGATAGTGTAGGCACATTCTTAATTCACTTCACTTCAATTTATTGGCTGATTTAGCTATGCTGCGGACCCAGGCAGATAATATTTTGCGGGGTATGAGGACTAATCCTCAATGTTATCATTACGACGGTTTAGATTGTATGGAAATAATATTGTATTAAACCAAGGAGGGGGGCTCGGTGGTTTCCCCCGGGTGAAAAATTTGAAAATATAAGTGAAAAATAATAGGGTTTTACGCATGTTAATAGTAGTAAAGTATAGCTGTAGATTTTACATAAAAGCTAACTTTGAAGCTAGCTTTGAAGGAAATGAAGAGAAATTGTTACTCAAGTAAGGGAAACGCGATATTTTTCAGGTCACCGGCCCCCCCCCCCGCCCGAAAACTTTTTCTGAAACCGTCCCTGGTCTCCACGAACCACGTCTTACAATGCTCGAGGCTGGGGGGGGGGGGGCAAGACGGACCGTGCTCCCGCCAACTTTACGCCCCTGACAGCTAGTAATATAGTTCTTAGAAGTACCTACTTAAATATGCAGTATAAATTGTATATGGCATGTATGGTATGTACTATCAGTGTTTTATGCCAAACATTCATAGCTAATGAAAGCGTGTAAGGTAACAACAGACGTAAATGGGTGACAGTACTAAGACAATAGATCGTTATTCAAACATACCGTGCGGTATATGTAGCAATAATTGAATACTTTCTACAATAGAACTAGTTACCTTTTTATTAGTTTACATTAAGTTATTATTATAGTTAGCATACTTTTTATAATCATGTTTTAGAACGGATCGATATGATAGACAGTACTTCATAAGTATCTCCTCTATAAGCTGTGCAGCGCATCGAAATTATTAGCCTATTTTTGTGTTATTTAATTGATTTCCCAATTTTTAATAACAACATAACTATCTCTGACTAAAGTTCGTGTCAATTCTCCGTTGAAAGTCACACTTTCATCTTCATTAATAGTTATTACGGGGTCTAAAAGTCCCATATCTTTCAAATTCACCATTAGATCTTTAATAGATGACTTGAAAAAAACTATTTCGTTAAATTGATTTAAGACATAAGCATGCACTTCTCCATGCATTTGCTGTTGTAAATTCATTTTAATTTTAATTGTTTCGACTTCTAGTGTAGCAGTTACGTTAACTGTTTTATTAGGTGGAACAGTAATGCGTTCAGATGGAACTTCTATATCAGAGAATTTCCTGCAAGTATTTTCAGAACCTAACTGATCCCAGTTATTATAAACCATTATTACGTCGTCTTGAAAAATATTTCCATTCCCACACATAGTTGGGTCTACGTTGTCAAAAGGCCAAACACCGAGTAGTGAATTCCAATTGCGGTGGTTATATTTATTATTATAATCATACCAATCATTAGGTTCTGTTCCCAATGTACCGAGAGTAGCTTTCAAACCTTTCGTTACCGTTGCTGTTATTTCTATTTTTCTTGAATACTTACAGCTTGGTGTTTGTATATGGATAGATTGACCTTGATTATTATCAAGTAACACTGTTCCATAACAAATTGTGGAGTTACCTGAAGTTCGCTTGATTGCATCACTACTTTTTGTTGCTAAAATATTGGAGTATGTTAGATATTCTGCAGTAATATTCTTTATTTCATTTATAATATTTCCGTGACGTTTGTTTTTGAACGTAACAAAAACACCCTTTGAGATAATTTCAGTAAAGTTTAGAATTTTATCTGAGTCAATACTATTCAGATTGTAATAAACTTTCATCCGGCCATAGTATCTCCTAACATTGTTCTCCTTTCCTTTAATAACAGCAGAAATATTGGTTTTCCCCACTACTTCCAGTTGGGAAATGTCCAAGGCAGGGTTTATAAAGTTTAGTTCCTGTAGAATTACATAGTCGCTGTTGCTCACTATCCTCTTCAAGGTGGTTTTATAATTTTCATGTTCGAGGTTAGTTTGTTCATAATATTCATAAACGTAATTGTCCTTGCTTCCAATATACAATTTATTATTGGACACGGCTACCGCCTGGCTGCCACTACTCGACATTTGACCTACTGATTTAAATGTTAAGTCGGTGGGATTAAATTTCCAAAGATAATACGACTGCAGGAAATATATACCATCATTAAAAGAAGTCAAAGAACGAATGTACTCGCCAGAATAACTATTAGTCCCAGGGAAATGTTTTCGTTGATATGTATTGCTTTTTGTAACGTCATATTCATAAAAATTACCTTCGTATATTCCCGCATAAACTTTGTTGTTCAATATTGCGAGAGAATGGATTGTGTATGGAAATCTAGCGACTATACTACTATAACCAGTAACGAGACTAAATTCATACAAATTAGTGCTCGAACCATAGAATATTTTATCCTTTTCATTGTGTACTATATCGATAATTGTAGATCCAGTGCTACTTCCAATTAGATTAACCTCTCCACCCAAAAAGTTATGTTCATAGAATTCACCACCTACCGTTCCAATGTAAATCGTATCATTTAAAATAGCCAAGCCACATATGGCACTACTAACTTTTGCAAGTTGTTTTATTCCCATTACACCTGGAGTATACTCATAAAGTCTATGATCCGAGGAACCAATGTAGAGTTTATTATTGTAGGTAGTCAATTTGGAGTGACCGTTCAATTGTACACAGAAAATTTTCTTGACCTCCTGCGTCACCAGATTATATGTGTACGTATTTCCATCAGACGATCCTATAAAGATGTCATCATTCAGTACTGTTATAGTCACAATAGGAGCAGAAGCACTAGCCAACTTCATGAAATGGACGTCTACGTAAAGATCGCTACCTTCCGCAGCGACTTCTGGTAATATAGATAAAGATGAAATTATTACCCCCAGAAATGCAAAACTAATAAGACCTAGTGATGATACCATTTTCTCTCTCGAATGAATTCAGTGATGGTTACAATATCAACCAGTTAGTTGCTTTAGAAACGGCTGAAGATCTTTTTATAGATATTCTTTTCCCATCTGGTGAACTCTATGTAGACCACTGTTGATCGAGAAATGAATGCTGCTTTTCAATGCGTCCCCACCTGAAAAAGAAACGATATAGGCCTATATATTATTGGAACCCATACATATTTGATTTAGTCGTCGAATATCAAATGCTTGTGGAGCTGGATTAAACTACTAAAAACTACCCTATATGGTTCATAACGTGTAACGGGTTTTCCCCGTTATTTCTACGCCGCACCAAACCTTGGTGCGACGATATTCTTCTTTTCATTTTTATTTAACCCCTAGTGCCTTGGAACTATTTCCCAACTACTTCCCGCCTTCCGTCTTCTGACAAGTTCTCCCTTCGCGCAAATGGACATAAAATTTCCCTTTTCATGAGACGCCATTTTGCCATCAACCACAGAAGAATGGTTCGTAATTATTTTCAATTACTTCAGTAAATTCAGCCTTTTCGTATTAAAAGTTACAGTTATTTTATTCTAAATTTAAGCAGCATTCCAAAACATATAATATTGCCAAAATAGCACTTCATTTTATGTAAGTAAACCTTCCTCGTTAAACCTAACCATTCATATTTTGTTCCTCAGAGGCAACGCTAAGTCCATGTGCGCAGGGGGAGGGCCCCCTTTTTCCTTCCCACCAAATCCACCTACTTCCAAGTTCCAGCAGCTTTATTTTATGTGACCATCGTGCCAGGGAAGGATAGGAATTAAGTAACCGGGGTTACCAAAGGTGGACATTTCCAGTGTCCTCGATATTGGGAAGAACAAGAAGTAGAGCCGATGGATTACTCCGGTGGGTGTGTTCACTCCTTTATTTTACTTATATTAATTTTGAAGAATCATCTTATAAATAATTCCCAAAATCTACTTTAATGATTTTAGACTTTTAAGATCTTTAATATTGTAACTTAATAACACCCGGTATGATTTCTATTTTGAAATGTTGGATAGGTTAATTAATATATTTATTATGACCCGTACCACATTTTATTTTATTAGGCCTTAGGTTGATTCACTATAGAATCTACGCCCTGCCTACCGATGAGCTACCCGCAGAGCGGGGGTTGGCTAAGAGCCGTTTTTAACAACTACCCGCTACAAACGCAACCGCAACAGTAAAGATTGCAATAGCCAAAGGGCGCAATAGTGACTGACCCCAACTCATCATGTCTAGCTTAACAGCTGCGCTAACTCCGGTCATAAATAAATTAAGTTGACCGATATCAGACATTGAATTCACTATTATACGTCGCTAGAAATGACATAATTTAGTTTGTTGGCACAAAGTTGTGCCATGCGTTCAAAATACAGGTATGCCAAATGCCCGAATTGCAACAAGCTGGGAGAGTCCGTCCAATTCTTTCATTTTGCCCTAATAGATATAATATTACTTTCACTGGCAAGACGAATCACGACTGCCTGCTGCCGGCACATTGCTGTAGACAACAGCATGCGTACAGGGAGGAGATTTAAAATATACGAGGACTGCAAATAGTATTTAAATTGCCAGGACAATTAATTGGGATGAACAATTCAAACAACAACAACAACAACAATGAAGATTGGTCTACAGTATTTCTTCTTCTGGGGTTACAATCTATCGATTGGTTTGCAGCAACTTGACTCTTCTTCTCCACTCCTCCCTGTCTTCGGCGATCCTTTTCATTTCCCAGTAGGTCCCACACTCCATGTCCGCCATTACGTCCTCCATGTGCTCCTTTCTCGGCCTGCCTCTGTGGTTTGTGCCCTCGACTGAGTCTTCAACAATGGTGTTCAGAAGGCTTTCATGCCTGATAAGGTGCCCCATAAATCTGGCCCTCCTCGTAGATATAGCTATCGTTAATGTTCTTTTTTCGTTTAGCCTACGAAGCACCTCCTCATTCGCGATATGGTCTCGCCATGAAATTTGCAGCATTCTCCTGTAGCACCACATCTCATAGGCCTCTAGTTTCTTTTTGTCACTTTCATGTATGCACCAAGTTTCGCAGCCATACAGCAGTATACTCCATACCAGTGTTTTAAGCATTCGTATTCGTATTCAGTATTTACTTGTGCAAAATGCTAGAAAATTACCCTATCAAACATACCTTGAGATTGTTGTGAGCACTGCTGTAGTTGGAGGGTTGCAACAGCAAAGTTGTGACTCTCAATACTGATTTATAGACTAAAACATTGATTCTTTTTTCTTATCTGTAATATAGCCTATGATCTAAGGAGGATATAATCAGTGACTTCTTCAACTTTAGGCTGCAATTGTAATGGTTTATCTTTTACTGAACCAAAAACAGTGTTATCGTTAATTCTACAGCCTTGTACAGTACTAAAATCATGAACTGCCAGCTACTAAGCAGAGTCGCAAGTGCAGAGCTTATTGCTTATGGGCCTAAGCTATTTCTTGAAGAGGAGGCTCGTACAGACAAAAATAAATATAGATGTGGGCTCTGCTATTAGTACTGCCGTCCCTGCATAATGGAGAACAAAAAAAAGTCCTTATTTATATATTTATTTATTTAGAATCCGGGCTGATGGGCTGTGGTTGAAATGAAAGCGATCTTCCTTACGTTTCGTCAACAACTGCGGTCGACGTCCTCAGTGGAACTGCGTAGACTTCTAAGATTGTATCTTGGAGGCTCTGCAGCAACTGTGTGGGCATGGGGACGTGCTCTGATAATTCGACCACATCAGCCCGGATTCTACTGGTTCTTCATTCGACTCCAGCCGTGAAAGTCTTTGCTGTTAAGTCCCTACATATGTTAAGGGCATGAAGCGATTGATTTTCGAGGGTAAAAATCGGAGACATGGACTTGTGCCTCCCATTCTATGCAATAATTATCACTGAATCGTATATCAATCAGAGAGGTAAGGCGGCGTAAGTTGGGGGCTACACTGATTGATAATGACTTCTGCTAACACCTATCTAACTAAGTTATCTCCATTCATTGATAAGAGCAATGCAATCTCGTGTTAAAAAACCAGTACTAGTGAACCCGTACATGCTTTCCAGTCAAGGGCGGATTTTACCTCCAATTCATGGGGGAGGGGGCTCAGCGGGCAGGTTCAGTGGATTATTTATAACATTAAAAAACATTATTATTTTTAATTCCCACAGTAAACCCATTGTTGTCTAGTATATGTTCATTTTATTTTGGAGAGGGGGGGGGTCCGGACCCTCTGACCCCCCCTAAAATCCGCCTTTGCTTCCTGTTTATCAATGAAATTAGTTTAACAGGTTGATAATAATATACGATTCCGACGAGTTATGCTAAATAATTGTCCTGCTAATTTAGTTTCGGCGACCACGATTTTCCCTAACCTAAAGCACCGGAATTTTTGATGACATTGTACAGAAAGAAAAGTTAAATTGCAATTCGCTCTCGTTTTTGCACGATGGTGCTGCAGACAGTTAAGAAACGGAAACTAACATATTTCAGCCATGTAATGAGTAGTAGTATCGCCTTCTGCATGTATAAATCCAATGTAATAATCTTCGGTAGAAGATGAGGCATTTAAAGAAAGGGAAGAGCAATGTACGACTAATAATGTTTTTTCAAAAACACATCATTTACCAGACAGCTAAAATGTTTCCCTACCATAAGGTACTTTTGAACACATCACTGGGGTTAAATGGACGATAGGCGAAAAAGTTATAGTTTTCATCTTCCACCTTAATGCCGCGTGCGCAGCGTGGGGGGGGGGGGTCGCCCCAGACCCATTTCCTGAACTCGCCCAGGTCGGACGCTAACGCCTTGCTCGGCCATTGTTTTCCCTCTTGCTCCGGCAATTTTTCAATTCTTTCCTCGAGGGTTGTCCTCAGTCTACCAATGGCCTTACTTCCGCCATCCTCCGGGTGGTCCTGTTCTCGTCCATCCTCTGGGTGTGGCCGAACCATTGCAGCTGCTTATTCTCCATTCTTCTCTCTGTGGAATATATTATGTGGGAAAATATGGAAAAAGTTTGAGTCATTGCAGCAAATGGGCAGTTGGACGACCACTTCAGAAGTTTTCTGAGTCTGGCGCGTGAAGCCAACCGAAAACAAGTCAAAAATCAGACAGCCACACAGAAGATGAAGAAGAACTAACAAAAAACTCCACATTTCCCAACAAACTAGTACAAAATATCGAAAACACTGGCTTTGCAAATTAACGCAATCTTCCATCGGCCCCTTAAGATGATGTGAACTGGACTATTCCGTTTACATTATTACGTTTTTCAGCCATTATGGAGGCGAAGAAAAGCTAAAAAAAAAACTCCACATTTTCCAAGTAATTGTCACAAAATATGGAAAATACTGGTTTTGAGGGAAAGACAAAATTGCCTTCGACAGCACGCAATAAAAAATAATACCGTACTGCTGATGTTGGCGCTGATGAAAAATTTTGCAGTAAAAATATTTTCGTCAACTCCATTGATGTTGACGTTTTAATTCCGTTGGAATTAACGTACTGTTTTATTGCATTGTTTCAGGTTATGGCCGTGGATGGACCCGCCAATTACACAAGTAAGTATTTTTAATTTAATATCCCTCTATCAGGCTACCATACAATACAGGTATATCGATACCCTAATTCGTAAACCACATAAATCCAAAATCGAAACTTTTCGGCAGCCTGATCATGACGATTATAATACCGGTATTTATTTAATCCCCGGATATTAAAAATGTAAACAAACAAATTTTGAATAGCACTTTCCATTATAAAATTATCTTGTTTACATTTTTAATACCAGGGGATTAAATAAATACCGGTATTATAATCGCCATCATGATCAGGCTGCAGGGGAAGAAAAATAATTAAAAATTAATCTAATCACTATTTTCTATTACGGCTATAACTGCGCAAATAGGCTAAATTTCCTTGATAAAAAAATTTTTCTCTCCTAACGTCTGCTTTCAGAATTTCTTTTTAAGCAACCCTGTCAGCCTGGCGGGGGCAGTGAGTCTGTTTACTAACTAGAGGCACCCCAAGGGCTGACTCGTTCAACTTGGGGAAAAGGGGAGTTGACTGACAGGGGTGGACCTTCTGATTATAGTGGATTCCGAACCACTTGCAGAACATGGTAAAGTCACACGATGAAATGGGAGGTGACCAGGACTCGACACGCACGTAGACTGACTGGTATAGTCTCAGCGTGTTATCATGTCCCACCATGTTCCCCTGCCAACGCACTGCAAATTTGCCGCAGTTTGAAACACGCTCTGCTCTCGTGGCTTGGTAAGGCCGTTGGCATTTATGGAAGTGTTGTGCTAGTCGATATAGGGAATTTTTTCCGAACACATGAATATCGTTATCTTATTTTCGCCAATTTTGGATTTATGTGATTTGCGAATTAAGGCATAATAATAATACTATAATAATAACCTTTATTAAAAAAGAGAAAAATAAATATTGTATAATTAAATTTTCATTTATTTCCAAACCATCCTAAATGTCCAATATAATGAAAATAGACCTAACAGAACTTCACTGCATGTAAATTAGTTTAACTTATATTGTTTTCATATGTTAAAAAATTGCATACCTACCGAATATCAGTCAGTGTCAGCAAACCTTCTTCTTATCATAAAAACATTAACAGTTATTCAAATTCTTGACTCGTATCTGTACTTGGTTAAGTCATGGTTTCGCCTGTTTCATTACGTCAATGGTAAGCTTGTCTCAGCTTATCCATTATTGCTTGTAGCCGGTGTAGGTCGACATCGATATATATACCAGTTTGTCAATGACCAAAATTGATTCGGAAACAATACTAAATAATTTAAAAAATCCATGGGGTCATTGGCATTGGACAAGGGACCTATAAGTAGACCTGGGTTCATAAAAATTTCTCAAATAAATAACTAACTACCGGTACCATATTAAAATTCTTGAGGCAACCATTAGAGGAGGCAGGCAAAAGGAGGTCCAAGAAACCAGAAAAAAGTAGTGTTTCTGTTTGTCGATTTCTGGACAACTTACGCAATGGATTTTGATGAAATTTGACATGTTGACAAAAGTCATATTTCGAGTCAATTTTTTGATTTTGGGTTAATTTAATTTTGAAGGGTTTCACCTTCCCAACCTTATCGGGCACTGTATGACGTATTCTTTCTGGTATTTTCAGTTGTTGAAATTGACTCGGTGCAGTTTGGAAATGACAGCAACGTTACATTTATTGAGACATCGCAAGCCCTGGTACTGGTGGGGGCCAAGGCAGTTGTCTTGGGACTTATGATCCTAATCACGATTATAGGTGAGTATATTACTATTTATTTATTTTTTTTACATCCAAGGCCGTACACAGGGCTCAGCTATGCAATATACATAGAAAAGATTTCGGATTTCGTAAAATATTACAGTTTACTGAAATACTTAAGCTAATAATGCTTTTAGGCATCGCCTAGACTGCACTTACAGGTTTCAAAATGAATTCCTGGGAACGTCCCCACGTTGCCCGTTTCCTTCATCGCTATGACAGTATTATTCTTCAAATTGATTTGCCTCTTCTAGCGAAGATTGGCCATCATCACGACAATTCGGACCTTGCTCTGAAAAGGAAAGTCGTACTCTTGCCAAACTAATGCCTCAAGATTTTCAACCAGGATGTTTTTCTTCGGCCGGGAGCAATCAGTCTTTCTATCTTCCCGTGCAGACAGCGATATTTGGGGGGGGGGGGGCTACCCCACAGCCCCCCTCCTGTATCCGTCCATGGTGAAACCCCATGAATCCAGTCATTGAATAACGTTCGAGTCCTGTCTTGTGCTAATTTATTTTAAGCAACTAGGCAAGGGATCTTGTAAGGCATACGGTAAGTGCTTAAAAGCAATAAAGGGCAGCCGCTTCTAGGCTATTTTCCTTTGAATTGTTATTTAATGCCCAGCATCACAGCCAGAACATAGCCCTATGGAATAAATTAAATGGGGGTCAGGCTGGTATTTCTCATCATAAATTACTCAAAAGAGCTTTACAATGTCATCGTCGGCTCATTGAGTTTCACTAAACCAACCCTCTTACCCTCCCCCCCCCCCTCCGTCGTCGTCGTACCCCTCCTTTAAACCTCTCAGCCATACGCCTATAGGTTACAATAACATCTGTTGAAAATTTGTTGACAGAGAACCTAGCAATTAGTAAATATTTATTGTAAAGGCGTGTTATGGTTTACTTTACCATATAGGAGGCTGTATATAAAAGAGACTTAAATAATTAATAATATATTATAATACTAACACTTTTTTTTTTTTTTTTTTTTTTTTTTTATAAAAAGGTTAATCGCATACAAACAATTCAATGAATGTATCCGATTGACCTCTTCAGTCGCCTCACTAAGTTACCTAATAGGTACTTGTGTCGAGTTACGACACGTCTCCGATCGCATGGCGTGTAGAGACTTGCACAAGTACAAGCACGCTACCACCTGGCCATCGAAGTCGATAAACTTGCCCTGGATGCATTCTTGTAGTCGTTCTCTCTTACTATTTTCTTCAGTCTGGTAACAGCGAATGTCTGCGAATTGTCCTCTAAATCGCCGTTACATGTCTTTTATCACTTTAGGGAGTCTACCCATCAGTAGTCTAAAAGACATGCAACTATAGCGCTCTGATTGGCTAATAATGACGCACATTGATGACAGTAGACCATAGGTACACTGGTGCACACGTGTGTCACCTTTAGACCTAGCTGTTCAAAGTGAATCATTATTATGCCATTATGCACTCGGGTTACCTAGCAACAATAATGTCTCTGTCGCATCTGTAGACCCTTATCAATGTGGTGGCTAGTGTAGCCCGCACAAGCTAAGTACAGAGTTGAGACCGAGTCAGGTATCCGTTCTGCCATTCTGCAATGGGTAATACTTCGACATTTTTTACAATGGTACCTGTCTCTGATGGCTTATGGTAAACGGGTACCTCATAAGGGTTACTATGGCTCCCGCCGTTCTATTTAATATATTTCTATGCATTTGTGTGGCAAGTTTTAAATGCAGGTTTGTTGAGTGAGTCGTTATTTTTATTACAGTCTACTTCTAACTAGTGTTTGTCCAAAAGGATTTTAATAGCCTAGCCTGTTGTTTGTTGTTGTCTGTGAGTATAAGTAGCGTAGAGGCCCTAAATTGTCTCTTCATATATCACTAACTTATATAAATCACAGATTAACTTCAGTCTATGCTCTAACGAACTATTTCGCGCAGGGCCAAACGAAAGGCTCCTATCGAATCCATTTCTTTAATAGCGTTGTCTAGTCCGTTATACTCCAAAAGTCCTTTCTGAAGTAACGAATTTCTTCTCCCTATCTCCAGGGTCCGAGTTATATTTTTTAAACTAAACTTTTAAAAATTAAGTGCAATTTCGAAATCACTAGCGCATTCTTTCGCCCATATCTTTCACTATACAGTCGCTTTTAGTTATTAATTCTGTTATTGTAAAATAGTTATATAAATAGACTCTAGTTGCTTTCCTCTTATTTCTATGTTAAAGAGGAAAGCTCTGTGATGATTGAAATTTTCGTTTTCGAGATTTCACTGGATTTAAACGTTTTTATTTAAGAAATGTCTGTCTGTCCGTCTTTCTAGGCTATATCTGGCTGTCTGTCTGTAACTCAATTTATGGCCAAAAAAACTCAATAGAATTTGATACAGCATACACGTTCACAAAGATATTTTTTAGGGGTATTATTTCTTCATTTATTGGATTATTTCTTGGGGGGAGGAGGGAGTTATACCCCAAAAATCCTTCAAAAATACTAAACAATGTTTTCTAAATGAAATCGAAAATTTGGCCAAAACAATATTCCACTTGTCTACCTATATCGTATAAATAGGAAGGTAAAATTAATTTACACGACTTGCAAAAAGTCCTACCTCCCCGCAATACTGAGCTCTCAAATAACGGTTATTACAAGTATAGTAATGATGGATCGAAAGAGTCGTAAAAAACAAATGGCGATGAAAAGTCCCCCTAATGACTCTAATCATAAGTCTGGCGACATGATAAGATAAATTTCAAATAAATGAGAAAACTTTTGTGGGAAGAGAGAAACTAAATGAAATGGGATATTTGCGATCTCAAGCTTTTTTTCTGCAATTGAGATGATGACCTGAAGCGTTGGTAGCCATGTGTTTCACTGCGGACTGTTTAAACATATATACGATATTAATTTTCTATTAGAATTTTTGTAATAAATAGCCATTTTTTCTATATTTTATTTACAATGAAATATCACGAAGTCACTAGTACAACTGTTGTCCCTCGATAATCCGACACCTTGAAATCTGACGGTACTCGGTAGTCCGACGCGCCACTGGCTGGCTTGTCACAGGAAACAAACCAAGACTGCAGGTATTTAGTGATTATTAATACTGATATATACTTAATTACGATTATCGAATATATCGATCCAACGCATTACGGAGAAGCTTTTTGAAGTGAAACTTCTTTCGGCGCACAGGTTACAGATTTTAGCAGGGCAATGAGATGGGCTGGCCCCCCTGTGGCGCGACACACAGCCAAAAATATGTTGGGCATACTGAAGGAGGGGACCCCCCGTGGTACTACTGAATTGGAAGGGTCACCCTTCGAGCAGGTATGCCCCTTAAACACGAGTGGAACACAAAATTAGTAACCTGAGACGCATTTCCAGCAATCCCATTTGAATTCCATGGGCGGGTTAACTTAACTACTTAAAATAATTATTTGTTTTACATTGTGAGGCTAGTTTGTGTATTTAGCGATTTGGTAATATTAAAAAATACTACATTTTGAAAAAATAGGAGGTCCTATAATATACTTATTTTAAAAATAATATGTATTGAAAAAACCGAGCGTGTGCTTAAGACCGCACGGCAGAAGTGAAAACTTCATTAGCATTCCAAATCAATTTAGTACAATATTAGTACGTATATGTAGTTAGTTAGTTTACGTGTCCGGGCCATCAGGACACGTTCCGCCAGAAAATTGCGGCCTGGATGGCCTTGTCAGTTCCCTGGTCCAAGTCCCCTTGCGTGATAGGGCAGCTCATCCTTGGACAGATCAGAAGATGCTGATCGTCCTGCAGGGCTCCGCAGTCGCACATGGGGTTATCAGAAAGTCCCCAACGCACGAGATTGCTACGGCACCGTGTCACTCCCACCCTCAACCTATTGAGACTTTTCCACGTGGTATATGGCAAATCACGGCCAGGGGCCAGTTCTTCCTTCGGGTTGAAAGGCTGACATCCAAAGCGTGGTTCGTTTTTTCCGTGGACAGCCATCAAGTCGGTTGGTGCGGCTGAGGAAACCTTTCCTGGATTTTAGGCGGCAATGTGTTGGTTGCTGGCCGTACAAGACGTGCCTCGGATCATCCTCCGCTTTGGCTCACTCGGCGTCTGCCACGACTTCGCGTCGAACTTTGGGGGGAGCTATGCCGACTAGCGGGTAAATCTTATCAACAGGCGTTGGCTTTAGGCACCCCGAGATTATACGGACAGTCTCATTTACAGCGATGTCAACCTCCTTCGCGTGGGTCGAAGCGTTCCACACTGCAGCAGCATATTCAGCGGCGGAGATGCATAAGCCGAGGGCGGAGGTTCTAAGGGTACTAGGTCTGGCACCCCAAGAGCTTCCAGTTAATTTCCGAATCAGGTTGTTTCTTGCGCTTACTTTAAGTTTTGTGCTTCGACAGTGGCTTTTATACGTTAGCGCCCGTTCAAGTCTCACACCGAGATATCTTGGTGTGTCATTGTGTACGAGGGTTTGCCCTTGCCACTCAACAATTAACTTGCGGCGGGCTTGGTGATTTTTCAGGTGAAAAGCGCAAACTTCAGTTTTGGTGGGGTTAGGGCGAAGATGATTAGTGGCGTAATACTGCGTTAGATCTGTAAGAGCATGTTCAAGCTTCTCTTCGACCAGTGCGAAGGAGTTTTCTTGGGCCGCAATCGCTGTGTCGTCAGCATAAATAAAGTAGCGTAGATCAGCAAGTGTAGGTAGGTCATTGGTATAAACATTGAATAGGAGAGGAGCAAGGACGCCTCCCTGGGCCAGGCCGTTGTTCTGGCGGCGCCATCTGCTGTTCTTACCGCACAAATGCACTGAGAAACGTCTATTTCTGAGGAAACACTCCATTAGCATTGTAAGCTCGTAATCTTTTGTTAGACGATAGAGTTTATTCAGTAGAAGATTGTGGTTCACAGTATCATAAGCTGCACTGAGGTCCACGAACGTGACTCCTGTACTTTTTCCGAGTTGATATCCTTTTTCAATGTGTTCGGTCAGGTTTAACACTTGGGCGCAGCAAGATTTGCCCGGGCGGAACCCCGCTTGTTCGGGGATGAGGAGATTGTCGACGGCCTCTTGGATTCTTGTAAGTATCATGCGCTCCATCAGCTTGAAAGTATGGCATAGTAAGGAGATCGGACGATAGCTCTTTGGATCTTTTGGATCCTTTCCCGGTTTAGGGATGGCTGTAACCAGAGCTTTTTTCCAAAGCTTCGGGCATTGTTTCTTACGGATGATACAGTTCATCATGTTCGCCAACCATTGTACAGCAACGGGTCCGAGTTGTGAGATTTGTTCCATTCTGATACAATCAATCCCAGCAGCTCGGTTCGACTTAGCAGTTTTGATGGCAGCGATTAGTTCTTCAGTGGTAAAAGGATCACTCAGGCAGTTGTTTTCGTTTTCTATATCACGGTTTATACTCAGTCTTGGTTTTTTGCCTCGACACTTGCCATTAAGGAGAAGTTGTGACGCGACGTCATTTGCTGTCACCTCGCTTCACCTCGCTGGTACTTGGGGGCGCGGCAGTGGGGTCTCCGCTGAGGTTCTTGAGGACCCTCCAGGCCTTTCTGCTATTTTGCTTCATATCAAGATCCTCTATCATATCACACCACTTCTTTTGGCGACCCTCACATATTGTATCAAGGAGTTTATGTCCCATGGAGACGGTTTCTTCTATATACATGTATATATATGTAGTTAATAATATTATGCATTATGTAGTATTATTAGGGATTGCGTTTGTAGATTAAATGAGAAACAAGTCAGAAATTAATACTATATAATACATAATATTGTATTACTTACTATTTACATAAGTTATAAATTGATTGGGATTGCCAATGAAGTTTCACTTCTGCCCTGCGGTCTTAAGCACACATTTGTTTCTTTTCCTCGATAATCCGACATTTTCGCTAATTCGACTCCATGTCGGTCCTGTACCTGTCGGATTATCGAGGATCTAATTTTTTCAACCGATGTTGAAGAAAATTTCCGCTAATAAGAATAAATCGGTAGTTTAGGTCAATCGTAAGTAAGCATGTCTGAGCTTGCCCACTGTCAGCCAGACGGGGTCTAGACCCCCCCCCCCCCAACTATAAACTAGATATAATGGAGTTGTAAATGTATTGAGGTTACTCGGTAACGTCAGATGCCAGGTTATTACCAGGTATTGAGGTTACCCGGTAACGTCAGATACCCCCCCCCCCCTGAAAAAATTCCTGGCTATGGCCCTGTCCTACATAATATGTACAAAGATCTTAGCCGGTGTTAAAGTAAGATCAGTGGTTAAGAGAATAATAAAAGCTTTTATGAGTTGAGTTTGACTGAAGAGTGTGGGGCATTGCCTTAGCCGAATTCCTAGTTCTGAATCTGCTTCCAACAAATCGACTTCGATGGCAAGGTGGTAGCGTGCGAGTCTCTACAAGCCATGCTATCGGAGGCGTGCCGTAACTCAACGCGGGTACTAACCTACAGAGGCGACTGAAGAGGTCAATCGGATATATTCATTATTTCGTTGGTATGCGATTAACCTTTTTAAAAGAAAAAAAAAATCCAGGCTCTGATGTTTCTTGAGCAGAGGAATTCTCTGAGTCCACAAATGAATGCAAATAAAAGTTACGACTAAAAGGGCAGAAAACAGGAGAAATACATTTAATATTGTCGTAATTGTATAGGATTGATTACTAATAATTAGATGAATACCGACATGCAATCCATGAGGCTTCATGGATTAGAGATAGGGTTGACAAGAATTTGTCGTTTTATTCTGTGGACTTGTTGGGTAAACAACTGATTAATTGTAAGCCTAAATTGGAGAAAAGGAGGAAATCAGGGAGTTATCAACTAGACTGTAATGATTGTGGTAGTTTATATATAGGGCAAACGGAGAGGGGTTTTGGAGAAAGAATAGTGGAGCATAGAAGTGGCCCGTGGGGTAGGAAAACCCGACACTCAGTCTTCCTTTGCCCAACATATAAACACCCATAGCCATTCCCGTGACTTCGATAATTTTAAGATCTTGCATGTAACCATGAAGGGAAAACTTCTTGATAATTTAGAAATCATTGAGATAGGGAAGCTATGGTTTAAAAAAAACGTTACTTAATGACCTAACCTTTTTAAGTAGTTTTTAAGGCGCTACCATTTGTAAATGTTTAAATGTTTAATTCAAAAATTGTTTACTTTATGCGATGTTGTGGGTATTTTGACAATGCGTTATGTTTTAGCTTGCATATCATTTTGGTTTTTTCTGTTTTCAATTGCACTTGACGATGGCGTGAAACTGTACAAAGTATTAATTTTTTTCACAATGAGTGATAGTGTTACTGATTGGATGGCTGTAAAGCCTATGTCTGGCGTTTGAGAAAGTAAAGTAAAGTAAGTTATTTCCACTTAAATCTACCTGTACCGATTCCAGCATATCGTCTCGAATCTTGATAGGGAAGACTGACTGAATTCACAATTATAAGGATAACATGGAACTATAATGTTGGTAAGAGCAGCAAACATTACAAATACAACATTTAATTGTCGAAATGTCAGTGGCTTAGGCTTGTGGGGACCACTTAGTCCCACATGTGTAATAACCAGTCTGCTTCCAGCTTCACCTTTTTCCCGGTAGATGGCGCTGTTCACATTCAGATAATTCAATATTCCTCAATCTTCCTTTTACGTATTTATTTCTCTTATTCAATAATATCTTTAATCTACCCTCTGTGTCTCATCAGCTCCTTTAGCTGTGGACACAGAGTTGGTTTTTCTATATGGAAGCAGGCTGGATCAAATTCAATATTAATTGTAAGCATGTATCGTTCTCGTCTCACAGCTCATATTGTAACCACTGTGTGTTAAATTACTCTAACTTGAGTCGAAGCACTGCAATACAAACCAATTCAAGTCTACACTGCCTATTCAATTGCATCGTCCTTCAACAAGCTACATTGGTGACCCTCGACAACGGAACAAGCAGCCTTCCAGATCCCAGTTCCAGTTCCAGTTCCAGCCAGTTCCAGTTCCAGTTCCAGCCAGTTCCAGTTCCAGCCAGTTCCAGTTCCAGCCAACTCCAGTTCCAGTCCCAGTTCCAGCCAGTTCCAGTTCCAGCCAGTTCCAGCTTCCAGCCAGTTCCAGCTTCCAGCCAGTTCCAGTTCCAGCCAGTTCCAGTTCCAGCTTCCAGCCAGTTCCAGCTTCCAGCCAGTTCCAGCCAGTTCCAGTTCCAGCCAGTTCCAGCTTCCAGCCAGTTCCAGTTCCAGTTCCAGCCTCCAGAACGTCTCATCCGGCCATAGGCGGTGGAAACCACTCCGGAGCAGCTACATTCACCGCAGCAGCACAGCCACAACCATTGCAGCTACAACCGCTACAGCTACAACTGCTACAGCTACAACTGCTACAGCCACAACACCGACACCCACGGCTACAACCAAGATGACAGGCCCTGCTAGTACGATGGCAGCCATTGGCATTCTTCTCGCAGAAACTTAAAGAAAACCAACGAACATGGTCCGCCTACGATCGCGAATTGCTTGCGGTACACGACGCCATTCGTCATTTCCGTTACCTGCTAGAAGCGCGCGCTTTTGTCGTGTATACCGATCACAAACCGTTGACGCACGCTTTTCAGAATCCAAAAACAAGTTGCTCACCTCGCCAAATGCGGCAAATGGAATTCGTCTCTCAATTCACCACGGACATCCAATACATCGCTGGACAGGACAACTTGGCCGCTGATGCATTCTCAAGAATCGAAGCAATCTCTACTCCCGTATCTCCTGAGCAACTTTCTTCTGCTCAGAAAGACGACAGAGAACTCAAAGAGCTTCGGTCCAGTAGAAAGACGTCCCTCATCCTCGTTGATGTTCCCATTCCGGGCTCTGATTCAGTCCTTACGTGCGATTCTAGTCAAGACATACAACGCCCATTTGTGCCCAAACCATTACGTCGACAACTTTTCGAGCACCTACACAGCCTACATCACCCAGGAATAGCAGCGTCTGCTAACCTGGTTGCCCAACGCTACATATGGCCTTCTATCCGTAAGGATTGCCGCGCTTGGGCTCGTCTGTGTGTCAACTGTCAATTGTCCAAGATACATCGACACACCCTCACTGCGATTGGAACCTTTACTCAGCCTGACCGACGGTTTCAGCACATACACCTCGACATTGTAGGCCCATTACCACCGTCGGAAGGCTACACGTATTTGTTAACACTCGTTGACCGTTTCACGCGATGGCCGGAAGCCGCTCCTATGGTGAACATCACCGCCGAAAACGTCGCCAGAACCCTCATTTCCTGCTGGATCAGCCGGTTTGGGTGCCCGGAGACAATTACTACAGATCGCGGCCGACAGTTTGAGAGCCATTTGTTTGCTGACCTGGCCCGATTATGCGGATTTCACCATGCACGGACTACCAGTTACCACCCTGCATCCAACGGCATGGTAGAGCGTATGCACCGCTCACTCAAAGCCTCCATTATGTGTCATGCCAATGACAAATGGACGGAAGCCCTTCCGCTAGTTTTACTGGGCATGCGCACCACTCTTAAGAAAGATCTTCAAGCTTCTCCAGCAGATCTGGTCTATGGTGAACCATTAAGACTACCAGGACAGATGCTGACAACTCCTCCTTCAAATCAGAGTCCGGCGGACACTCTCATCTCACTTCGAAGGAAATTCGACTCACTACGCCCCACTCGCGTCAAGAGACACGGGGCTCATCAAACATTCATCCCACAAGACCTTGCCAAGGCCACGCACGTTTTCGTGAGACAAGACCACGTCCGTGCTTCCCTCGAACGTCCTTATGCGGGACCATTCCCTGTGTTAAGTCGCACCGACAAAACAGTTACGATTTCAAGCCGCGGTCGTGCGGTTACTGTGTCAATGGACAGGGTCAAGCCGGCCTACATTAATGCCAGTACAGACGAACCGTCTCACCAGTCTACGATCAACCCCCCGCATCAGCATCCTGCTCAAGATAAACCTCAGGAGAAGGTCTCCTCACCACTTCCTGCCACTGACGTCGTGCCGACACCACCGACTCGCACTACTCGCTCAGGTCGTCACGTCCACGTTCCACGACATTTCTCCGACTTCCAGTCTTAGGAGGGGGGTAATGTGGGGACCACTTAGTCCCACATGTGTAATAACCAGTCTGCTTCCAGCTTCACCTTTTTCCCGTTAGATGGCGCTGTTCACATTCAGATAATTCAATATTCCTCAATCTTCCTTTTACGTATTTATTTCTCTTATTCAATAATATCTTTAATCTACCCTCTGTGTCTCATCAGCTCCTTTAGCTGTGGACACAGAGTTGGTTTTTCTATATGGAAGCAGGCTGGATCAAATTCAATATTAATTGTAAGCATGTATCGTTCTCGTCTCACAGCTCATATTGTAACCACTGTGTGTTAAATTACTCTAACTTGAGTCGAAGCACTGCAATACAAACTAATTCAAGTCTACACTGCCTATTCAATTGCATCGTCCTTCAACAAGCTACAGGCTTATAAACCTGCTTCTGTTATTGTTAGTTCTTCACTGTATTCGGTCTTGGCATTTTCCTTGATAAATCATGAGCCTCCACCAATTCCAACTTATCATCTTTCTGTATGAGGTTGATTGACTGCATTCGTAAATGAAAACAAATGAACTAATGGCAGTAAGGGCCACAAACATTGCAAATACAACATTTAATTGTCGAAATGTCAGTGGCTTAGGCTTATAAACCTGCTTCTGTTATTATTGGTTCTCCACAGTATTAGGTCTTGGCATTTTCCTTGATAAATCATGAGCCTCCGCCAATTCCAACTTATCATCTTTCTGTATGAGGTTGATTGACTGCCTTTGCAAATGAAAACAAATGAACTAATGGCAGTAAGGGCCACAAACATTGCAAATACAACATTTAATTGTCGAAATGTCAGTGGCTGAGGCTTATAGACTTGCTTTTCAAGACCTATATTTCCATAAAGAGAACCAAGCCAGCGTCCGACAATACCTCCTTCTATTAAGTATGACTGCTTCCTATTTAGAAACGGCAAGAATGGATGAGCCGGTGATAGTGTTAGTGATCCAACCAGCAATTTAGCCCTTTCGGGAAGCATGTATACCCGAGTTGAACTCCCTCCTGGATAAGAATATGAGTTAAAATAAGTCTTACAAAACTTTCTCGTTATCAAAAATATGCTAACGCGCTCAACGGCAACTTTGTTCGCATGAACTGAAAAATTTCCAGTATCAAATTGCCCAGCTTTTGCAAATTTATGAATTATGCCATTGAAATTAGCATATGCACCCTCAAATGTTCCAATGTAGTCGTCGAAAAATATTAAACCAGATTTTAGTGCTATTTCCGCGGTCGGGTATGGCAATATTTCTATTGGTTTTGTTAACATTGTCGTGAAAGATGACTTATAGGTCGTTGTTATGATTAAAGATTATGTAAACAGAACAACAAGGAAAGGTTTTCTAACGATTTGCAATATTTTCATGGTGAGACTAACTTCCAAATGACATGTCATGACTGTGGCCACGGACTCAAAATAAGAAACATTATGTCCCCCCAATACTATTGAAAATGCGAGTGTACAGCAGGCAACACAAATCCATGTTGATTTGGACAGCGCTGAATATATGCTGCTCCAATTTTCAACGTATATGGAACCAGGTACAACATATACGTATTCATCGAAGTAATAAGGTTCCATTGAAGCATATAAACCTACAGCATCCTTATTTTATATTGCATCAACACCGTAATTTTCACATAGGCTATATAACTCACTCTCTCCATCAATTCGAACAATATTCAAAGTCATGTTCAGATTCTTTGCAATAGTTTTCAAGATCATTTTTCCCGTCATAGGTGATTTTTCAAAAAACCCAACAACCAGCTCCATCCCGTTTAAATCATGTCCCCACTCAGGAAAATGGAAGTTATTGTTCAAATGCTCATAGCATGTGTTGACTTGTTCCATAGGTATGCTCCACGCAGGTGCAGTTAATGCAAAAAAATACATTATGCCCCGATAAATATTAGCTATAGATACATGAAAACGGCGGAAATTTCTCCAGATTTTTGAAAATATTTCATGTATGTCAGTTAATGTACAAAAAGCGTTAGCCACAATGAATAATTTAGTCGTTGGACCTATCATTTGGTAATACAATAATTTTCTCAGTAATACAATGACTTCACTACTTTCACAATGTGGTACTTGTACAATCAAAATGTTTAAATAACCGTATTTAAAGTTAGGTAAACGGTTAGTTTCATAAAACGGCAGAGATTTGGTGGAATGGGAGAATACTAAGAGGGTTATTAAGTTATTGTTCATAAGGGTGAGTATAAATTGTCCTGTTTCGTCCTCGTAAGGCACAAAGTCAGGCTGATATTGTCCGTCAATGCTTGGATAGCAATATAATCCTACGACATCATTTGGTTTCGAATTCATAGCGATTGCTTCTTGCAAACACCCTACACCAAAACTTACTACGAAATTATTAAATGCAACTAATTCTATAAATACTAGTAAAATACATGTATACATTAAATGACACGCATAATAATGAATTAATAAATTATTTAACATTATTAAAGTTACTGTAACATTAGGATCTTATACAATATCGTAGCTTGCTCTAAGGCTTTGTTTATAATGTTAAGAGTTAAGCACCTATTTAGTAAGTTACTATCTAAGGATATTCATACCAGGTCGTCAAAAGCTTTGAAAATGTTTTTCTACAACATTACCCACCTTATTTCTAAAGGCTAACATAAGGGGCAATATATAAAAGATTGAGCATAAAATTCTGCCAAGAAACTGTACTGTTTATTATATTGCACGCTATTTGTACGCACAATTAGAGTTTTTATTGAGAAATTTTAAAACAGAATTATCAGATGGCTCACAATATGAGAAAGCTATCAATTAATATTCACTATACATATAGGCCTACATACCTTGATATAAATTTAACTACTTAATTAGATATGTAACAATTTTTCATTACACAGTATAGTTTGATCCCGTCGAATGCCATGCACAATAGTACCGGTCGTCTTCTAACACTGTTTCAGCCGTTTCGATGTGCTTAAATTAGTGTACATCTCGCATAAGATATATTATTTTTAACTGTACTCATATCTTATTTCTATTCCAAGAACTGCAAAGTTCTGTTTAACACGGCTATTGTAGCGTACAATTGCAATACGAACAAATGAATGTCATTTTTTTCTGACAATAGTGCACATTCTGATACTTTATTCTGTAACTAAACACTGATACATGAGTACAGATACCGCAACATGTATGTATACAAGATGAAGAGCTGATAAGACTCTTACTTAAATGCAGGCTACCAACTGTGTACGATTGCGTGATGTATCATACTATTGTTATTAAGCTATTCAGATTATTAGCGGGATTATTTGAAATATTGTAAAAATATCCACCCTGACTCCAAACGCCCCACGCATGCCTGTCTTATAAGCAGTACTGAGAATGAACGTGGACTTGGAAACCCCTTCTGCTAGTAGCCTAGTAGGGAGGCGTCTTGTCTTTGTCTCGTGTCTTTTATTTGATTTTATAAAATAAAAAAAATACACCCTTTATACTATGCCTTCGAGTTAAATGGGCCTTTATTGATAGGCCTACTAGGGAAACATAGCCTTTATTGAGCATTTGTAATGAAGTCATTATTTAAAGAAGCGTCATTCTCGCACTAAGAATATAGGATAGAAATTTTTCACTTTTTCACCCCTTCCCTTGTTCGATTACCCCAGAAGTAAATATGTGCAATATTGATATATACATTTTAAGGTTCATCGATGTATCCGAATGTACAGGTATCTTCAGTCACACATGTAGGTTAGTACCTGTGATGAGTCACGGTAAGTCTCCGATAGCATAGAGACTCGCACAAGTACAACACGCTACCACCTTGCCACCTAACCGATAAATATAGGCCTACATTCAAATGTACAAAATAAATACAGCAGCATTTCACCCCATATGCTACACACAACTCAAAGCAGGCAAACTCGCAGCCAATGCACATGAATTTATTTTGGTGCGAAAAGTATACTTTATGCATGAAAAAATTCATATTGAAACGAGAGCATAAAATCTACCAATTATTTATTTAACTTATAATTCTTCAAAACATTTACGAAATTGTTAATTGCAATGACTATTTACCGCAAAATATGGACACTGTGACGCAGCCTCCGCCAATTCAACCTTACCGCCTTTCTGGATATGAAAGATTGACTGCATTCGTAAATGAAAACAAACAAACAAATGGCTGTAAGGGCCACAAACATTGCAAATACAACATTTAATTGTTGAAACGTCAGTGGCTTAGGCTGATAGACCTGCTTTATTTGTCCAATATTTCCATAAAAAGAATCCAGCCACCGACCGACAATACCACCTTCAATTAAGTAAGACTGCTTCCTATTTAGAAACGGCAAGAATGGGTGAGCAGGTGATAGTGTTATTGATCCAATCAGTAATTTTGCCCTTTCGGGAAGAATGTAAACCAGAGATGAACTCCCCCCTGTATCTGAAGTTAGCATAAAATATGCAGTGCAAAACAATTTATTTAACATAAATAGGCCTACACGCTCAATGGCAACTTTATTCACACGAACTGAAAAATTTCCAGTATCATATTGCCCAGCTTTTGCAAATTTACCAATTATGTCATTAAAATCAGCATATGCACTCTGAAATGTTCCTAAGTACTCGTCGAAAAATATTAAACCAGATTCAAAAGCTTTTTCCGCTGTCGGGTATGGCAATATTTCTTTAGGTTTTGTTAACATTGTCGTGAAAGATGACTTATAGGTCGCTGTTATGATTAAAGAGTATGTAAACAGAACAACGAGGAAAGGTTTTCTAATGATTTGCAATATTTTCCTGGTGAGACTAACTTCCAAATGACATGTTATGAATGTGGCCACGGACTGCAAATAGGAATCAGTATATCCCCATAATACTATTGAAAATGCGATTGTACAGCAGGCAACACAAATCCATGTTGATTTGGACAGCGCTGAATATATGCTGCTCCAGTTGTCAACGTTTACAGAACCAGGTACCACATACACGTATTCATCAAAGAAATAAGGCTCCATTGAAACATAAGACCCCAAAACATCTGCATCTACTACAGCATCAACATTGTAACTTCGACTTAGGCTATATAACTCACGCTCTGTCTGAGCCCAAACAATTCTCAAAGACATGTTAAGGTCCTTGGCAATGGCTTTTAAGATTTTTTTCCCGGCAATAGGTGATTCCTCGTAGACTCCAACAGCCAACTCCATTCCGTTTAAATTATGTCCCCAATCAGGAAAGTAAAAGACATTTTTCAAATATTCATGACTTGTGTTGACTTGTTTCCAAGGCATGTTCGACGCAGGTGCAGTTAATGCAAAAAAATACATCATACCCCGATACATATTTGCTATAGATACATGGAAACGACGGAAATTGCTCCAAATTTGAGTAAATATTTCACCTATGTCGTTGAATGTGCAAAATGCTTTGATCTCAACGATTAATTTAGACACTGGGCCGATCATATCAGAATATAATAATGTTCTTAGTATCATAACTATCTCATTGCTTTTGCAATGAGGTACTTCTACCGTTAAAACGTTTAAATATCCACGTTTAAAGTTCGGCAAGCTGTTAATATCATAAAAAGGCATAGAGTTTGTGGAATGAGAGAATACCAACAAGGTTATCAAGTTATGGTTCATAAGGGCGAATAACAATGACCCTGTTTCATTTTCAGCAAAAGGTACTAGACGCCGCTGATATTTGACATCAGTTGTTGGATAGTAGTAATATCCTACGACATCATTTGGGTTAGAAATCGTAGCGATTGCTTCATGCATACACCTTGCAGAATTGCTTTCCACAAAACTATCAAGTGCAAATAATCCTAAAAACAAAACACTCATGCATGAAACAACTCGCCTCATAATGAATATATTAATCATCAGTACCGCTCTAATAGTTTATTTTATACCAGAGTTTGAAGCTATGATTGGGTTCAGCGTTTTTAATCGCTTCTGCAAGTCGTGGCCACGGGAAAAGTTTCGCAATTATAAGTGTTTCCCTCATGTTTAACTTAAATGAGATAAGTAACAATGGTACTTATGCAGGGTAAGTGAGAACATCTTGAATGTCTGTAATAGTTTGTTCTTAGGTTTGTAGCTTGTCGAAGGACGATGCAATTGAATAGGCAGTGTAGACTTGAATTGGTTTGTATTGCAGTGCTTCGACTCAAGTTAGAGTAATTTAACACACAGTGGTTACAATATGAGCTGTGAGACGAGAACGATACATGCTTACAATTAATATTGAATTTGATCCAGCCTGCTTCCATATAGAAAAACCAACTCTGTGTCCACAGCTAAAGGAGCTGATGAGACACAGAGGGTAGATTAAAGATATTATTGAATAAGAGAAATAAATACGTAAAAGGAAGATTGAGGAATATTGAATTATCTGAATGTGAACAGCGCCATCTACCGGGAAAAAGGTGAAGCTGGAAGCAGACTGGTTATTACACATGTGGGACTAAGTGGTCCCCACATTACCCCCCTCCTAAGACTGGAAGTCGGAGAAATGTCGTGGAACGTGGACGTGACGACCTGAGCGAGTAGTGCGAGTCGGTGGTGTCGGCACGACGTCAGTGGCAGGAAGTGGTGAGGAGACCTTCTCCTGAGGTTTATCTTGAGCAGGATGCTGATGCGGGGGGTTGGTCGTAGACTGGTGAGACGGTTCGTCTGTACTGGCATTAATGTAGGCCGGCTTGACCCTGTCCATTGACACAGTAACCGCACGACCGCGGCTTGAAATCGTAACTGTTTTGTCGGTGCGACTTAACACAGGGAATGGTCCCGCATAAGGACGTTCGAGGGAAGCACGGACGTGGTCTTGTCTCACGAAAACGTGCGTGGCCTTGGCAAGGTCTTGTGGGATGAATGTTTGATGAGCCCCGTGTCTCTTGACGCGAGTGGGGCGTAGTGAGTCGAATTTCCTTCGAAGTGAGATGAGAGTGTCCGCCGGACTCTGATTTGAAGGAGGAGTTGTCAGCATCTGTCCTGGTAGTCTTAATGGTTCACCATAGACCAGATCTGCTGGAGAAGCTTGAAGATCTTTCTTAAGAGTGGTGCGCATGCCCAGTAAAACTAGCGGAAGGGCTTCCGTCCATTTGTCATTGGCATGACACATAATGGAGGCTTTGAGTGAGCGGTGCATACGCTCTACCATGCCGTTGGATGCAGGGTGGTAACTGGTAGTCCGTGCATGGTGAAATCCGCATAATCGGGCCAGGTCAGCAAACAAATGGCTCTCAAACTGTCGGCCGCGATCTGTAGTAATTGTCTCCGGGCACCCAAACCGGCTGATCCAGCAGGAAATGAGGGTTCTGGCGACGTTTTCGGCGGTGATGTTCACCATAGGAGCGGCTTCCGGCCATCGCGTGAAACGGTCAACGAGTGTTAACAAATACGTGTAGCCTTCCGACGGTGGTAATGGGCCTACAATGTCGAGGTGTATGTGCTGAAACCGTCGGTCAGGCTGAGTAAAGGTTCCAATCGCAGTGAGGGTGTGTCGATGTATCTTGGACAATTGACAGTTGACACACAGACGAGCCCAAGCGCGGCAATCCTTACGGATAGAAGGCCATATGTAGCGTTGGGCAACCAGGTTAGCAGACGCTGCTATTCCTGGGTGATGTAGGCTGTGTAGGTGCTCGAAAAGTTGTCGACGTAATGGTTTGGGCACAAATGGGCGTTGTATGTCTTGACTAGAATCGCACGTAAGGACTGAATCAGAGCCCGGAATGGGAACATCAACGAGGATGAGGGACGTCTTTCTACTGGACCGAAGCTCTTTGAGTTCTCTGTCGTCTTTCTGAGCAGAAGAAAGTTGCTCAGGAGATACGGGAGTAGAGATTGCTTCGATTCTTGAGAATGCATCAGCGGCCAAGTTGTCCTGTCCAGCGATGTATTGGATGTCCGTGGTGAATTGAGAGACGAATTCCATTTGCCGCATTTGGCGAGGTGAGCAACTTGTTTTTGGATTCTGAAAAGCGTGCGTCAACGGTTTGTGATCGGTATACACGACAAAAGCGCGCGCTTCTAGCAGGTAACGGAAATGACGAATGGCGTCGTGTACCGCAAGCAATTCGCGATCGTAGGCGGACCATGTTCGTTGGTTTTCTTTAAGTTTCTGCGAGAAGAATGCCAATGGCTGCCAATGATCGTTGATCCGTTGTTGGACTGTAGCTCCGATACTGGTGTCTGATGCATCTGTGACTAGTGCAATCGGAGCCGTATGATCTGGATGCGCGAGTAGGGTGATGCGTGCCAGACTGTGTTTGCATGAGCTGAAAGCTTCGGTAAGCTTTGTTGTCCATGGTATCGTAGCGTTCCCTTTTACCTTGTCTCCAGATAACAACGTGTTGAGTGGTGCTTGTTCGTTGGCTGCATTTGGTAGGAACCGGCGGTAGTAGTTAATCATGCCAAGGAAACGGCGTAGATCTTTGAATGTCTTTGGAAGAGGGTATTCAGTGAGTGCCTTTACCCTGTCTGGTAGGGCTTGTGTGCCTTCTGCTGACACGAGGTAACCAAGAAAGCTGATTGACCCAACGCCGAGGGTACACTTGCTAGGATTAATGACTAGGCCATATTCTCGGAATCGTTGGAAGAGTTGACGTAGGTGTGATTCGTGCTCCTGCTTATCACTCGATGCAACCAGTACGTCGTCGATGTATGAATATGCCCACGGGAGGTCGCGTAGGATGTTATCCATGAAGCGTTGGAAGGTTTGAGCAGCATTGCGAAGACCGAATGTCATGAATGGGAATTCGAAAAGGCCGAACGGAGTATTTATTGCTGTCTTTGGAATGTCACCATTGGAAACTGGTATCTGGGTGAATGCTTTGACCAGGTCTATTTTGCTGAATACGGTTTTTCCTCGCAATTCTGCACTGAAATCTGCGATGTGGCGGACTGGGTACGCGTCAGGAATTGTTCGAGCATTGAGCCGTCTGTAGTCCCCGCATGGGCGCCATGAATGGTCGCTTTTAGGTACTAGGTGTAATGGTGAGGCCCATGGGCTGTCGGACGGACGACATACGCCGGTCTGGATCATGTCGTTGAACTCCTTTTTGGCGATAATAAACTTGTCCGGGGCCAACCGGCGTGGGCGAGCGGAGACGGGAGGTCCGTCTGTCGTTCTAATGTAGTGGACCGTGGAGTGTTTGACCTGGTCTGTGGGTTGTCTCGGCCGCGTGAGGTCGCTAAACTCCTCAATTATTACTTTTAGACTGGCCGGGGTACTGTGCGGTATTGTTAAGGTAGAAACGCTAGGTTGCTTGGAGGGGCTTTGACACAGGTTCGCCTTGCGATGCGTTGTCCCGTCGATCAGCTTTGAGTTCTGGAGATCCACCAGCAAATTAGAGGCTGCGAGAAAGTCTGCACCGATGATGGGTTGCGTGACATCGGCAATGATGAAATTCCAACGGAAACTGCGTCGTAATCCCAGGTCCAGTTGTTGAGCTGTTGTTCCGTACGTATTGATGATTGTGCCATTGGCGGCAGTCAGCTCGAGTTGAGTACGACGGAGCGGTAGGTTGAGACGGGCACGTGGAAAAACGCAGATGTCGGACCCTGTGTCAATGAGATAACGTATCTTGGTGCAAGGGTCCGTGATAAGAAGGCGATGTGAGGTTTTAAGCAGGTGTGTAGTGGCGCAGGCAGGCCCTGCCTTTACTGGCTGCGATCGTCGTTTTTCGGAAATCTGCATGGCTGCTGGCACTTTCTGGCCTTCCTCCCATAGGTTTGGTGGTAAAAACACCAAGTTGGGTCTTGTTTAGGCGCTGGTGAACGGAACTGGCGCTGGAACCGTGGCTGTGTGGCACGTTGTCCGTATCTGTCGGCGAACTGTGCCTGTAGAGCCGCGACGTTCTCTGTTAACGTCTTCAATAGGTCCACAGGGGCCATTGTGCACTCAAGAATCCGGTCACGTGTTGCTGAATTGATGGTGGCCATCTTGTCGGCGAGGTTCGCGACGTCACCTAGTGACAGGTGATCATGACCGATGATTGCCAATTGTATAGCGTGCGGGAGGCGAGACGTCCAAATGGTGCGTAAAACCGAGTCTGATATGGCTTTCTCTGCGAGGGCCCGCAGTCTCCGGAGAAAAGAGCTGGGAGTTTTGTCCCCTATGTCTTCCGACATTAGTAGCTGAATGCGACTGCTTGCTGGAAGACTCATTCGTTGGATTAACTGCGTTTTTAGCTCAGTGTATGGGTTTACTGGTACTGGGGCAGCTAACAAATCTGAGATCTCGCTGAGGGTACTTTGGTCGAGCGCTGAAAGGACGTGGTAATATTTCGTCGTTTCCATTGTGACCCCAGCAAGTGCGAACTGAGCCTCCGCTTGAGTGAACCACAGTGCCGGTGACAGGTTGGCCGACTGTGTCCAGAAGGGTGGAAGCTTGACCGAGACTGCCATCGTACTAGCAGGGCCTGTCATCTTGGTTGTAGCCGTGGGTGTCGGTGTTGTGGCTGTAGCAGTTGTAGCTGTAGCGGTTGTAGCTGTAGCGGTTGTGGCTGTGGTCTGCGGCATCTTGCAGGTTGTAGCTGTGCTGCTGCGGTGAATGTAGCTGCTCCGGGGTGGTTTCCACCGCCTATGGCCGGATGAGACGTTCTGGAGGCTGGAACTGGAACTGGAACGGGCTGGAACTGGAACGGGCTGGAACTGGCTGGAAGCTGGAACTGGAACTGGCTGGAACTGGCTGGAACTGGAACTGGCTGGAAGCTGGAAGCTGGAACTGGCTGGAACTGGAACTGGCTGGAACTGGAACTGGCTGGAACTGGAGCTGGCTGGAACTGGAGCTGGCTGGAACTGGAGCTGGCTGGAATTGGCTGGAACTGGAATTGGCTGGAACTGGAACTGGAATCTGGAAGGCTGCTTGTTCCGTTGTCGAGGGTCACCAATGTAGCTTGTCGAAGGACGATGCAATTGAATAGGCAGTGTAGACTTGAATTGGTTTGTATTGCAGTGCTTCGACTCAAGTTAGAGTAATTTAACACACAGTGGTTACAATATGAGCTGTGAGACGAGAACGATACATGCTTACAATTAATATTGAATTTGATCCAGCCTGCTTCCATATAGAAAAACCAACTCTGTGTCCACAGCTAAAGGAGCTGATGAGACACAGAGGGTAGATTAAAGATATTATTGAATAAGAGAAATAAATACGTAAAAGGAAGATTGAGGAATATTGAATTATCTGAATGTGAACAGCGCCATCTAACGGGAAAAAGGTGAAGCTGGAAGCAGACTGGTTATTACACATGTGGGACTAAGTGGTCCCCACAGGTTAAGAGCGATAAGCGCTGGAAGCCTAAAGGGTTAAGCTTGACATTCTTTTTCAAAAAAACCGAACTGACTGCAGGCTACGAGTTGGTTGCTCATAACCTACAATTGAATATTGATCGTGCAAACAGTAAAATTGTTTTTTTTTTTAGTTTGTTTGTTCGGCAACATGAAAAAGTATTCGAGATACCAATTTTGATAACGTTATTATTCAACAATACAATACTTCCATTGTAAATCTATACCCTCGAGGTGTTCTAAAAGCTCCGTTAATGAGTGCTTCAGCCTTTGTGCAAAATTAAAGTACTTTTTTCAAAATACAATTATTATACCTAGGTATACTTTATTCAAGTTGTCTTATTTATTAACGAATACTAATGTAGGCCTAAGCGTATCCGTCGTGTTAGTGATAATATAGAGACCAGGAGATATTAAATCCACAAGTTTACACTTTTAGCGCAAATTGTGGGGAGACGGAAATATTTACAACGTAATGAAGTGTGCTGTACCTTTGCTGCACCTTTCCACTATTTCATTATTTATCTTCTCGTTATTACGTTTACGTTTACGTTTATTAGCAGCAACGTTTGCGTGTCAATGAGTATTATAAATTAATGGTTGTGATATAAAGGCAATAGAGTATTTACTAGGGTTCTAAATATACGGGTATTCGCCCTTTCTGTGACAATGAGCATGCGTGGTATGGCTTAGCTTAGAAATGAACCGGAACGAGTGCACATACATGCTTTCCTATTTATCAATTAGTATAGGTACCGTGATGAATTGTAATAAGTAGGAAAAAAATTGTGTTTTAATTTAAAAAAGGTTAATTTTTAACAAACAATAATTCAATGAATATATCCGATAGACCTCTTCAGTCACCTCTGCAAGTTAGTACTAGTTATAAACACAGTAAAAGAACAACGGTCCCAAGGTATGATTTTTGTGAACCGACATCCAAAATTTCATTAAAATTCACCGAGCAGTTTGCCCACAAATCGGCAAGCAGGCAGACCGACATGATACAGACATTTCATGAAAACCATTTTTTTTAGATTCCTGAGAACTCAAAACCCGCAGGGAGCAAAATAGCCTATGTCTTATCTCTCCTAGACCTCACCAATCACGAGTGGGCTATAACCACTGTGGTTAACGACCCGGCAACCGGCTTGCGCCGCTGGGGATCCTATCGAATAAGGCCCGGAATATACACAAAGGGGAAAGTTTCATAGGAAGTGGAGGGGGGGGGGGTTGAAAAGGTCAGCAGTATATAGGTACCTTCATCAGTTGCAGGCACCGCGCGTTCAAAATGCGAGAAGGAGAACCGCTTAACTTATTCATCAGCGAAGAAAAGTTCTGGGAGAGCTATTTTTTTCGTCAGCGATGAAAAATGAGAGGATGTGGAGATGACCTGGAGGGTTTCTGTCAATTTTTCGTAATTAATTTTTCAGACCTTACCCCGAAGCCTTGGACGGAAAGGGGTTAATTGAGTTTGTTAAATTTGAGTGTATAGGAGACCTCGTATTGAGTGCTGCGGCCAGAAATAATTTTCCGGCAAAAATTTAATTATGCTAAAGAACAACTATGTCTATGGAATTGTGTACGAAAACGTGTACTATACCTGTAGTAGACCTGAGACTCTTTCGCGAATTAAGTTGATTCGCGCCCACGCCTGCGCCTGTTACATTATGCCATTGCTATAAGCCAGGCGGGCATGATGCTCATCCGAGCTTAAACAGTGAAGCAGCAATCCAGCAGCGACCCAGTGTAAGCAAGTGGTTTTCGCCTTAAGTCAAATACAGTCGAAATCGAGCTATTAAGATGGTCACTCAAGACTAAGAGAACCAAGGTCAAGTTCGCAGAACTTGCTGCGCCCCAATTTTGTCATCCCCCCCTGCCACTTGGTTTGTTTCCATTTTCCGATATGTTGTTTTTTTATGTATGCACCTGGCCATTTTTCTCTATGAGGATTTGACAAATGCCACCAATTGTTGCCCACTATCAGCCATAGTTAGCATATGGTTAGGAGCGATATTCTTAAGTTTATTATCGTTGGTCGGATTCAGAGATTTTTCCACGGGGGTCTAAAGATATGTGGCGTGGCGTGTATAATTTTTTACCAGCCCCATGCAGTATACTTTTGTATGTATATCAAGACCGTAGGCAGGATGTTTTCGGGGAGGAGGAGGGAGCAGTGGCGACTGTCATCCTATTAAGTGGAAATTCGCCACTATCCCAAAAAGGAGGGTCCAAGGGTCCCCATTGGGAAAAATTATTGGTATTGGCGCGAAATAGTGGAGTTATGCATAAGTTAACAATAGTGAAGTTTAGATTTTACAAAGCTAACCGAGGAAGGTATAACTGCAAACAGGTGGGAAAAATAAGCGCAAAATAGTGGGGTCTTACACATTTTAACAGCAGTAAAGGTATGAATTTGCGTAGAAAGACATATTCATAAATTGCCGGTACTGGATTTACCAACAAAATTACAAGTGGGAAAGGTTTTTTAGTTGCTTTCATAAAAAAAATCAGTACCGGTACTGTACTGCCTATTATTAGGGATGGTCACCCTAAGTTTGTAAATAAATAAATATATAATTCTGTTAAATTATACAATCAAGTAATCAACAAGTATTCGGCAAGAAAGTATAAGTAGTAGTGTTGTTCGCCGGGTTAATAACGACTTAGGCCTCATATTTGGGCCCATAGAGCGACCCCGACTTGACTGTCCTACGCCAGCCCGATTTCCTTGTAGAAGTCCACAATGGCCCCAAGGCTTAGTGCCTGGGCTCCAGCGTGGAAAATTCAAAATTATTCAGTCTTGCTCGCCAAATCGCCGGACATTCCGCTAAAATATGCCATTTTGTCTCTTCTTCTTCCTCGCAGTACCGAACCATCGTTGATTCCACGAGTACCCCCATCTTAGATAGATGGTTCCCCAAAGGAACGTGTCCTGTTAGTAAAGCCGAGATGATCCGTGTGCTGCTTCTTCCGCGGGAGATGAATTGTATAGCACTTTTCTTGCTGGGGTCCGCAACACATAATTTGGAGTGGGCTAGGCCAGCCGACTTTCGCCATTCCTTTAAGAAAGTATAAAGTAAAACCGTAAGAATATCGTCAAAATCAGGTCATTGTCGTTGAGTTAGTGTCTCAGAGACAGTGTAGAAAGAATTTCTCTAAGAACGAATGAATGAATGAAAGAAAAACGACTTTATATTAGGCGAGCTTTAGCCCCGAAGGGCTACTCTACCAGCTAACCTAAGAGATGGTCTCTAAGCAATTTAGGGAAGTAGAATTTCTCGTCGCTCTCAGTCATGGACGGATACAGGGGCAGGGGGCAGCTGCCAAATTGAGTAAACTATTGTAAGTTAATTTATTACTCTCTGATTTAATCGATCCTACATGTTTTTCCTATTTTGACCCCCAAATGGGTTGGATGCGTCCCTGCTCTCAGTATGGTTTCTTGTGTCGCCCTCGAACATATCCTTCGTTTCGTCCCAGCTACACTACTTAATGTTTAACATATATGGTATTGTACCGTATGTTTCCACAAGCTATATTGCTATAAAACTTACGCACATAGTGCAAGACATCACATAAATTAAAACGAAATTACCTTCAAAATTTTCTCAAAATGCTTTTTAAACCAATTTCTTATTTTTTTGGATAAAAATTTTGAAAGGTTGCCGCTCGTTCATGATAAATTGACTATAGCGGAGGCATTTTTATTTTCGCGAAAAACTGTTCCTCTGGCTTCCTTCTTGGAGAAACTGATTTAATAACGTTTCTTTCTAAAAAAAATTCAATTTAAACGCCATAGTTTCAGATACATCTGGCTCAGTTGCAGGGATTTTTTTAAAGTAAATATTTGCTCTTGTAGGTACAGTATTTTTAGTTATTGTTCCACTTTACTGCAGTTTAAACTCTACACTGAGAAAAACTGACATGATATGATATGATATGAGGGTTATAGTCGTTTTACGTATTCAGTGGTCACTTCAAGCTATATGATATATTATCATTATTCATGACTATTTAGATTTACCGACTTAGAATGTACAATGGTATGGTCCACGCAAAATGAGAAAAGTAGGGATTTGGAATGTATTGGTACTGTACGACACTGTAACCTTTTCGTTTGCACCATTTTGTTATGCCTTGCATCCAATGCATTTCCCCTATACAGATATAATGAAAACACTTAGGACTGTTTTGTTCGAATGTTGTATACAAAACTACAAAACTTCTGTATTCCATATTAGCTATGTAAAAAGGGCATCAATGCGGATACGTCGCAAACACGATCGTAGGGTGTCATAAAATAAAAAACATGTTCATCTTAGTTTTGGTATACAGTATGTGGCCGTTAACTTTTGGCGTCTCAGAACAGCCTCGGAATTAGGGACACGATCTCTCCAAGATATGCGCTGCATTCATCTGCATTTCCACATTACAATAAAAATATTTACGTAGGCTAACCTTTTGTTACCTATTTTACGACATTCCTGTTGGACTCATTTTGTTTCTCGTTGAAACAATAGGGATTTTATAAGGAGGGACTAGTGGAGCGCATATCAGAATTAATTGAGCCGCAAATATGCCTACTTCTGGAGTAGGCTACCTATTTGATAATATTGCATCCCGGTGCTAGGGTGCTAGTGAAGGCTGGGTGAGTAACGTGCTTCTTCTATCAACAAAAGCGATGAAGGACTGCAATACAGATTATCATGAAGACATGACAGTGATAGTCTATCTTTTCGAAGAGTAGGTTGAGACACAATTGCTTTGGCTGATACAAGATCTGTTGTGGTTATGGACAACGCCCGTAGCCCCGTAGCATAGTAGAATGTTGCAGAAGGTACCTTCAATGCGAAGGTATTAATGGCAACCAACGGCCTGGATATACCGCAGCCCAAGCCTACGAACCCCGTTCTTATTGGTAAAGATTATTTTTTTAACATTACCATAATTGCCTAGAATCATATGCTGCGGCCGCATGTATTGCCCAAAAAAGACTAGAGCACTGGAAGAATAGTCTTTGCTTTTGAGTGGTGAAAGTGCCTTCTAAGGTCGGATTTGTAGAAAACATAGAAACAGGAATAACCATACTCCTAATGTGGCTATTCCGCTTGTCAGTTTTTCTTCAATTTTGAAAATGTCATTGACGGAAATATCATAAATGTTGCTGCAACATGCATACATATTTTTACACCTCATTCCACTTGTCTTCAATAATTTACAGACAATTTTTGTTTTCAAGTGGAATAGCCACCTAACCGTATTTTTAAAGTGTTAACTTCGGGGCAGTTATTATGGATACGGTAATATAGTAACCCAAAAAAGGACACAGACTGATTTATTACATCTATAAATACGGGGGATTCATCAGAAGAAGATGATGAGGAGGATTGGATATAACATGCAGCTTGCAAATGAAAATATGGTTGAATTTAATACAGTGGATACGGTACCTACTTTACTTTTTTAACATTTAATTCAGAAGTTTAGAAGTTTTGACGCAAACAATATCAGCCACTGAGGGTGTCAGGCCGATTGAGCTCCAAAGACTGTGGCCATTTGGTGTTAGTCACGGCCATTTACGGTATATACCAAAACTAAGATGAACTTATCAATTACTTTATGACACCCTACTATCGAGTTTGCGACGTATCCGCATTGATGCCCTTTTTACATCTAAAGTGGAATACAGAAGCTTTGTAGTTTTGTATACAACATTCGAACAAAACAGTCCTAAGTGTTTTCATTATATCTGTATAGGGGAAATGCATTGGATGCAAGGTATAACAAAATGGTGGAATCGAAATTGGTACAGTGTCGCACAGTACCAAAACATTCCAAATCCATACTTTCCTCATTTTGCGTGGACTATAATTTGTACTGCCAGTTTTATTTTCGCCAAAGGCCTTACCATGTTGAATCCATTAGATCAAACTGCGTCAATCTTGGTAGTGTGCACAGGGGAACAAGGTGGGACATGATAACGCGCTGAGACTATACCTGTCTTTTTTTTTTTTTTTTTCTAACGCCTGCTTTCAGCATTTCTGCTTTAAGCAACCCTGTCAGCCTGGCGGGGGGAGTGAGTCTGTTTGTTAACTTGAGGCACCCTAAGGGCAGACTCTTTCACCTCGGGGGAAAGGGGAGTTGACTAACAGGGTGGACCTCCTGATTATAGTGGATTCCGAACCACTTGGGGAACATGGTAAAGTCACACGATTAAATCGGAGGTGACCAGGACTCGACTTATACTGCCTAAGCGCGTTATCATGTCCCACCAGGTTCCCCTGCCAACGCTGTGCACACTACCAAGTTGCCGCAGTTTAAAACATGCTCTGCTCTAATGGAATCAACATGGTATGGCCGTTGGCCAGTCAGTCTACGTGCTTGTTGAATCCTGGTCATCTCCGATTTAATTGTGTGACTTTACCAAGTTCCCCAATTGGTTCGGAATCTACTATAATCATGGGGTCCACCCTGTCAGTCAACTCCCCTTTCCCCCGAGGTGAAGGAGTCTGCCAATAGGGTGCCTTAAGTTAACAAACAGACTCACTCCCCCCGCCAGGCTGACAGGGTTGCTTGAAGCAGGAATGCTGAAAGCAGGCGTTAGAAACAACAACAAAAACAGCAATTTTATTTTTTACACACCCTACGAGGCCTACGAGTTGTAGGTATTGAGTGCTACCAGCTCGCATGCTGATGGGGCATTCCACCTTCTGTCTACTTACTCAAAAAAATAAGAATTTTGCACTAATTTGCTTAAAACAATTGAATAGACCCCGGTGTTACGTTAATCCTAAATCACCATTGTAGGGCTGCTGAACGTGTTTGAAACGGCACTCAAGCAGAAGTCGATGACTTTGGATAAAATTTAGCTAAACTATGAAAGTCAGAAATACATTTGAGAGGTACTGTCGGTAAGTACGTGGTAAGTACTGCTGTTGAGAAGCATTGCTGTAAGCAAATGCAGCACTGAATAAGTCGATGACTGGAAAAAATTCTGTAAAACTATGAAAATCATAAAGAAGTAGGAGAAGTATTGTCGGTATGACTACTTGATATGGTTTGGGCTGGTGGTGCACACACGTACTTCAAGAATGCACGTCCGCAACCGCTGATTCTACGTGCTCGGAATAGCAACAATTGACCATTGTATGAATTTTTATTATAATTTTATAATATTCCATAAAGTATATTTCACCTTTCGATGTATCATTGATACTGATGCGGAGGGTCCTGACAACACATAAAAATGTATTCGTATCACAATATGCATGCTGATATAGTCCACGCAAAATGAGAAAAGTATGGACATGGAATGTTTTGATCCTGTGCAACACTGTAAAACTATTCTTTACACAATTATTGTTATGCCTTGCATCTAATGCAACAAGGCAACACAAAATGGGGCAAGAAATATTTTTACAGTGTTGTACAGGATCAAAACATTCCATGTCCATACTTTTCTCATTTTGCGTGGACTATATCACTCGATATATTCCGTAGCGTCTCCAATGGTGAAGTTCTGAAGAGAATTGATGCAGTAGCCAAGCAACGAAAAGTATCGCCTTTTACGTGTAATAATCGAAGAGAAGACATCAGAATGGCTGAGGGCTCCCGGCAGATAAAACTCATCCTGGTTGAAAAACCTGAGGAAGTGTTTTGGCAAGAGCACGACTTCCTTTTTCAGAGCAGCAGTCTCCAATGTCGAAATTGCCATGATGATCGCCAATCTTTGGTAGAAGAGGCATTGGGTGAAGAAGAATCCCTCGACAACCAGAATTCCATGAAATCTATCATTGTCAAAATGACACATCCCGATGTTCCAGATGGTTTCTAGGATAAAGAACCGCTAGAGTAACAAAATGGTGGACTTAACTAAAAAACGCCAAAATTTCACATGATAGGCTTCCAGACGCTTCATAGGCTATAATAACTGCGGGGAAAAGTGCATTTTAACTCAAATAAACGTAAATATAAGAAATATGGCATTCAAAGTATTAAAGTAATACTAAACTATATACTAAAATGTAATACTATAGTTCTACTAAAAGCATTAATTCTCTTTTTGTTTCAGGAAATGTTTTCGTAATAGCAGCTATCCTTCTAGAAAGAAATCTTCAAAATGTAGCCAACTATCTTATAGTTTCTCTTGGTGTTGCGGACTTAATGGTTGCTTGCCTAGTTATGCCCCTAGCCGCAGTATACGAGGTAAGTTATAATACTGTATTACAAGATAATACGTTAAACCTTGTGTCTATACGTCTAGATAATATTAGGTATTTCCTGAAATAATTTAGTTATGCAATCATGTAAAGGAGTTAGAGATAGGTCTTGCAAGAATTGAATGGATGCTACCTTGTTGTAGTATAGCAACCTGATTTTTTTCGAGCAGGGTGTTAAAAAACTATAATTAATAATTCAAATTCACAATTTTTCATTTATTAAAGCAAACCTTTAGCGATAATTTCAAAACATTAAAAACATTAAGGTTGACTTCTTTTGTTTTCTTTCTCTTCTTTTTTCAAACGTATACAAAACCCAGTAGCGCAGCGACACAGGGTACAAAGAAACACCACAGAAAGAAGAGATGTTCTTAGATAGCTTGGATATCTTGTATTACACAATTTGGTACACCAATAACATCAGTTTCTATGTTTTGAGCATGTGTCACTCATTTGGCTTTGGTCAGGGGAACAGAATAAATAAAAATATGACTGCATTAAATCTGTGAAGATAGGGCCTAGGCCATAAAGTGGTTTTCTTAAGTCCCTTGTGTCTTTGAAAAAATTGTGTTTACAAAACAAAACTTGACCAAAACAATTGAATGACACAAACCCAAAAGATGTTTGAGAACAAAGTGAAGTGTTTATTTACATTTACAACTCAGTCAGCCTTTTAGTCCCTAAAAGACTGACCGAGACGAATGTGTGGAACCTATTACAAACACAGCCCTTTTCATGAAATTTCCAAAACAGTAAATAAGTTGGGTAGGAATAAATAAATAAATAAATATATTTCTGTTACATTATATACAATACAAGTACAAAAAAGTAAAAAATAAAATTAGTGGAGTGCCGTAAGCTTTATACCTCGGAATCCAGGGACAGTCAATGAATATTTATGAAAACTTTGAAAATGTGTTGTTAATAGTATATAGAAAAAGGTTAAAAAACAATTTTTGGCCGCTCTCAATTTTTAACTACAGGGTGTGGCAGCATAACTTTCTCTTTTTGTAATGCATGACATTCGGTCGGTTGATGTCGTAGCGGAGTGTTAGTGGTCTCGTTCGAGAGGCGGGACTATACACTTTTGTCATAGGTCTACATAGTTTCGAACATCAAAACATTTAGGTCACGTCCCCCATTCTCGATACATTGAGCATTGGTGGGGCACTGTAACAAAAAAAAAAATGAAAAGCCTCGGAATTCAGGGGCAGTCCATGAATATTTATAAAAACTTTGTTTGTACTTGTTAGTAGTATGTAGAAAAATGTTAAAAATAATTTTTTGCCCTTTCTCAATTTTTAACTATAGAGTACGGCAAAACAACTTCCTGTTTTGGAATGCGCGCCATTCAATCGGTTTATGTCGTAACGAAGTGTTAGTGGTCTCGTTCGAGAGGCGGGACTATAAAGTTTTTTGTCGTACATAGTTTTGAAGATCAAAACATTAAGATCACGTCTTCCAATCTTGAAGTATAGGATCCAGTCGCTCACACTTGGCTGTGCGTGGCGCTGGCCTTACAATGTCTCCCCGTTGCCTCGTGTTGTAGGTGTGAGTGTCCCCGTTTTGTTTAAACGTCCCCCACACCTCAGGCTTTAGGATATGTAAAATGAATCTAAATATGTACAGACTTGGGGCTGTCATAATTTTTAATGATTTGAAGTGAGAGCAACCGAAGAATTTTTGTTAGGTCAAAACTAGTTGGGTCGGGTCATTGTAATTTGAAATGCATTTATTATTTTAAATTTATATTATATTGCAAGGGTGTTACGCGCAAGCTGCAATACATCGGAATATGCATATGTACAATAGTAGTAATAAGGACTCGGACTTCAAAGACTGTTGAATCGATTACAACTCTTGAAACATTTTCTATTATTAGCCTCCGCCCTAGGCTATTATGGATTTGTCTAGACAAGCCTGCACCACCAAACTTACCACTCTATATCCCTTAATATTATCCCTATATGAAAATTTCAATGTAAATCGCTGCAACATCTCTCAACGTTAATAGTGCAAAGCTCTCTAATGCAAACTACAACGATATTGCTCTATATTTTGCAGTCCATAGCAAAGCACCTAAACTGATATAAAATGACAAAGGGCTTTAATCAGCATAACAGACATATTATGCTGTTAAAGCAGTGCTGATAACTTGATCTCTCAGCTAGCTGTGTAACAACGGTCCCGTTAATGATAGGGATAGGTACACCCTTAAGCCCAAATCTGTCACAAAGCACCGTGATCAGGTCCAATTCAAAGCTTCCGGAGCTTTTGAAATTACTAATTGAGAGGGAAAGGGGGGGGGGGTAGTAGAAAAGATTTTTGGATTTCTTCATCAGAAGCCCTTCAAGCTATAATATGATCAATAATAGGTACAGTAGTAAAGGAGAGGAAGCCATGCTATTGGAGAGACTCTTTAGAAGTATTGCCAATGTTCTCTATTAAATTTCAGAATATATAGCCTGAGCTTGAACAATAAATACAATAGTTTGGGTAGGTATGTTGTATTTTTATTATCCTAATTGTACGTTAGTATAAGGAAAGTTTTCGGATGGTCGAAATTTTAGATTTGGATACTTTAAATAAACAAAAAACAAAAAAAAACTTAGAGTTTTAGAAAAAAGTTTTTGTTGTTTTTTGCTTATTAAAATGAAATAACATGGAGTCACAAGTAATCTAATTAATCGGATTACACGTTTTCAGATATGGGGGGGGGGGGGTAACAACGTTTCCTCGATAACTGTTATATTACTATATTATTAATGTAGGCCTACTTCTTTATTGGTGGTCACAGTAGCCCGAGGATGGCTATGTTACGGGGCGAATAGTTGCCACCACCAAATAACCAACCATTACTAGGGCACTCTTTGTCTTGGGGTTGGGAAACTGGTCCCGAAGGCGAAGGAACTCAACGAAGAGGCAACGGCACTTGACGCGACTGGGCGCTAGAAGGGGGTGCAGGAGCACTGTGGCTTACCTTGAGACATGTAGCCGACGCTTACCGGTACCGGTGCTGAAGTACAGTAGCAGAGTAGTAAGAGCCACAGTGTAACAGGATGAGGTGTTAGGCAGGAAGTACGATACAATAGCACAGTCCGCAGCGAGTAATTAATAGGTAAATAACAAATAAAATTGATAAAAGTAGGTAATACTAAATGCTTGAGCTTATAGGCAAGAGACGGAATTGAACTGCTGCATGAAAAAAAGCGGCACAGCACTCAACTTGCTAAGTTTTGCACTAACATGCACAACTACCAGGGATGCGAAAGGTATCGAGAAACCACTGCATTACTATTCCGGGTACAGTCATCATGACTAAGTGCATTCGATAATCTACATACTTGACTTCCTTTTGGGGGGTCTCAAGTACGGTAGCTACGTGTCTACGATTGCCATGATGATCGCCAATCCTCCATAGAAGAAGTATACGAAAAAGAAGAAAACTCGTAGTCACTAGAGCATCTAAGGGACTTAGGCGGTCGCCTGACTTTGTGAAGTCATGCTTTCACCTGTTTCATTGCGTCAATAATAATAATAATAATAATAAATCCGTGTAATTTCTTTACATTTTTTCTCGGTACATATATAAAGTAGTGCCCCCTCATGCCATGGGCGTGCGAGGGTAGCACTAAACTAAGACTACGGTATTATATATATTTACTTAGATTATTAAAAATAAAATATTATTAAAATTAAAAAATTAGAAACAAACAATTACTCATTACAATTATTGTAATTTGTCGTCGCATTACTATTGTAATTTGTCCAGTTCTTTCCTCGTCCATATTCTAATGATTGTCTTGTAAATAGCTGTTCTTGTGTTCTTGTCAGTGTTGTCGTTGTCTACTGTGGGATACTCGTGTTTGTTAGAGTGTAAGTCCTTAGTGAGTAAGTTGTACAGGGTCGTTGCCTTATATCGTAATGATCGTCTTGAGTTTGTCAGGTTCCAGTGGGGAAGGGGGAGAGTATGGTAGGCTGTTGATCTTGTTGTGTGTTGTCTTGCATTATTACGTGTGTTTATTGTTGCAATATGTTTTGTGGTAAACATTAGCAAATTTTTATTGTATAGGAGGTTTATGGGCAGCAGTTTATTCATTTTATATATTGTGTTTGAGTGTGACCATCTATGGCTTCTTGTGAGAGTTTTTACTGTATAATTTTGTGCCGTTCGTAATGGTTGAATATGGGTCGCTGCTGCTCCCCCCCCCCCATATGCCTATGCAGTAACTTAGTTTGGCTTGGTACCATGCTTTATATAGAGTGATTAACGCTGATTGTGGGAAAAACCGCCGTAGATTGTATAATATGTAGCTGATAGATCGGAGGTTTTTTTGTAATTTATCAATGTGTGGTTTCCATGTCAACTTGTTGTCTATGGTGATACCCAAGTACTTGATTTCGTTTATTTCCTCAATTATTTGGCCATTATATATCAGATTTCTATTTACACTGTCAATGGCAAGCTTGTCTCAGCTTGTCCATTATCGCTTGTAGCCGGTGTAGGTCGACATCGAAAACGTATACCAGTTCGCTAAGGTCCGAAAATTCATACAGAAACAATACAAATAGTGTCCGAAATCCATGGGGTCGTTGGTATTGGACAAGGGACCTATGGGACCTAAGGGACCGGAACCCTGCCTTCCAATAGCCTGGACAAACTTTAAGACTGTGTTTAACGAGGAGCTGAAAACACGATTCCTAAAGGAATGGCGAAAGTCGGCTGGCCTAGCCCACTCCAAATTATGTATTGCGGACCCCAGCAAGAAAAGTGCTTTAAAATTCATCTCCTGCTGAAGAAGCAGCACACGGATCATCTCGGCTTTACTTACAGGACACGGTCCTTTCCTGAACCATCTATCTATCATTTTATACTGGACCAGCATCTGTAAATATTTAATTTTATATTCTAAAATGTACATTTACATTGACTAAGGCTCAATCAGAGCCTTAATTATAATATTGATAGTTTTTTATATTTTTATTTTGACCGTAAGTAATTGTAATTGTTCTCTAATAAGCCTTTAAAATTTAATGTATTCTTGAAATTACCCCAGTGATACAAGTCTCTTTGAGTACTTAGTACTGGGGTAGACTTCGTAAACTGCACAAGAAAAACTGTAATATACTATTTACTTACTTACTTACTTACTTATACTTACTTATCTAAGATGGGGGTACTCGTGGAATCAACGATGGTTCGGTACTGCGAGGAAGAAGAATAGACAGGATTGCATATTTTAGCGGAATGTCCGGCGATTTGGCGAGTAAGACTGAAGAATTTTGAATTTTCCACGCTGGAGCCCAGGCAGCACAACGGGGCATTAAGCCCTTGGGGCCATTGTGGACTTCTACAAGGAAATCGGGTTGGCGTAGGACAGTCAAGTCGGGGTCGCTCTATGGGCCCAAATGTGAGGCCTAAGTCGTTATTAACCCGGGGAACAACACTACTACTACTACTACTACTAAGGGCCCGTAGGCCTGGGTCTATAAGGTCCTTAAAAAAGGGTCCTTAAAAAAGAAATAACCAATAACCAATCTTAATTATAGGACCCCAAATTCACAACAATTTCCACAGGTGCGCCTTAATAACCACTAAGCGTTGTCGCTTACTTAATCGCATTTTCCACTTGAAGGTTCCAAAGGGGTTAGCTATCCTAAGGGGGGAGACGGCGGCTTAGAGTTTGATTGTCCACGCAGAGTCTGGGAGACTATAATAGGCATTTTCCCCCCGTTTATAGCGATTGGGGAGCAAATTGAGAGAGGAAACAATTGCGAGGGATTCACTCATGCAATAACAGCTCTGTGGTTAACGGTCCCCCGAGAGTAGCGAAATTTCAATTAAATTACGGCACACATGTAAGCCTAAACCTTCTCTAGCCTCAGGAGCGAATCTATGGGGCGAGGGCTGAGGGGGCGACAGCCCGCCCCTTTAGATCCGGACTGATGATCCGTGGACGACCTAACAGCGCATTTCCATAGCTTTCGTCAATATCTCCGGTCTACATGTTCAGTCGCACCCAGTGGCGGATCCACAGGGAGGGTCAGGGGGGGAGGTCATGACCCCCCCCCCTAAATGAGTAAATTCATATAAAATACCTAGTAAAAATTTTTTTTTTATAAAACTCAACTTTTCAACAAAAAAAATTGCCATTTAAACTTACAAAAAAACTTGTGACCCCCCCCCCCCCCAAATTTTCCGCTGGATCCGCCCTTGGACTCGCACCACTGCACCAGTGGTGGGTTCACGGAGGGGGTCACGGGGTCATAACCCGCTTTATGCGCTCTGAAGGGAGCCTTTTTTTTAACGCCTACTTTCAGCATTTCTGCTTTAAGCAACCCTGTTGTGGGAGTGAGTCTGTTTATTAACTTGAGGCAACCTGAGAGCAGACGACGTCATCTCGGGGAGAAGGGGAGTTGACTGAAAGGGTGGACCTCCTGATTATAGTGGATTCCGAACCCGAGCCAAAATGAGAGAAATTTATTAAAAATAAATATTATCTAATTAACAAAGAAGCCTGACTTTGTTAGCAAATTTCAGCCATGTCCCCTTCAAATAAAAAACTGGATCCGCAATGTATCTCGGAGGCTCACAACCAGAATTTTATTTCGGGGACGGCTGCGAGGCTATTATATAATTATATATCATATATAGTTATATATAGTATAGCTATATACAGTATATATAGTGTAGTGAAAAGTTCAATTTTATTTAGTGTAAAGTCGATGCATTTCGTGAGGGGGGGGGGGAGGCCCTAGTTATGGGCCTATATGGACCAACAGCTTTATATAAAGCATAAAGCTGTTACTTCATAAAGTATACTATAGCTGAATGTATAAAATTCATGCAAGGAGAAATCACAAAAGCCGTTTTAACAGATGTAAATTGTCTTGTAGTTCTATAACAATAATACGAAATACGATACTAGTAAAAGCTGAAAATTTATAGCCAACTCAATGCGATCGGCCCATTTTATGTATTATGGAGCAGTTAAAAATTATAATCTCGCAAATCGTTGTACGGAACATTTAGGGGTATAACATAATCTGCACGGTTATAAAAATAGAAGTTTATAGAAGAATATAAAAATTGATGGGGTGGACTTTAAGATATGAATACTGGTAATAATTGATATATTTTTTAACTCTTTCATAACGACACAGACAGAAGAACAATAAAACTTTAATTTTTAATACTATTTAAATAGTCGCAGTGGCAATTAGGCATATTTTAAAAGATTGAGCTTGAGAAGACACGGGTAACATTCGTCAAGGCCTTCAATCAATCTCTGGCATAAGCGAAATATTTTTTTTTTAAACTCTTTCATAACGACACAAACACATGAACACTCAGACTTTAATTTTTAATACTACAATATTTTAACAGTTTTAATATGTTCCAAATAATTTCAAATAAACCCGCGAAAACTATTGATTTAATTGAGCCAATCCTAGCTATGCCCTTACAGACATAGCCTTTTCCGAGTCAAAGGGAAGTAACTCCAAAAAATCAAAAAATGAGTGTTTGGTATCAAAAAAAGCAGAAAGAAAAAATTCTTCGTCGAATGAAACAGAAGTAAATCAGAGAAAAAATCTGGATTCAAATTAAATGAGTCAATTCTCTTTCTGAGCAACGAAATCCCCACATGTTACGCTACTTGGTGTAGACGTAACTGCACTTCCTTCTCTACGGCCCGATTTATATAGCTACAGCAGCCTGCTCCAAACGAAAGCAACTCGAGCTCCTTTATTCATTTAATTTGATCAAAATCAAAAAGAAAAAAACACCAAAACTGTTTTTGCAATTTACTCGAAACTAATAATTTTTAGTTACTTCCCTTTGACTCGGAAAATGTGTTATCCAAGGGTCGTAATATCCTCAGACCATGACAAACGCGCAGAACGTACTGGGCAGTGATTGGTTTATGTTTTGAAATTTCAACAGAGTAGAAATTGATATCATCATCTAAAGTCCATAGTCCATTTAATTGTATGATGTCATTATTCCATGATAATGAATGAATTTCATTGCGGCCTTCGTATGACATTCGGCTCTTGAAACACGGCGCGAAACCTCCCCCTAATGAATTGTTCCCGTCAGCAAAGCTGAAAACCGTTATAGTCAGCAGCAACAGAAGCAGCAGTTTGGAAGGTTAAAACGGTTAAACGGGTATAGGAATCGGGGTGGAAGGAGAGGGGGTGGGGAGGGGGGGGGGGGTTCCATGACGGATGAAAGACATTAGTTCTGTCCAGTTTCTTATTTCGAAAATGGACTTGTAAAGAAGGCCTTTATCAACTACACCCATTACGATTCACCGCTTGTTTTTTTTTCTCCTGTTTTCCCCCATTGTAGCGCTTTTTCTTCCTTGGTTTACTCGCTAAACTGCGGGGTCCTTTTTTAATGAGCTGCGATTGGCAGGTTGTTTTAAACCCATTTTGATTTATTTTTATATTATTATATTATTATTATATTATTGTTTATATTATTATTATTATTTTTTTATTTCTTGCCAATGCTAAAATTTCTTATGGAAACAATAACAATAACGACGTCCAAAAATATCTGATGAGGCACAGGGGCGGATCCAGGTTTTTATTTAAAGCGGGTCATGGCCAAAATTGGCACCCTTCGCTGTAACAATGTTAAAATGGTTTACGGTAGCCTATTTCTCGTTACCTTTTTTTGTTAGTTAGATTATTTTTATTTTTTTAATGAACTTGTCTGCGCTTAAGGGGGTCATTGTGAGGGCAAGATGTTGCTGCTGAGCCTCCTCTTAGAAGTCTGCGGAGTGCGGAGGTCCATTGAAGATGACAACCGCTGATGTTGACGAAACATTCGGAAGTACGCTTTCAGAATGACCACGGCCTATCATTCCGGATTCGATTGCTTCGCCAAAGAACTAGGAAGCATCATCACCCGTGTCTACAGTCCCTCGGGGGCTAAATGGAGCGGATAGTTTTTATTTATTTTTTTACGTGCCTACCTAGTACCTAGTACCTACCTACCTGTATTTACCTACCCCCACCTAACCGAAATTAGAGAATTTAGACAAAACTGGATTCAAGCCTACGATTTTCCCCAAGTCGGGGCATCGTCTTAACAGCTGGATCACAATTTGCTTTAATTCCACTTACCCCTACTTACAAGTGGGTAGGTAGGTAGGTCCCATCTGTACCTACCAAACGTTATCTACCTACCTATATCTCAGTTATTCCTGCCTTTTTGGACGGAATCTGATTTTACGATGATTCTAAAAACTCTCCCTATTTTCCAATAGCAAAAGGGTAAGAAAAACATATCATTTTGAAAAGGATAATAAAAGGGAAGTACGAGCACATGTTGACGTTCACGAGAAAATAACAGTCCCTAAAGATTGTCCCTAGGAAGGTCCCACCCTATTTGCTTGGCAAATCAAATCTTTTACAATTTTGCTGTCTGCACTACTTCCTTTATTTAATCATTGAAGACAATTTATTGATTTCAAATCATGCTTGTTCATGGCTCTGTTACAAGCAATAATATTTATTTCCGTATATAGAGCACATAAGTCGTAAGAATGTCGGACGACATGCCGAACAAGATGTACAAAGCAAGCATGACAGGAAGACGACTGGCCGGACGTTCTCGAAAACGCTGGAAAGATGAATATTTCAGCCATCAGCCACGGGCCGCGGCACGCGCTTGTTGAAAAAATTCCCCTTGGCGGGGGCTCGAACCCTGTTCCCCTATGTGCTAAGCGCACACTGAACAGATGAACCTATATTTTTTCCTTCAATCACATTTCGTTCCTAGGGATCATGTTGCCTTAGTCATCAGGGACAGGCATAGGGCTTGATGGTCAGATTTATTAAATGCATTAATTTATAAAAATAGGTGTGACTTTCAGGTATGCAAAATTTCGTTGATTTTCTATAGTTTGATCGCATACAAATAATTTAATGAAAACTTCCGACTAACCTCTTCAGTCGCCTCATTGAATAAATCAATACTTATGTTGAGTTACGACACGTCTCCGATAACAAGGCATTTAGAGACTCGCACTAGTACAAGTACGCTACCACCTTGCCATCGAAGTCGATTGAGGGATGATTGGGGGATGAATTTTCCAGCTGCCCTCTACTGTTTCAAAGCGTATACTGTATATTCTTAATTGGCCAATACGGTGATAATGAAGCTTTAATGATAAATGAAGTTAAACCTCCCCGTATCCATTAGTTATTTATAGTATTCATGAGAAGTGGCAACAGGTAAGTGGCAAGTTGGACGTGGCAAGTTAAGTTTACGTCAACTTCAAACTATTCTAAAGTGACGGTGATGGTCTCAATGACCTAGAGCAACTAGACTATTACTGCTGTAAGTTGAGTACAACGCTCTATGCGTTTACACTTCATTGAGTTCCTCCACCTTCGGGGCCCAACCTCAGGACAAAAAGGTGCCCTAGTACTAGTAGTAGTTGCTTGACTCGTATCTATACTTGGTTAAGTAATGCTTTCGCCTGTTTTATTTATTATTTATTAATGGCAGAGCTTATTTCAGCTGGTCCATTATCGCTTGTAGCAGGTGTAGATTGACATCGAGAACGTATACCAGTCTGCCAATGTCTAAAAATTCATGCGGAAACAATACAAATAATGTCCAAAATCCATGGGACCTACGGGCCTGGGTCCATAAAAAGTCCCTCAAAATAAAAATACACAATAGTGGTTGCTTACTTAGGGGTGGCAACTATTCACCCCGTCATATAGTCATCCTCGGGCTTTATCTAAACAAGCTTCCACCACCAGACTTACCTCCAGACCCTCCGATTATGGCTTGGTTGGAGACTGCTTATTCGTTATATTCGCAGCTAATCTGGTGGTTTTTTTCGCTATCCGCCTCCTGCGACCACGCTAGTAGCCTGCAGATCGGCCCTACATGGAACTTATTCGGATTGTCGAGTATTCATGGGACACCCTGAATATTCCACACTCAGTGTTCGCTTCAATCTCAAATTAGTTTGAACCTTTTCACAACGGTCATCGGTTATGTGCATCATTCTTCGCTCTTCGGTTCGAATTCATCACAATATGAGTATATGATTTTTTTGTAATTTTCTTTATTTCCTAACTTAGCAATTACTTATTTTTACTTTTACCGCACTTATCCTCATGGAGCGTCGGCGGCACGACAATAGCGTTTCCGCACTGTCCTATTCTGTGCGTCCTCGGTGGAGAGCCCCAAACATCTCATATCTCCGGCTGTATACTCTTTTGACTAGGTGGTTTTCGTCTCTCGTGTCCCCACCAGTTCAGCCTCTTCTCAAAATTTCTCTTGTACGTTACGGGTACTTATCTCTTGCCTTATATCTTGGTTTCTACGTTGATCTCTAGTGTTACACCGCAGGATCTTCTTAACATTCGCATTTCTGCTTCGTGAATCATATTTTTCTCAAACTTAGCAATTATAGGAATAGAAAAGTGACTTTCCTATTTAAACTGAGTCAAGCATGTCCCCACTGGATCGTGAACAACCTTAATTCCCGACCAAACCCACCGCTTTGCTCTCTTTTTCTTTTCTTTTCTTTCAGGAAAAAAAATGTTATGTTATGAATTTGAAACCATAACAGGTTAGCTAGTAGCCAGGTAGAGTAAAGCTCGCCTAATATAAAGACGTTTTTCATTTCATTTCATTTTCTAAGAGTAGACTAAGGGGCTCATTCAGTATCTCCAATTATATTTAACACAGTCTTGCATTGAAATCCACAATATTAAACTGTTGGTGACCGCGAAACGAAAAAATTTTAAAAATCCTTAACAAGACTTAATAGACAATTTTAAAATAAAAAAGTTAAAGTTGCTCAATCAATTAAGGTAAACTAATTAAAACGTCAATATAAATTTAATCCGATTACCTCTTAAATCCTTCTTTGTCTAATCTCAAAGGGTTATATTTTCGAGAAGGAGCGCAGGTGCTTCAATTTTTCCGGAAAAGACTTACAAATCTGAAGGCAGAATTTCCCCCGGGGGAGCTTTCTTATACAGTAATAAAAAGTCGTAATTGGATCAGAAATGACTGATTTAGGGGGATGAGCCAAATTATTTTGTTTATTTCATCTTTAGATTTCACAATTGTCCATCAGAGCAAACACCGCCTAGTCGAGGTTTAGTGTCACCTAGCCGAGGTTTAGTGCCGCCTAGTCGAGGTTTAGTGCCGCCTAGTCGAGGTTTAGTGTCACCTAGCCGAGGTTTAGTGCCGCCTAGTCGAGGTGACGTGCCCCTAGCGGCACATGTTAGCGCCAGTGGCAAAAACACTCCCTCAGAGAGACCAAATTCCAAATTTGTACAATACCAACAAAATACAAGTTTCCCAACGGCCTTACCTTACGAGAACAGAGCGTGTTTCAAACTGCAGCAAACTTGGTAGTGTGCACAGCGTTTGCAGGGGAACATGGTGGGACTTGATAGCGCGCTGAGACTATACCAGTCAGTCTACGTGAGCCCTGGTCACCTCCGAATAAATCGTGTGACTTTACTATGCTCCCCAAGTGGCTCTTTGACATGCTACCTCATGATTTGAAAAACGCTCCATGTTCCAGACTCATTCGCGAAAATCTAAAAATGCTCTTAGCGGAAAACGCTTTTTATTCGGTCAATGAATTTGTTAACTCTATGACACCGGCTTCATAGCCTACAATGTTACCTCATTATTTTGTATTAGTGATTATTTTGTATTGTGATAGTCAAATATTATTTATGTATGTAACGATTTTCTTCGAATACCTTGTGAAATAAATATTATCTTATCTTATCTCTGGAATCAGCTATAATCATTCAGTCAACTCCCCTTCTCCTTGAGGTGAAGGAGTCTGCCCTAAGGGCGTCTCAAGTTTAGGCCAGGCTGACAGGATTGCTTAAAAAGCGGATATACTGAAAGCAGGCGTTAAAAATAATACTAGTAGTATTCTAAAAAAAAAACTTGTAAAACTAAAACAATATCGTCACTCGAACTCTTATATACTCACATAAATGGATTAACTGTACGAATAACGAATAATATTTTATACACTGTATAGAATCGGATTTTGCTTAGTGCTGTTTGGTGAAATTTCCTTAAAATAAGCTCTGCCATGCCAATCATCGTTTTAAAGGCCACGTTAAAGAATACTTCACGGGACCGCAATGCATTGGTAGATTACAGTGTCGGCCAGTGTTCTTTGCTGATAACGCTAACTCTAGCGCACCAATGAAAGAGGTGACTGCCATATATTTTAAGCTAGGTCCATTTGCAGGTATCTCAGGCCCGGATCTAGCCAGAGATAAGTCACATGACTAATGACTGATTCTATCGTAATTCTCTACAAGGGCTGTTACACATAATTTACATATTATGCAGATTATTCACAACATAAGCTATGGGATTATGGAAATTACCCAAAATGGCTCATTTACACATATGGAATCTGAAAGGCATATGAATTGGTATTGTATTATTTTTATTGCCAAAATACCTGAGAATTTTGGAGCAGTAGCCTAGTGCGTTATAAAGTATTTTAAGTAAATATTTATTAATCTACATAAAAAAGTTTACAATTTTAGTATTTTTAGTTCTGAGTTCACCTCAAACTAAGCTCAAACAAGATTAATAATAATTAATCGAGAAATATCCCGGCAGATATGTAAAAACTCAAACTTTCCCCCCCAAGACGTCCTCGACGGTGTAATGCCATACCATACCGCAAACCCTCAGGAGATAAGGCGACAGAAGAGGTCAATCAGATGCATTCATTGAATTGTTTGTATGCAATTAACCTTTAAAAAAAAAAAAAGTTAAAAAGAAAAAAGAGCTAGCCTAGGCTACTTTGCTCTTGGTAAAGAGTGGTTATTTTTAAATGCCGTATGCAATGCATTTTAAAATTGGGATTCAAAGAGACATATTCCATTACACATTCTGAAGAGATTGCAATGCAATTTTCTCGTCTCCGCTCAACTGACGTAAAATACAATATTACAGTTGGAATATGCCAGAATGGGGTTTATCCTGCAAAAAATGTTAGGAATGATAATGTAAAATAGACGAGGTACTGTAGGAACAGTAGGGGGGGGGGGGGGGGGGGAACTATGTGAATGAAACGGGATTTACCGGATTTTTAAAAAGTTTGGGGCCCACCATTATAGTAAACCTGGATTTGAAGTCATTGCCATTATTCAGGCTTAGGAATTAGCCGTTCTTGCTGTTGCGTTGAACCTTGTTTGTTTGTTTTTCAAAGTCAGCTTTCAGCATTTTTGCTTTTAAACAACCCTGCCAGCCTGGCAGGGGGAGTGAATCTTCTTATTAGCTTGAGGCACTTTAAGGGCAGACTCATTCACATTGGGAAGAAGGGTAGTTGACTGACAGGGAGGACCTCCTGAATATAGTCGATCCCGAACCACTTGGGGAACATAGTAAAGTCACACGATTAATTCGGAGGTGACCAGGACTCGACACGCACTCACACTAGTACAGTCTCAACACGTTATCATGTCCCTGCTAACGCTGTGCACACTACCAAATTTGGAACAGGCTCTGTTCTGGTTGATTCAATTTGGTATGGCCCTTAGCGTTGAACCTAAAATAATACTTTTTCTTCTGAGGTCACAATCTCAGCGATTGGTTAGCAGCAACTCCATGCATATCATCCTCCAGCTCTCTCTATCCTGTGCCTTCCTATTCAGCTCTTGGTAAGTTCGAGCTCCTGCGTCCTCCGTCACTTGATCCATGAATTTCTTCTTCAATTGGTTCCTTCTACTGTGACCTTGATGATGGTGTGCACCAGATTTTCGCGTATTACTAATTGCCCTAACCATCTGCCATTAATAATACGTCAAGTCTAAGCAATGTCCTACCCAAAACATGCAATCACAAGAGTAAGGCAGCGGTATGCCAGTCTTATGCAAATCGTGTAACTTGTAACACCAATATCCTTTTTCTACTAAGTTATACCAATTTTACGCGCTTTGTGTTTGTGCCCCGTCCTGTGGCGTCTTCCAGCCATCATCATCCAGATCTGTACGTTCTAATGCACCCCTGCGAACCTCGGTCGGCGTATACACCGTGGAAACCGCATCCCCTTTTTTCGTTCAATATGTCAAACCCGACAACTTACTATTATGCAAAAATACCAGCCCCCCCCCCCTGTGCTCTGAAAATTCCTTACATATACTGTATATACCGAACTATTTTCATCATTTTCTAAGTTTTAAGGTCCTATTATGAAAGAGAACCCTCCAAATTGTAACTTGGGGGGAAAATGTGACTTTCCTAATTTTTCCCTTTACACGTCTCCCCAATTCTAAAGGGCTGGGGTTGAGAAGGCCCTTTAGTGGTAAAGAAAAGTGTGAAGGGATCCTCCCCCTCCCCCTTTTTCAATTTGAGCCCTTTCATCAGGTGTGGAAACCGCCCTTTGAAGATGGGCCCGCAGTTTATTTGTATTCACACCTCATAATCCGCAATGCTACGTCATGCGTTTTGTATGTTTGCTGATCTTTCTACCTGTATGGCCATATCCAAGACCGTGCCCAGGTTTTGATTTCGGGAGGGGGGGGGGGGGTAAAAAATTTACGTTATTTATTAATGAATTAATGGATGAATTCATATCCATATATTGTTAAATCCAGTTATAGTAGGTATACATTTAGAGAGAAGATCCTTCACCCGTCCTCAGGCTCAGGTTGAAATACTGCCGTGTTATTATAGTTAAAGGTTAACTATGCAAGTCTAGCCTAGCTTAGCCTAGCTGTCTGACAGTGACAAACAATTTAATAAATGTATCCAATTGACCTCTTCAGTCACTTCTGTAGGTTAGTACCTCCGATCGCATGGAGGGTAGAGACTCGCACAAGTATATATGTACAAGCACGCGTGTCATAGAAGTCGAAGTAGAAGTTTTAACTACTTGTATTATATTAGGCGGGGTTTCCACCGACCTCTCATTGCAGAATGCAAATGACATTGATGGAAATTTTTGTTTTACTCTATGCTATAATTAAAATTGATCAATGATCATAGAGTAAAATCACAAACAAACAAACTAAAATTAAAAAATGGCGTCATGGAATATGTTAAGTACGAACATTTTAATAGATTTCTATAAAAAGACAAATTCAAATTTCCGTCAATGTCATTTGCATTCGGCAATGAGAGGTCGGTGAAATACCCGCCTAAGTCTTGAATGTCTGCACCACGTCAATGTCTTTGCATTCTGCAATGAGAGGTCGGAGGAAACCCCGCCTTATAGAAGGAGATACCAGCAGGTTACAAAACAAGATGAGGCATGATCCGAACATACTTAGTCCATCCCGTGGCTGGAGACCGTTATCAATATGGCTGCTAGTGTAGCCTGCACAAGACAAGTACAGAGTTTTTGACCGGGTCCAGGTATCCGTTCTGCTATGCTGCAATGTGTAAGACTTCGATATTTTTTGCGTTGGTACTTATCTCTGATAGTTGGCTTATGGTTAACGGGCGCCTCGTAAGGTATATTATGGCTCCCGCCGCTCCAGTTAATGTATTTCTATGACTTATATGACCATATGGAATATTTATATATGTTATAATTTAAAAGGCAATCTACACACAAACAATAGAATATAAATCGGTCGTCGGGAACATAAAGAAGTAGATTTGCACGGAATCAAGTTTTCTATAGCTCGTACTATATGTAACAGTGTACATACACTATGAAATTACCACTCCAACACTACCTATTTCTCTCAAAATGATTTCCAGATGTTAATGAAAAGTGGCTTAATCCATTTTGGCTTTGATGAAAATTGAATTCACCCACGCTGCTGTGAGACTTGTATGTGTGATTGCTTTCCTATTTATACGTAGGATAAGGAAAGCTTTGTGATGGTTCCAATTTTCGATTCCGAGATTTTAACAGATTTACACGTTTTGAGGTCCCAGCAACCCAAAAAAGTGGTTTTTACGAAATGTCTGTCTGTCTCTCACTCTGTCTCAGTCGATTTTGATGAAATTTTGCATGTAGGTTGACAAAAATCATACCTCGGAACAATTTATAATTATTTTGGGCTAACTCAAAAAACTACAAAAAAAACGTCTAAAAAAATTATTTCTAAAAAACGGCTCCAACGATTTCTTTTCAATTCACATATGTTGTAGTCTTTATTAATGTTGATAAAATTCGGGGGGTCGCTTGCCCCTTGATAGTTTGCTTCTAGGGGTAAACAAATAAAAATAACTAAATTTTTATGAAAAATGCTAAAAAATAATTTTTCTGTGAAACCTTTCTATCGATGATTTCTACCTTCAGGCATGTTTTAGGTGTTAAATTGAGTAACGAAACCGGACAGGTTGCTTTCCCAAAAAACTATTTGGTTTTGTGCAAAAAACATTTTTTTGAAAAAAAAATGATAGAAAACTCACGGTAAAATGCTTTGCGTGCCCTGCCATTATTGTTGTGTGGTAATGTGTTGGTCTGACCTATCTAGAATTTACCCCCCCCCCCCCCCTCCCGAGATATCGGAAATCTAACCATATGAAAATTATTTACCATTAAATTACTCGTTTTTTCTATCTACTTATGTTGATAAGTTGGAAAGCATGTTCGAGTAAACTCGGACCGGTTCTTTTAAGATTATTTGACCGCGTAAATGTTAACGTAAATGTTAACTATTTTCTAATTACCACTTGCATGTAGGCTAGTTACGCCTGTATATGTTACGGTTTTTTGGCGCCAAAAAATATTGAATTCACCAAGCTGCTGTGAGATTTGTATGTGTAATAATTTTATAAATTATTTAACTGCATAAATGTTAACTATTTTCGAATTCCGCTAAAATGTAGGCTAGTTAAACACAGGATTCAAAAATTATTTTGGCGGGCTTGAATGCCCCAATATATCCGATTAACCTCTCCAATAGGTAAGGACCGGTGATAAGTTACGACACGTCTCCGATCACTGGCGTCTAGACCCGCGCAATAAGTGCAAGCACACTACTAATGACTGTAACAATATCTTTTCAGATGGGGACGGAGTAAGGTTATTTTAAGTTTGCTTAACATTATACATTAACTTAACAGGCATAACAGTGGGTTGAGAACTGTGCCCGCCACTGACTGTTCGTTACATGGGGTTTGGTTTCTAACGGTGGTAGGTATCAAGCAAGGCTTAGGTGAAGTATAGCTGTTAGGAATTTATTTTTTATTCTTCTTCCCGAGTTGCAATCTAGGGATTGGTTTGCAGCGAGTGTTGTATTCTTCTCCACTCTTGTCATGTTTTGTGCGGTCCATCTCAGTCCTTCATAGGTGTCGCACCGTAGGTCCTTCATGACATCCTCTAGGAATCCTCTGTCGTCCTCTTGAGTTGGTGCCTTCAACCATTCCCTCAGTGATGTTGATGACGAGCCCTTTGCGACTCCAAATATGTCCCATCCATTTGCCTCTTCTTGCTGAAATGGTGGCCATAATATCTTTTATCATTCATCTTTTTTCGTTTATTCTATGGAGCACTAATTTTTACTAGTTATTAAATTTGGTAGTCCCTTTTTTCTGCAGTCTTTCAGCATATTTCAACTCAATTGCAGCCTGTTTTTGTAACCCGAGGTTTCACATTGTATCCCTCTGGTTACACCTTCCCTTAAGGCATTCCACCGACCGGCTAGGGCTATTTACAAAAACGGTTACGTGGTAGCAGACATTCAAGACATAGGTGGCGACTCCACCGATCTCGCATTGCAGAATGCAAATGAAAGGTTTGTTTTCCTCTATGTCATAGTTAAAATTGATCAATGATCATACAGTAAAATCACAAACAAACAAACTAAAATTAAAAAATGGCTTCATGGGATATGTTAATTACAAACATTTTAATAGATTTCTATAAAAAGAAAAACAAACATTTCCATCAAAGTCATTTGCAATCTGCAATGCGAGATCGATGTAAATCCCGCCTAAGTCTTGAATGTCTGCTACCACGTCACCGTTTTTGTAAATGGCCCTAGCCGGTCGGTGGAATGGGCACCTTAAGTCAGGTAGCTGTTGTGACAGCCCCTGGACTACCTCCTGTTCTCGCTTCGCTATAGTCCAGGCAAGGCCGTGCCCAGGTTTTGATTTCGGAGGGGTTCCAAACCTTTTTACGCATTTTATTAATGAAAGTCCATTCTATTCAGTGCACAGTCCTTCTATTTCGGAGGGGGTACGGGCCCCCTGGACCACCCTCTGGGCTCGGCCTTGAGTCCAGACCTCCTTCACCTTCCCACAAACTTGCCAACACCTATACGACCTGAGACCAGCAAGTGTCTGCCCATTCTGACATGTTTTTTGGCAGTCTCTATCAAGGGCACGGTCATTGAGGCCTACGAACGTGGTAGCAGCAGGATGCACAGTGTTCATCAGATTGCTCAATTTGACAAGTTTCTGAAAGGCAGGAATTCCAACAAAAACGCTAGCTGTGCCGATTGGCTCAAGGCCGGCCAGAGGGGGGTCCAGGGAGTCCAGACCCCCAGAAATATATGCAGCGTACACTAGATAGAATGTAGTTTTAAATTGAGGTTACCTCCCATCACCTCCGGAGGCGTCAGATGGACCCCCCCCCCCCCACAAAAAATTCCGGCTACGGCCTTGAATTGGCTCCTCTATAAATAGCACTAATTAAGATTTTTTGAAAAAGTAACGCTTATCCGGAGGTATTTTCTTCGCATCCTGATAGACAAGTTCGCATGTGAGGCTTGAAGGACGTGCGGAGAGGAGGGAGACATATAGGCGTTCTTTTAAGAAGGCTGAAAGGTTTTCTATGTTTACTTTGCCACCCAGCCCTTGCCTCACTTCTTTTCAATTAAGTTGCTAAATACGTTAACGACCACATAAAATGAGAAATAAGTAAACTCTTGTAGGCCCGACCGAGCATTTGCAGAATTTTATGCAATGCCTGTGCGCATGAAGGATACATTTTGTGGATGATTTAATTAAAGTTGAAGCATTTGAATTTAACATAAGTAAAATAATAATAATAATTTGTGTATTTTTTTAAAAAACATTTATAACATTTCAACAGGTATTGTTGGCCCCCTTAACCTGTGTGTGGGGTACTTACTACTACCCACCTGGTAAGTTTTGCGTCGACTCGTGTCTGTACTTAGTTAAGTCATGTATGTTTCATTGTTGCATTCCAATTTAGGCCTATACGTAGTATAAGGAAAGCTTTGTGATGGTCGAAATTTTCGATTCCGAGATTTCAACGGACTTACACGTTTTGAGGTCCCAGGAACCCAAAAAAGTGGTTTCTACGAAATGTCTGTCTGTCGCTCTGTCTGTCTGTATGTCAGTATGTATGTATGTCTGTCTGTCTGTCTGTGCGTCGATTTCCGGGCACCGATTTTGATGAAATTCGGCATGTCGGTTTACAAAAATCATACCTCGGGACCATTTTTTTTATTTGGGGCCAACTCAATTTCGGGGGGTTTTATTCTCAAAAAATTCCGAAAAAACGTATAAAAAAATTATTTCCCCAAAACCGCTCCAACGATTTCTTTTAAATTCACATATATTGTAGTTGTTATTAATGTTGATAAAATGTGGGGGGTCGCTTGCCCCTTGATAGTTTGCTTCTAGGGGTAAAAAAATAAAAATAACTAAATTTTAATGAAAAATTAATAAAAAATAATATTTCTGCGAAACCTTTCTATCGATGATTTCTACCTACAGGCATGTTTTAGGTGTTAAATTGAGTAACGAAACCGGACAGGTTGCTTTCCCAGAAAAGTATTTGGTTTTGTACAAAAAAATGTTTTTTTGAAAAAATGATAAAAAATTCACGCTCAAATGCATTGCGTGCCCTGCCAGTATTGCTGTGTGGTAATTTTGATAAATTGGAAAGCATGTTCGAGTAAACTCGGACCGGTTCTTTCAAGCTTGTCCTAGCTTGTCCACTATCGCTTGTAGCCGGTGTAGGTTGACATCAGTGGCGGCTCGTGGTGTATCAAAATGGTGGGGCAACGAATTGTAATAAAGTAATAGCATATAACTTACCACTACTTGAATATCAAATAGATTCATCGGCATTTCGATGTGGCAAACAAGTCTATCACTCGCTGTTTACATTTTTGTAATATTTGTTTACATTACCCTGCCTGGCCGTTGGGTAGAACCACTAGAACCTGACTTCCCTAGTCAAAAATTCTTCTTTGAAAAATTTTATAATAATCATCAGTCATGACAAAATAGTGAAACTCTTCTCAAAAATAACTGTTATAATTATGATTTAAAAAAAATACCAATATTCAACGATATTATTAATACGAAACATTTAAAGTCATTTTTGGGGCGCTGCCCCGCTGCCCATGTATAAATGCATATGGCATGAATTGCATTGCAAGGTCCATAAGAGAAAAGTTGTGTACACCTTTTCAATGGTGCGAATGATCTTCTTAACTTTTGCCTGACTCGGTTGCCATGGCGACCCGGGGCTAAATTGAAAATTGCCCCAAGTTGCCCAGAGCACGCACATAGCATAGCCGAATTGTAGCAGTTGCATTTTCTTCAGAATAGTATATTATTATTTTATTATTATAATTATTATTATTAAGAGGAAATTGCTTTGTTTGCCTGTAAAATTATGGGAGGGCTGTAGCCCCAGTGCCCTTATGGACGAGCCGCCACTGGTTGACATAGAGAACGTATACCAGTTTGCCAATGGCCAAAAATGCATACGGAAACAATACGAATAATGTCCGAAATCCATGGGGTCGTTGGCATTGAACGAGTGCCTGGATCCATAAAAAGTCCTATAAAACAACAAACTACCATGTTTTGCGTCAGTGGCGTATATATAGGGGATCTGCCTGAAGCGAATAGCTACAGAAACCGAGTTGCTGCTGACGGTTAAGAAAAGAATACTAACATACTTCAGTCATGTGAAGAGGAACGAAAAGGAACTTCCAAGGGAAGATAGAGTTAGTAGTAGTAGTGTTTGTCGGGCTAATAACGACTTAGGCCTCATATTTGGGCCCGTAGAGCGACCCCGACTTGACTGTCCTATGCCAGCCCAAAGGACAGTGGACCTCCTAATTATAGTGGATTCCGAACCACTTAGGAAACACAGTGAAGTCATACGATTACTTCGGAGGTGACCAGGACAAGTCCTACCATGTTTCACTACCGGCATTGTGCACACGACCAAGTTATCTGTAGCTTTGAACCTGCTCTGGTCCGCTGGATTCAACTTGGTAGGGCGGCCGGTTAAGGGAAGATAGAAGGATAGAAGGCTCCCGGCAGATGAAGAACACGCAACTTCCCTTTTCAGAGCAAGAGTCTCCAAAGCACAAATAGCCGTGATGATCGCCAATCTTCGGTAGAAAGAAAGAAAGAAGAAAGAAAGAAAATTGTCTTTATTTTCCATGTGGGCGAAAATAAAGGCAATTTTAGAGATAGAGGATAGAAAGATAAGGAGGCATTAAAAGAAGAAGAAGGTGGGTTCCTTTAGTAGGTTGTATTCCTTACCTTCAAGCGATAGGATACATGCAGTTAAAACTGCATCCTTATTTAAAACGATACACAAAATAAAAAAACAGAACTCAATGTCAGACAAAATGAAATATACAGCACTACAAAACCTGCATTATTACTGCATTATTAAAAGGCTATAACGTAGTACAGACCCGTATACGTCATAACGTCAGGTAAAGCCTGGGCAAAGCGCGGCACCTGAGTGAGAGACGCCGCGTTAAATAATACATAGATGAAGAGAGATGGGACTTAATAATTTAAAGGCAGAGTGATAGATTACCGCCGTCGGTTGTCTCGACACTTCGCTCTCGCTCCTCCAAACTTTCTCTTATTCCCGCCAAAAACAAAATCAAAAGCCATTTCCAAAGTTTTTCCATTGACACACCCAAAAGTTTGTTGAGTTAGTGTAAATGGAAATGTTGCCTAGAAATGCGGTAGGCAGGTTTTGTCTGTGATGTTGTATGTGTATTGTAACTTATGTTTGTAACTTATGCTTTGTTTTCCAAGTACAAATATACAATAAGGGTATTCACTCTGTTTACCCTCAGGGAAAGTAGGAAACTGAGGGAAAATAGAAAAATAGAACTCCATTGTTTTATGTACAGTATATATAGTAGGTTGTTAAGCAGACCAAATTTCTACTAATGTATTTTTTAGAAATACACAAACTATTAATCGATCTTATATCTAAACTCCCTGTTACCTCTTAAAGTAATGTCGTGGCTTGGCAACAGAATGAGGGTTTCGGTACCCGAAATTAGAGGATATAGAAAAACCTGGACTTGGCGGAATTCGGTATTATGATCCAGTGGCTAAGACGATGGGTGGAGATCGTGGGTTCGAATCCCGCCAAGTTCAGTTTTTTCTATATCCTCTATAATTTCGGTTATAACCTCTTCAACGAAAGTAATATGTAATAATAATAATAATAATAATTTCATAATTTTTTTACATAAGTGGAAGAAAGCTGAAATGCCCCCTCATGCCCACGGTTGCGAGGGTACTGGTCAATATTCCGTCATTTGTGATTAAAAAAAAAGTTTTGTTTTAAGGAGACTATTATGTAGATACTTAACTTATCTACATAATAATCTCCTTAAAACAAAAATCTCAACTTTTTCTAATCACAAATGACGGAATATTGACCAGTGGAATACACGCCTTTGTTTAATGTCAGTGTTATATACCATATCATACTGCAATATATTTAAGACTGGTAGAGAATCCTTCTCGCTCTCAACCACTGCTCCATTTGGGTGTTACGGTCAGCAACACGCCCATCAGATTGGATGGACCCATGGCGGCCCTCCTTTCTTTCGTAACTTCGCTCTCGCTCCTACAACCTTATTATTATTCCCTCCAAAAACAGAATTAAAAGCCATTTTCAAAAATGTTCCATTATTGACACACCTAAAATTCTGTGCTAAATAATTGACTTAGTGTGAATTGAATTTCCAACAAATGTTTTGGGCCTGGTGGGTTTTTTTAATGCGCGTTGACATGATTGTGTACAGTTTAAAAATATTCCGTAGCGCAGTAAATTTGTAAATTTATTTTATTTTGAATAACGTTAGTCCATAAACTGCCGTATGCCATAGTTTGCTTCTTACAAGGCCAGGGACAGAGAGGTTCATGGGGGTTAACCCCCCCGAAATGAAATCGTGGGGTTGACACTAGATAGAATCGGATTTTAAGAGGAAAAATAAAAACTGCTATGTAATATCCAATGAAATTTCTGAAACCTCCCCCCCCCCCCGAAAAAAAATCCTGGCTACGGCCGTGGCGGCTTATACGAGTATAACGCAATATTCTAAAATCCAATGAAATACAAATAATTATTACAAGTTACAGGTTGTTATTTTTAAATGCAATTAATTGTATTTTTTAATGTTATTATTGTCTTAGTGTAATATGCATATTGACTGTTTTTCGTTCAATTTGGCGCCCCTAGGAACGTGGGCCTTCCCCCCCCCCTCTTACTGAAAGCAATTATGTTAGTGCATTAGTTAGGTGCAACAGGACCATTATTTCAAGGCTCATTGTGCCAAAAAAGACAAAACAGTTCAAAAACACCGGCTTTGGAGTGGGTTATACATTCGCTGCAAACCAATCGAAGCATTGAAACTGACGAAGAAAACTATAATGACTTATTTAAATAATTCCCCCGGATAAGCTAATATTATTTATTGTTGCTATGTCTAATGAAATATTAAATTTGGACGCTCTAAAATCGAAAGAAAAACAACATCAAGAAAATTTACTATATAATTACATACAAGGTTTCATTTCACTCATAATTCAATTTCAAATTGGATTCCGTTTATTTCGAAATTGAAAACAAAGCGAGGCGCTGTTGCAGGTTATAAAGCTAGACTAATTAATTTATTATTTTAATTTCGAGACAAGATCTCACGAGAATCTTCCATTCTAATTTAAACTTGATAGCGTGTTGATAATAAGATCTCACTGGGTAATTATCATTACATCATTTAAGGAAGAGGGAGGAGGGGTGTTGAAAAATTCGCGTGCATAACTGAAACTCGGGTTGGAATTTTGGAAAATCTCGTGGAATTTTGGATTTTGGGGAAATGGACTGAGACAGGGCGAGTAATTGGATTCTGACTGTTACTCAGGGGGGTTTGCTGTTGGAGAATCATCCCAAAAGAGAGTTTTACTGCCTCATGAGAAATGTACTGATCTTATACTTACTGTATGTAGTAGGCCTATACTGTATACAATAAACAAATAAATAAATTTTTATTCCATTATTTAGCGGAGTTAGGGCTGTAAAGCCCTCTAGTACTCTCAACTAGGAAGGCCTGTCTGCTTTGCATGCCCTCCGAAGTATGGCCAGAAAATGTAGCAAGTGTGGGACTCGAATTAACAACCTTTTGGGTAAAAGTCGGAGTCTGTAGCACTACTCTACATGTCCTGACAGTATTGACTATGCAGTATACTGTAGTATACTGTAGTATATTGTAGTATACTGTTCGGGATGGGTACAATTATTTTAAAACAGACTAGTAGTGGTGTCAGTTCCAGAAAGCATAAAAGGGGGGGTCAAGATATTACTAAATGTACTCCCCACCCTACCAGTATTGCCAACGACCATACCAAGTTAAATTCACCAGAACCTGTTCAAAATTGCAGCAAATTAGATAGTGTGCACAGCGTTGGCAGGGGAACATGATAACGTGCTTAGGCAGTCTAACTGCGCATCAAGTCCTGGTCACCTCCGAATTAATCGAGTGATTTTGCTATGTTCGCCAAGTGGTTCGGAATCCACTATAATCAGGAGGTCCACCCTGTCTGTCAACTCCCCTTCTCCCCGAGGAGAAACGAGTCTGCCTCAAGTTTAGAAACTAACTCACTCCCCCGTGATGCTGACAAAGTTGCTTAAAATTGAAAATGCTGAAAGCAGGCGTTAAAAAAACTTAACTACCCCTGGCAGTGAATGAGGGGGCTTTTTCGCCCTCCCAGAAAGTTTCCACTTTCCACGCCCTAATTAAAAGTTGCGTATGGAAATTTTCTATAATTGTCAAAAATGGCCGAGGGGTACTATTGCCCCTTCCAGAAAAATTGTGTATCGGTCTACCTGTCAGTGGCGAAACTACATCTACATATCAGCGAGACTGCGTGGCAAAAAAATGTTTTATATTTTTCTAAATTGCAAATAATTGAATGATAGAGCCATGTACAAAAAGATAAAAGTGCAAACGCAAAAAGGTAAAGCCATGATAAAATCTGGGGAGTTGGCAGTGGGAAAATGTGACTTAACGCCCTTCTTCTACAATTGATTAAAGAAGTTTCTCATCTATAGTGTATTCACAAGAACAATTATTTTTACTAAAATCAATTTTCACCGGAACTATAGGTATATTCTATACTAGGTGTCTTAAAATAGGGAAAATGTTCCTCTGCACTTTAACAGGTCACTAACACCATCAATTATTGCCACATCCTAGGAGCTTCTTGAACCTGACACCCTCTTATCTTCTTCCTTTTCGGTGCAGGCGGTGAGGCTTTGGAACTCCCTACCGGATCCAATCAGAAATGAAAAAAGTTTAAATATGTTTAATAGTGTCATGATTATTTTAAGAGTATATGCATATGTTGTATAAATGGTGTGGAAATGGTCGCTTTTAGTTTTGGTTTTTATTTTAAGTTTTAGTAGAAATAGTACGATATTTAAATTAACATTATGGGTTAATTGTAAGAGTGTGCCGAAAGGCCCAAAATTCGCCCATATGGAAAATAAAGACTATTTTCTTTCTTTCTTTCTTTCTTTTCTTTCTGTGTCTGTTACTTCTTTGTTCTTTTAAAAATCAAGTTCAATAACTGTGGCCAATCGGTGTTATCGTAACGTTGCATAAAAATGGCGACAAACATTTCTTCTACTTCTACCGCAACTGCGGTGGCAAGGCGGTAGTGTGCTTGTACTTGTGCGAGTCTCTACACACCTTGCGGTCGGAGACGTATCGTAACTAAAAAGTACCTATTAGGTTACTTAGTGAGGCGATTGAAGATGTAACATTCATTAAATTGTTTGTACACGATTAACCTTTTTTCTAAATGAAATGAAAGTGAAATCTCGATTATAGTCGATATTTTCTCGTGAAACTTTTTTGACACCCATAAGGTTTTCGCCTCAAGTTGTCCCCTAATGAAGACGGAAGAAATAATATGGAGATACGAATCTGTTTGAATATAAAGTACCGTTCGTATAAGCAGATTAGAGAATGAAGACATAATAGGATTGAGTAGTAATGTAGCTAAGTGTCAGAAATTCGATTATGTCAGCGAATATACCCAGAATTTAATTATTAGAATCAAAATGGGGCAGGTACAATACTCTTACACTGAATTCGTTATTATGTAATTAATAAATACTTCACATTGGATTTAAATTAGGTGATTTAATTATGATACAATACGTAGTATAATTATATCATTAGATTTGGCCAATCTTGAACACCCCTTGTATGCATGATCTTGGAGTCGGGGTAATAGATTCCCCAGTTGTTCTAGTTGAGTTCTATTGCTTCTGTTGAGTTCTATTGCTTCTGTTGAGTTACATTACTTCTGTTGAGTTCTATTGCTTTTAAATGCTTGTTATATGGTATATTTGACCATGTAGGAGGCTGTACACAATGAAAGACCATGTCAGGACATGTAGAGTGGTGGTACAGACTCCGACTTTCACCTGAAAGGTTGTTGGTTCAATTCCCACACTTACTAAATTTTTTGGCCATGCTTCGGAGGGCATGTAAAACAGGCGTTCCCGGGCCTTCCTAGTTGAAATGAAATGATATATTTGGCCATTATCACCAACATACAGTACAATACAGTGTTACAGGTAGAGATACAGTATGTGCTCGGCACCGTCAAGACTACAAATAAATATATACATGAATAAAAACCTACCTATAATCACAAATGCAATACCCAACCTTAGTAGAAGTAGTAGATTTTTGGCAGAGTCCCAGGCCACGGTGAGGGCCCATACAAACGCCCCATCTTGCTCACTCGTACAACCCGATTGCGGTCGCGAAACGCGCCGCCTTCTTTGGGCGAAGCTGTTTCCATGCCTGTAGTCCTCCCAAAGCAAAACCGACCGAGGAAAGACGTTCTCGCCAGACAGCCGGGCAGTCCATCAGCACGTCAGCGCCAATCTTGCAGAAGCGGCAATCCTGCGTGGGAACCTGCACACCCAAGCGAGCAAGATGAACCCGGAAGGGGCCGTGTCCCGTCAACATAGCAGCAGCAGCAGTGCGTACTGCTCGTCGACTGCTGGGGATGACATTTCGTTTTAGCCGCTCATCTGGCCCGAGCAAACATGCCTTGGACTGATGCATTCCGCTTGCACTGGACCAAACTGAGCTCCACTTGTCCCTCATGACGCAGTTCCCCCGGTTAAGGATAACCCTCCATGGGACCGGGATAATAGGCTCCGGACCAACTGGAAAAACTGCTGTTCCAGCACGAGCTAGTTCGTCCGCTTTTTCATTGCCAAGCACTCCACTGTGACCGGGAGCCCACGCCAGGTTACGGAATTATGGTGTCTCAATGACATGTATGACAGCCTTACAGTCCCGTACAACAGCAGAGGTAGCACAGCCCCGTTGAAAGGCTTGAATTGCGGATTTTCTATCGGAGCAAACTGCAATGGCCTTGCCACTAAAGTCTTCACAGCACTTTATCCCTTCATGTATAACAAATAGCTCAGCTTGGAAGACCGACGCATAGTCACCGAGGGGGAGTGAGATAGCAATAGGAGGGTCCTCACAGAAGATACCTGCACCGGCTTGCCCGTTCATTTTCGAACCGTCTGTGTAGAGTACAATGGCACTATTTCTCCGAAATTTTCATCCCACTCTTCGCGGGTATAGGAAAACGCGCCTGAGCCCCAGTGAAGTAGGTTTTTCTGATTATACAATCACACGGCATAGTCAGTTCATTGGGCATCTTCAGATGGAATTTTTCTGCATGGCCGTTGCGAGGAGCTTTTCGGCAGAGCAACCCGGTAAACCCAGAGCAACCCAACCTTAACGGGTTACCTATAATAAGATTTTTGTTGTTGTTTACTATTTGGTTGTTTTATGAAATGTCTGTTGCTTTGTCAATCAGGTTTTGGCTATTTAAGACATAATATTTTTGAAAACAAAGAGAGGAAAATCCATACCTTAATGCATGGATTGCATGGCACGTGTGCTATATTCATAAATGTTAGACAATAGACGCACAGTCAAATTGAGTGTAAGAAAGGGCTTTTATAGCTCTCTAGGTTGGCTTAGTAATAGAACAAAATGTTAATATTTATTCATTCATTAACACAATAAATTAACTATTATTGTAATTAGTATTAACAATAACAGTTGTTCTGGACCCATCAAGGGCCACGGCCTATCGGGTCCACAGAATTTTTTGTATCTCAAATGTACATATAGTATGATTATATTATATTGATTGATTGATTGATTGATTAATATAACTTATATAGAAACTATAAATACACTTACCCTAATCCCATTGCTGCTCGCTCGCCTCGGTAAGCCTTTCGCATTACTAAGACTAAAATAATAAAAATTTACAAACGGTGCTTCCTGTATACAATGCTTACGAGCGACGTAGTCGTCTTATGATACTCCATCCCTCTATAACTCAAGCAGCAATGAAATGATTGAAACAGGGGGTGAAAGCAGCCCTTAAAACATTGCTTTGAGAACATTGTAATTAACACAGGACAAATGTTAACCTTGTAGGTAATAGGGCCTTAAGCAAACACTCTGTCTCTATGTACTTTTATATGTAAATTCCCTCATATATTTACCTACTGTAGATTGAAATCCGTCTGCAAATAGAGTAAGGCGAAAGTTCACCGTACATTTCTGTCGTCTCGAGCTTTTTTATTATTCTGCTTGATAGCCTTAGGCGCAAAGTCCACTGGCGTCAATAGTGATAGTAATGGTGATATTGACGTGATTGACGTAGTAGCAGACATTAAAGACAGCAGTCTAAAAATGTCTGCTACCACCTCAATCACGTCAATATCACCATTACTATCACTATTGACGTTGGTGGACTATGCGCCTTAGTATAGGAGCCATCGGCATCACTTGTGGAAACATAGTGATTCTTGTTGGGTATTGAAGCAACATTGAGGTAGAATTCTAAGGGATTGGTGGAAAATACTAGGCTTTTAAGCATTTTCCAGTCGTATGTTTCAGCCGGGGCCTTAGGAAGATATGCTACGTAGAAAATTAGCATCCCCAGAATTTGTTGTTTATATGGACTTTATTTTTTAATTAATTAACAAAGCAAGTGATTAAAGATTTGGCTCATGTAAGTTGTAGAAGACAATTTCAAGCATCATATAGGCTAATAGGAAATATTGCATTATTTTTGGTACCTTATCTTTCTCATTTTGGAAAAATACAGAACCGAAAAGCAAAAATACCCGATTATATGATACATGAAGTAGTCTTCTACAATTTAAATGAGCCAAATTTTTAATAAAGTAAAGAAAAAAAAAATATTTAATTTTGGAGTGCCAATTACGGGAAAAATGCAAATTTTACATACCAATTTCGTAAGTGGTAAGTCATTAGTAAAACCTGAAAATCTTCTCAACAGCATAGAAATACCCGAATAGAAATTTCCACTATATTAGTCTACTTGGAAAATAATGTCAACTGAAAGTGTATTACGTAGGTTAAAGTTTCCTGAAGTAAAATACAAAAGCCTCTAGTATAGAAATCATTGAATAGTGTTATAAACACCAGTAAATGCCAGTTTATATACGGTACGTTAAGTTTACGGAAAGTTAAATATGAGCTTTTGAATAAGAATTTTACATGAAAGAGAGCTTTCAGGTTAAATTACGACAAGTTTGAAGTTTTCTTTCATATAAACTTAGCAAAATACTATTCAACTTTAAAAAGTTACCAGTTTACATGCATTGAAAAAAAGTTGGGGAATTACCAACATTTTTTCCAATACAGTAATTCACTAGCCTACTTAAGGGTTACACTTCGCGATTTTTAGTTCTCTTGACTTTAAAATTTGAATTTTGATTCTTCTTCTAAACTGGAAGAGAAGATGTAAATTCATAGAATTTTTTACGGCAAATGAATGATGAAGAACCACTGCCAGACTGAATCATGGCCCAGAAGACGCTCAATTGTTATCCTATCTTCTCGTAAGCGAAACATGGCTTTGTATGCAAAGCGTTTTTATTGCTGTTATTTTCAATCATGAAGTCATGGCCAATTTAAGCTGTAAAAATAATGTCATGAAAAGTTTCATTTCTCTTTTCTTTGAAGTTAATTCAGCTGAAATGAATAAATAAAGCGTCTTAACGCGTAATAATAAAAGATAATGCTTCTCCAATAAAAACTGACGGCATTAAAGATCGTAATATAAATAATAAGGATAAGATATACAAGATAACTGTGGTTTTATCAAATAAAAACCCGCGGCTGTTTCTCATTATGATCACGACTTTGTTTTGTCCTTTCTCCGATATTTAAAGAAGAATGAACAAAGAACGCGTCCCTTATTGTTCAAGAAGATAAAATACTAGCAGATTTTCCGCGGAAAATGTTACCACTATGAGAAAAATGGAAAAGAAAGGGAATCTTAGAGGGATTATGAAAGAAAATACAGCGCGAGGCTCTGACAGATTTTGATTGGATTAATATGTCTATAGACATAAAAGAAACTGAAAATTAAAGAACTCGTTTTGGGCAGGGAAAAGCTCTAAATGATCAAGTTACTGGAGTTCGTTTATTGCTTGTTGTAGCCTACTGGATCTTTTTTTCCTATTTTGGGGTACCTACGTTTATGCGTATGCACATAAACCTAATAGAATATTTATCGATGTGGATCGATGGGGGGACTTTTGACATTTTATTTATAATACCCAAGGTCTGTTCCAAAATTTGGCTCTCCGGGAATTTTTGTTCTTTGGTCACTGTTTTCATGTTCAAATTGACCGGGCTAATTGTGCCCCATGTGAGTATTACTATTGCTTTTTCCTTTAGCTTGACAAAATAAATAATATCACAATATATTTTATAATATAATATAAATAACCTTTTTTTAATTTTTACAGTCATTTCTTATGCATCGATCGTATTAATCCAACTAACTAGGTAATTTTTAACTGTGATAAAGTAATAGGAGGCCCCATTACGTGTTAATCCTTTGGGGTCCCCCTACTACCAATTATAGTAAAATTCTGTTAATCTATTGTAATGCTGTAAATTATATTGTATTTTATATTATATACAACCCACGGCATTGAACAAGCTCGAAATGTCTTCATTAAAATGCAGAAAGTACGTCGGTGTCAAGACAGTGCGGCTGCACCATCGATTGAGAATCGTGAAAGGTTATGTGTTCTCAATCGTTATATTATATTATGGTGCAGAGGGATGTATCAACGGAGGAGACATAGTCCGGGTCACAAAAGCGCAACGCATATAACGGCTGGGACACGTCGTAAGACTGCCAGACGACCGCATGCCGAAAAAGATGTACAAAGCAAGCATGACAGGAAGGCGACTGGCCGGACGTCCTCGAGAACTCTGGAAACTGACCTTCGTGAGTTGGGAGTCCGTAGGTGTTGGAGCCTTGCTTAAAACCGAGATGAATGGATGAGTGTTGTCGAGCAGGCCAAAGACCATCAAGGGCTGTAGAGCCAGAGGACAAGCTATGGATAACAGAATCAGTGGATAGGGTACAGACGAATGGTACGCATATCCTAATGCTAAGGCCTGAGGCGAGAAGCCCAATTGCTGCTGACGGTGAAGAAAGGAAAACTGACAGACTTCGGTCATGTGATGAGGAACGAGAAACATTGCCTTCTGCATGTCACAATCCAATAGAAGGACTGATGGCTCCCGCCAGATGAAAAATATTCTGGTTGAAAAGCCTGAGACGCAGTGGTGTGGCAAGAGCACGACTTCCCTTTTCAGAGCAGCTGTCTCCAAGGTCTAAATTGCCATGACAATCGTCCCCGCACCCCCAAACTTCAATACGCTTTATTGTTTTTCTTATAAGTTTCTGTTAGCTTTTTTTTTAAATATAATTATTTTAAGTTGCGGAGAACAGAAAACTAGTTTATCCACCGGGTAAAATTTTTAAATAGTAGGCGAAAGTTATGAAAAATGGGCGGAACAATCATTAAAAATTGTATGACATGACGCAGAACTAGTTATCTGCAACTTTAAATAGTTACATTAAAAAAAAAAATAGTAACATTTTCATAATGTGTTTTCAACCTCTGTAGCAAGGATGGATACAGGGGGGTAAAATTTGGTAAATCTATTGTAAATTAAGTTATTACGCTCTAATTTAGTCGATCCTACATATGTTTTTCCTATTTTGACCCACAACCACCCCCCCCCCCCCAAATGGGCTGGATCCGTCTCTGCTCTGTAGTCATTAGATTCAACGCTAGTAAACCTTGCGTAACATGATAATCTGATTCTTCTTCTTCTTCTTCCGGCTCTACAGCCCTTGGTGGGCTTTGGCCTGCTCGACAACACTTCTCCATTCTTCTCGGTTTTGCACAACGCTCCACCATCTGGAGACTCCCAACTCGCGAAGGTCATTCTCTAACTCGTCCTTCCAGCGGTTTCTTGGCCGTCCTGCTGGCAGTCGTCTTCCCGTCATGCTTGCTTTGTACATTTTTCGTGGCATGCGTTCTTCAGACATCCTTACAACGTGTCCCAGCCACCTTAATCGTTGTGCTTTAATGAACCTTACTATGTCTCCTCCGTTGAGAGCGGCGTCGATTTCAGCGTTGTTTCTTATACGCCATTCTCCGTACTCGTAAAGGGATAATCTGATTACCGCCTGTATACTCGAAAACACTTTCCATGATATTCTATATTGGTTTGGGTCCAATCCTCTACAACCTTCAACCTTATAACCGAAACCTAATTGAGAGAGAACCCTATATCATATTCTGTACAGTGGTCCAAGTGCTATCTTGATGCATGACCTCAATGACGTTAATTGGCGTTGATAGCTAACCCTCTATTATACTCGTATCTATTGTGTTTGGATCTATAGTAGAATATATGTTCAAGTGTAAGCTGCTAGGAGGTACTCTAATGAGACCACACTAATCTTAAGTCTTAGGGTGGAACTAATATGCGTACCAAGTGACCTGTTCCAAGTTCCTTTATATAAATACCCCTAATAGAAGATCCAGAAACATACAGTTCTTTAACCTTCAAACATCCAGAATTAATGTGTGTGTAAATACACCCATTTATCGGTTTACAAAAATATTTAATCTAAACGCTCGTTCATTAGATGTTACTGAGACTAAAGTAATTTTCTATAAAATATTGTCACAATTAACCCTAAATGAATATCATCTGTATTAATATAATAAATTAAAGTCATTATGAGTCATATCAGATGAGTCATTATTAAAAACTTTATTAAGTTATTTTCGACATCGCTAAAAGCAGATTGTGAAAGGCCTAGTCTACCCTAGTCTATGCTGAAAAAATAGAGTTTAGGTACAAAAGATCGCAAATAATAAATATATATAATAAATATAAATAATTAAACGATGCCTGCCTGCGGCAATTAGTGGACAGTCAGAGATGATCGGGTCAGATCGGATCAGAATAGTCGCAACATCCTAAAGAAAGCAGTGGACGAGAAAGAAGATCGGCAGTAAGAGCTGCCAGATCCGATCGGTTTCAACGTAAAAAAATGTAACCATAGAGAAACAAATATGGCCTATTGCGTAACATCAAGTCAAGCCAAGTTTGAAAGTCGGAATAGGTTAATTGCGTACAAACAATTTAATGAATGCATCCGATTAACCTCTTCAATCGCCTCACTAAGTAACCTAATAGGTACTTGTGTCGAGTTACGACACGTCTCCGATCGAAAGGTGTGTAGAGACAAGCACGCTACCACATTGCCACCGAAGTCGAAGTTACTCACAGCGACCCTCTAAACATTTTCAGGTTTCACGGCCCTCAGTGCCCCATCGGTTTCCAAAGGGTGAAGTCCGGCCCTGCTTCATATTGCGAAAAACAGTATAAGAAGGTTATGACGGTTGTGCGCGGAATCTATATGAAGTGGAACTGCAAAAGTGCCCTCTTGAGAAATACCAGTCGTAAAATGTTTGCCCACCCTTTATTGAAACTTCTCCCCTCCACTTTAAGTAATACAGAAACAGACTGTGTCGTCATCTACAATTTCAGAAAGTATGGCTTCTTGTCAGCCACAGATGGTATGGGCGTGTTACAGTTGGTTCTTCTTCTTCTTCGAATACCTCTTCTACCGAAGATTGGCGATCATCATGGCAATTTTAAACACTTAGATACCGTACTTCCAACTCCCCAAATGGAATTCAAACATGTAGAGTAGTAGTTCCTAAACGATGCACTCGCCAGGGGCGCCATGCGGCACAAACGAAAAGGTATAGAATAAATAAATAAATAAGCATTTATTTGCAAACAGACGAAGTCCAATAACATGCAAATAGGTTATAAGATAATAAGGAAAATATGTTCTTATTTAGACCTACATGTACAATACTGAATATGTTGCGGATTTTCTGTTCAAAATTGCATTAAGTTTACAGCTAACCCTTGACTTCTCAGCGCTTCTGTGCGCAATCTGGCTGCTTTTGCCACTTTATTTTACAACGTGCAGGCGAACATTAAAAGTTTCTGCAAGGTGGGATCAAAACCCCATTTTGTGAAAAAATGGAGTTGGCCACGTTTGTAACCAAGCTCCTCATATGTTCGGGTCATGATAGGCACCGCCTATTAAATCCCTGTAAAAAAGCGTCCAAAAAAGTTTGGAACCACTGATTTAGAGTATCGAATGTACTTAGCCATGATGGCCATTACGGCACACAGGCTTTTTTTTTTTAATTAACCCAAGCCACACTGGCTGCAGATACCCCACAGAATGACAAAGCATAAAAAATTACGCAAATCTCACCACAGCAACGACTAAAACTCGTGAATACTCGACATTTTCCCCTCAATTCCCGAGATTGCTCTTAATTAAAGCAGAAAACACTTCTAAAGGAAAATAACGCTCTTTATTGACTTCATTCATTTCCCGACAAAAACAACAACAAACACTGTAGATTCCAAATTTCTTTTCATTCACTTTATTCTTTTGTACAAATTTCTTCTGTTTTATGGCATCTTTATATATGGGCTCGGCTCGGCTAAGTGTAGGCCATACACGGTACACCCGCGGTCACCTGTGGGCGGGCAGGTGAACCACCAACACCCTGGGACTGCGCTGGGGAGATGTCTGTAAGGCACCTTCTGGTGGAATGCCGACTCCTCTCCGCATATGGCTCTCCTAGGAAACCATGCGTCAAATCCTGGGAGACACGGAGGAGAAAGTCAACGATATGTTGATGTTCCTGTACACTGTCCAGGCATGATATCCCAATTCTAACTCAGGTAGCATTCACACACTCACACATACATATAGCACAGCGTTGGCAGGGGAACATGGTGGGACATAATAATCTCTATATGGCCCAGTACACGAACGATTGTTTTGCGCGACCCACGTCTTTTCCATTGTATCCATAAGGCTAGCAGAAGGTTTCGTGTCACTTTCGAAGGTTTTGTAACGTTGACGCGTGTACGGGGTGTGCCAAGGAGGACCGTGCAGTTTTGTGCGGTGGACTTCACGCTAGCTGGCGAGATCGTCGAAAAAACGACAAGAAATTTTCTGATATAGCTTACAATGGAAAAAACTCTACGATTAATATTGCATGTGAATTTTTATATTGTACACCTCTCAGGTTTTCTCACTCCGTTATTAAACCCAAGCCATTTCTGTTTAATGAAAGTTCATAAACTTAAAAATAAGATTCAATTAAACCTATAATCGACGTCTTCAAAGTTAATGAGCTGATAAAGTTAAGCTAAAAATACAGCGGTTTATGACCAGCAGCAACCCTTTATGCCTTCAAAAGTTTCCTGAAGCTGCAGCAATACGTCCAAGTTTGTAACAACTTTACAAAGTTACTGCTGCATCTCCATGCATTTAAACAGGATTATATGAAGGATGAGACTTGAGGACAACGAGGAGGGGGGTAATTGACAAAGTTGGTACACCTGTTGATAGGTGGTCGAAATCAAGTTCAAGTATCTAGAAAGCTAATGAAGCGTGACTCTTAAGTTTTTACTTATTAAAAGAGCATATCGGACACCCCACTTCACGATTTTGGTCAAAGCAAATAAATAAATAAGGACTTTTTTGTAGTTTCTATTACTAAGCCTACCTAGCGGAGTTAGGGCTATAAAGCTCTCTTTTACACTCAACTAGGAAGGCCCGGGACCGTCCGCTTTACATGCTCTCCGAAGCATGGCCAGAAAATGTAGCCAGTGTGGGACTCGAACCAACGGCTCGAAAACCAGGCATCTTAAGCTCTCTGGACACGGTGCGTTTCTCCCAAGCGTTCTTTTACCAAGGTCAAAACGCACAGTTTTAACGCAGGGAAGGGTACAATACACGATGCGTTTTTCCCGAAGTTAAATCGTTAGTCCGCCATTTTGGTTTATTGTTATTTTTGCTTAAAAATTACAATGCAAGACTAATATTTTAACATGCCTAGACCAAAAGGAAGAAGGAAAAATACTATATTTGCTGCAATGCTCCTAATTCAACAGATGAAGCTCGAAGAAGAGCAACGACATGATAGGCAATAAGTTAAATCACGATTTTTACTAAATTTAAGTAGGATTACTCCCTTGTTAAACTTATTAAGGAGTTAATGCCAAGTAATTTTTCATAATTTTGTTAAAATAATTGGAATGTTTCGTGTGCCTGAGGCAGTGAGGCACGGAAATGACTCAAACGCATCAAAAACTTCAGACAAAATAGCTTGTTGTAGTTGCTCCGCCATTTTGTCTCTTTTTGATAGTAAACAAATCGTGGAAGCAGACATTTTTAGTAGCAAAAATAGCAAAATAGACAGGGATTTTGTGTTTGTCATGTTGCCCGCCTAACCGACGAGAAAACGCATGATCCAAGAAATCGGTTCATTTCGAATTCCAAATAGCGCATCCATGCGTTTTAGCGGTGCGTTTTCTCACTGGGTGCGTGTATATGCACGTTAAAACGCAACGTTTTTCCTGATCGCTTGGGAAAAACGCATCGTGTCCAGAGAGCCATACTGTCAATAACGCAAACAAACTGAGAGTATTGGGAAGATAGATAATAAGGAAGATCTATACAGGACAGGAAGACGGCTGGCGGGACGTCATCGAAAACGCTGAGTTAGAAACTAACCCCCGCGAGTTCAACATTATATGTATATACGATATCAGGGACGCCCACTAAGGGGGCACGGAACTTTTTGCCCCTCCCCCCCCCCCCAGGAAAAGTGGCTTAAAGCCTACCAATTCCCTTTACTTTTCCTGGGCATTTCCAGTTTTAATATATACTGTATATATATATAATAATTTTTAATAATACTACAATAGAATGCTTGAATTTTGGCGCGAATATAAGTACAAAGTACTTATGGTACTTTGGTACCCACCTTCGAGCTAACGTGACTCCAAAAAGAGTGAACGCTATAAAAAACTTTATGAACGAATTCATAAACCAAACGTCAGTGCGGCGATCGACATTTGCCCTGCTGGAGCTATGATTCTGAGTATTCTGACAAGTTATTGATGGTGTATTTTTAATTTTTGCTTTCCAATTTATAAGTAGTATAAGGAAAGCTTTGTGATGGTCAAAATTTTCGATTCCGTGATTTCAACGGATTTGCACGTTTTGAGGTCCCAGGAACAATTTGGGGGGGGGGGCGGTTTATTCTCAAAAAACTCCAAAAAAAAAAACTCCAAAAAAATTATTTCTCCAAAACGGCTCCAACGGTTTCTTTTAAATTCACATACTATATTGTAGTCGTCATTAATGTTAACAAAATGCGGTGGGTCACATGCCCCTTGATAGTTTGCTTCTGGGGGTAAAAAAATAAAAATAACTCAATTTTAATGATAAATGACTATAAAATAATTTTTCTGTGAAACTTTTCCATCGATGATTTCTACCTTCAGGCATGTTTTAGGTGTTAAATTGAGTAACGAAATCGGACAGGTTGCTTTCCCAAAAAACTATTTGGTTTTGTGCAAAAAAAATGTTTTTTAATAAATGATAGAAAATTCACGGTCAAATGCATTGCGTGCCCTGCCATTATTGCTGTGTGGTAATTTGTTGGTCTGACCTATCTAGAATTTGCCTCACCTCCAGTGACGTCAGGGGGACAACCCCCCCCCCCCACCCCCTCACCCGAGATGCCCGAAATTTAACTATAGAGAAATTATTTACCATGAACTTACTCATTTTCTCTAGCTACTACTTAATAAATTGGAAAGCACACTAGGGATATATTCTATATTCTGTAAGAAGTTTATTCAAACACGCTTTTTTTTTTGTTGTTGCTTTTTTAATGGTAGCAACTTAGTAAGGGCAAGGGGTATAAGAGACTATAAGGTGTTGCATAGTTAAAAATGCTAAAAAAAAATTCCTCAGGAGCTAAATCCAAGCCATTACAATTTCCATGATAGTTGGGCGGGGGGGTCGTCTCTCTCTTTTGCCCCCCAGACTTTGACTTTTTCAAAACTGGGCGCCCCTGCGACATAATACTGCAATATAATCCGGTTAATCAAGTTCAATGAGATCGGTGGCCTGACATTTTCCTGAGTATTCCGTTGTAAGTACCGCGAAGATTGGATCGGGGGGGGGGGGGGGAGGTAGAACGGGTCAAAATAGGAAAACATAATAATGTAGTATCGATGCCGGCCGCCTTACCAAGTTCAATCCAGGGACCAGAGGAGGTTCAAAGATGCAGATAACTTGGTAGTGTGCACAGTGCTGGTAGGGAAACATGGTAGGACTTGTCCTGGTCACCTCCGAACTAATCGTGTGACTTCACTGTGTTTCCCAAGTGGTTCGGAATCCACTATAATCAGGAGGTCCCCTGTCCTATGGGCCCACACCGTGGCCTGGGACTATGTCCAACCATACTACTACTAGTATCGATGAAATCAGGGCGTGATATATTAACTTACAATAGATTTACTAAATTTTGGGGGGCGGATACCCCCCCCCTGTATCCGTCCATGGCGAAGATGAGTAAGCACAAAGAACCGCTATAGGCGGCGATGACAATTTTCTCAGAGGGGGATTAACTTTCTGTTCTCGAGCCCCTTCACATTACTCCCCGGAGATTGTACCCAACTTGTCAAAGAAATGAAAATTCTTCCCTTCCGCGCCCCAGTTTTTTGAATCATCCCCACAAATTTGGAATTCTGAGTTTTCAAAGCCTATTTCCCAAACCTCTCTATAACTTTTCCATTACTTCAAGTTTTCGTAACTTTATAAATAAGCCCAGGAAATAAGCATGGCGACTAAGGGCGGTTCCCATTGTCATTGAAAAAGCCCCGGTAAGGAATATTACACGGCCCCCATGTACATGCAGAGTAGTGACACAGACTCCAATTTTCACACGAAACGTTGATGGTTCGAGTCCCACACTTACTACATTTTCCGGTCATGCCTCGGAGGACATGCAAAGCATGCGGCATGAGGGCTATACAACCCTGACTCCACTAGGTTGGCTTAGTAATAGAGAAAAAAGTCATATTTAATACATTTGTAGAAGACTGTGCCGTTAAGCGCTACTTACAGATAGATACTTTTCAAGCGTTGGGCGCATTGGTGGGACTGGGAATGTTAATTTTTTAAATAATTTGTTAACCAAATTAGGATAGCTGGTTGAGTAGTCCTTTGGGGCCTAATATAAAGACGTTTTTCATTTAATTTAATTTCATCAGGACGGATTCTACTATGCAACCGAAATTAGGTTTTGGCCAAAATTCAACGGAAGTATCAGGTTGAAATCTGATGTCTCCTTTATAGGTACCCCATATATGGAGGCTCTACCCTACCCATTATAGAGTTTGCTGAGTTATCGACTTCGATGGCAAGGCGGTAGCGTGCTTGTACTTGTGAAAATCTCTACACGCGATGCGATCGGAGACGTGCCGCAACTCAACACCTGTATACTAACCTACAAAGGCGACTGAAGAGGTCAAACGGATACATTCATTAAATCGTTTGCATGCGATTAACCTTTTAAAAAAATAAAAATAAATAAATAAATAAAAGTTTCCATTGATTGGCAGACTCAATGACTTGCATAAATAAACCCAAAAATTATAAAAAAAAATCGACTATTTGTTCATTGGGAAATTTTACTTCGTGGCATTTTGGAGGGGAACCATTTTGAATGTGTCCCCAATGCCCCAATAATGGTTAAAGTAATTTGTGTATCGTCGAATATCCTCAGTCACCCATTCATTTTCCATTATTTGTTCATTGGCGGTTTCGCTTTCATTATTTCCCGCAATTAGCCTCATTGCCGTTGTTCAATATTCATTTTCACTGGCTCAGTTGTCAAATTGTACTTCCCTCAAATTGGAAATTATTTGCAAATCCCCATTTCCAAAATGTTTTTCACTGTCAAAGGAGCATTGTTTGCCTGCCATAGATATGCATTAGCTTTTTAGGGATAAATACCTCTTTTTGAATTTACCCTTACTACTACCGTAGGTTTTACTGTTTGTTTTCTGAGAGTAATCAGGAGCAAAACCGGCATTGCGAGCCCTTGGGAAGCTCCCCCCCCCCCCACCTTTTGAAAAATAAATTGTAATATAGCAGACTAAACTATTTCACTTCTTCTACTTCTACTTCCTCTTCTTCATCTTCTTCTTGTTCTTGTTCTTGTTCTTCTCGTTGTTCTTCTTCTTCCTTCTAAGTGAGGTGACGAGAGTGAGGGGGTCACCCCGGACCCATTTCAGTTTCCGAGGCTTCCATTTGTGCTTTGAATCAGTAGCACGGCTGTGCAGGAGATTGACCTACCAACAGTGGGGAGATGGTTCCTCTCTCAGTGCTCTGCCTATGCTGGAGTTTTCTGTTAAGGCTCTTCAGCCTTTGGGCCAATACCTTTCCCTCAAGGCAGAGGGGTGGCTGGTCGCTAGTTCCTTGCTCCTCTGCCTCCTCCGCCGTTGTGGTGTCTCTGGGTACCATCTTCCGCCATTGGAGCCATTGGCGTTGGGCTTGCACTGATTTAAAAGCGGTGCCGTGCCAATCGCCTTGTTCCGGTAGCTTTGTCGGCGTTTTGTGGTATTTAATAAGGGACCTTTCGCCACTTGCATATGGGTTCCCTACCACCGCCTTCTCCATTTTGAAACGTGCTTGAGACAGTCTATGGTCGAGTTAAACTATTTCTCTGTGATAATATATTCTCAGGTAGTTAGATAAAATAAATTCTAACATATTTTAGATAATTTAGACATCAATATGTGTTGCTCTGCAAACAAAGTGTTTTATTGTTAACACGATTTATTGTTTCCCACTTCACAATTCCTTTCCTTTTAGTAATTACTCTTATAATACAATTTTTAATATTCTGAACATACATAAACACAAATCTCCATATTTAATCATTCAGAATCTAGATCAAACAAAAATACCACAGACTATAAAAAAACAAGTGGCAATACAGTTTAGGCGGTAAAATTCAAATAAAGATATATGACAATATATTTTCTTTACATATAGATTAATCTAGATGGTACAAATAAAGAGACGGTGGCATTATCAGACGTTAGGTATGTCTCAGGGCGAAACGGATAGCTTACATCATAAATCTCAACATCCTAGCCTCTCCTCTCCAGTACTGGGCCTACAGATTCATATTCAACATAGGCATATTATAGGTATCTATTACTTCTTCTGGGGTTACAATCTATCGATTGGTTTGCAGCAACTTGACTCTTCTTCTCCACTCCTCCCTGTCTTCCGCGATCCTTTTCATTTCCCAGTAGGTCCCGCACTCCATGTCCGCCATTACGTCCTCCATGTGCTCCTTTCTCGACCTGCCTCTGTGGTTTGTGCCCTCGACTGAGCCTTCAACAATGGTGTTTAGAAGGCTTTCACGCCTGATAAGGTGCCCCATAAATCTGGCCCTCCTCGTAGATATAGGTATCTATTAATGTACACTATAAGATGAAATAAATCCATGGCCGCCGTTAAAAAAGAATAAACAGGCAGGGAAACTGTGAGACGGTACAAAATCTGTCACGGAGTAATGATGGAAGAATGGAGGGATAAAGCGATAAGGGGTGGGGATAGGGCTCAAGTAGGTGGGGGCTGGGGGTTGGAGGGGGGGGGGTGTAGACGTTACACGTGACTGTTTCTTTACTTACGTCTTATGCCCTTCCGTCAAGCGTCCCAGCATTATTGGAAAACAGTTTTGAAAAATGGATCGGAAAATGATTATGGCTGTTATATCCAATGCTTTAGGAGAAGAAAAAAATCAAGAAATTACATTGTAGTATTATATGGTATATATAACACTGACATTAAATTAACTTTGGTTGAAGAGGTAACCTCCTCGTTATAACCGAAATTAATTTAATGTCAGTGTTATACATACCATATAATACTACAATGTAATGAATAAAGCATTGCCTTTATGCAATTAAGTCAGCTCACAGACCTGTTCGGTTAGATAGTTGTATAGTTGTGCTAACCTGTCTAGCAACACAAATCATGTCAATTAGAGCATAAGTAGAGGATTTGGCATTTACTGGACTTGTCGGGGCTTGTGGTCCAGCGGTTAGGCGTAGATCGTGGGTTCGAATCCCGCCAAGCCCAGTTTTTTCCATATCCTCTAATTTCGGTTAAAATCAAGAAACTCGAAAATAAATCCTAATGGCAATTATTTGCAATGGATGATCACCCGCCACTGGCACCACTTGACTTGTATCTGTACTTGGTTAAGTCATGCTTTCGCCTATTTCATTGCGCTAATGGTAAGTTTCTCTCAGCTTGCCCATTATCGCTTGTAGCCGGTGTAGGTTGACATCGAGAACTACATATTCTATAACTGTTGGAGAGGCTGTGGCAGCCCGGCTTATTTGGGAGACTACCGCTAGCAAGGAATGTATACTTCTACGACTCACGGTATAGTGACAGAAAAGACAGGGTACAAAACGCAAGAAAACACGATACTTATACAAAAGTATGCATATAAAACTATACTATCTTATAAGCTAAACATATACTAAATTAAACATACAGATATAGACCCTGTGTGGCTGCTGGCCCACCCTCGCTACTACCCAGGGTCGTTCCTAGGTTCACTCCCATATTCCGATACTTACTTTCTTACTTCGCGTGTCCAGTAACACGCATTGATATAGTCCAATATTGAGCAGCTTGGACGGCCTTGTCATTAGCTTCAAATAAATCGTCAGCTGTGCAGGGGCTTGGCAGTTTAGGGCAGACCAATAGGGGGGGGGGGTGTCTTGAACAGCGCCACAGTCGCAGAGCACGTCGTCGGCAGCAAGCAGCCCCCATCTGGCAGCAGTCGTCTTGGAGAGTGCGGTTCGTGTGCGAAGGCGATTCAAGGTGCGCCAGATGGGATAGGGGAGATTGGCTCCTGCCATTAGTTTTTCTTGAGGTAGGGGCAGCTGCGGGTAGAAACTTCTCCAGAGCTGAATGCGATGGTCACTCGCCGTGTTTGTGATAGGTGTACTGCTGCGCAAAAAACTTTTTCTAGATGGCAGGCGGCGAGGAGCAGGTATTTGGCCATGCATCACGTGTTTCCTGTTAGTGGTTTGTTTCATTCTCTCGACCGCAGCAGCTGTGGCTCGTCTAATCATAGGGGGAGCAATTCCAGCTATTGGGTACATCTTATCGAGTGGCGTGGGCTTCAGACATCCCGTAATTGTTCGTACTGTTTCGTTGAGGGCAACATCCACCTCTTTGGCATGGGACGACTTGTGCCACACAGGAGCATATTCCGATCTTACTTCTGTATACTATACGGTATGTGACCGTAACAATAACTAAACCATCCTAGCGGAGTTAGCGCTATAAAGTCAGCTCTGTTTTACTCAACTAAGATGGTTCAGGACTGCCTGCTTCACATGGAGACATGGACATTGCCATGATGATCGCCAATCTTCGATAGAAGAGGTATTTAAAGAAGAAGTCTCCTGAAATTTTCTTTTTTTTCTGCTTTGCCATTGCCAGTGCTGACTTTTCCCTCATTATTTACCCACAATTTGAAACGCAGATGTGAACACGAAAGTTGAATCAGTGTACATGCATATATCAAAATAGAGCTGGGGCGAAGTCCTAAGATTCTATAGCCTAATAATAATAAAATTAATAATAATGAAATCGCCTTTAATTAAAAAATTAAAAATAAACATTTTCGTAGTGAATATTAAATATAAATAAATAAATAAATAATCATTTATTAGCAAACAGATCTAAAAGTCCAATAAAATGCAAATCTTATACGGTACAGATAATTGAGTACAATTCGAATTGCTACATGGTATACGCATTCAATCAGCAAAAATTTTTAGATTTTGCAGACGAAGATTTTGTTAAGTTAAGACTTACATTATTATTTTTTTCACAAATGCACCCCAATTAGTGACTTCTTACAAAATCGTGGGGCTTCAAGGCTATAAGTGGTCGCTTCATTCGCTTAATGGAAGAGCGCCCCTGGACAAAAGAGAGTTCAAATGCCTCTCTTGGGACATTCGTATATAGTTTTTTTAAATTTGAATATTTTGCTGTATTTTTTTTGTTATGCAACATGCATGTTTATTATTTTTCATCCGATTTGGTGCCCCCAGGCGATGTGGCGCCCGGGACGGACCCCCCCCCCCCCCTCCCTCGTTACTCTACAGGCAATACTAAAAAAAAAACTTAATAATTAAAAATACGACATATTTTTTTAGATCCGGTGCGAATGAATCCGCACATGCTTTCCAATTTATATGTTCTACTATATATATGAACCGTACGAGTACTATAGTTCCATGGTAAATAACTGCCCTAGGTTAAAATTTTTGCTCTCTCAATTTATCCTATCCCACAGCACTGCACTGGATTCACGTGTCAATTGTTGTGAGTATTTAGGATCCTGGGGGGCTAAGCCCCCCCCCCCCCCCAAGGAGATCCCCCATTTTCCGCCCATGCCCGGGGTGTCGTAGGGGGAGCCTAAGATACGATAGCCAGTGCTATTGAGGCCTTGAGGCGAGGTCGTCTCGCAACTATCGAAGATGTAAATATCGCGGACAAGGGGGAAGTTTGGCAAGATGTTCATCCCTTAATTAACATGGACTGTTGTCTTTCGTAGTTGAAGCTAATTCATTCGTTATGGGTCAGGCTGATGAAGGACCCCCATAATTAATCACCCCATTGTTTGCTCTTGGGGTCTTTCGAATACAATTTGGCAGCTTTCAAAACTTTGGCAATATGTGCTGGAAATGGCCTGTCTGAGTACCTCGCATTTTGAAGTCTTGAATACTGAAAACTTTGCTAAAAGCGTTGTAAGTGTGTACATGGTTTACCGTACTGCAGCCTGAGCGAGGCGATTATAATACCGGTATTTATTTAATCCCCTGGTAATAAAAATGTAAACAAGATAATTTTATAATGGAAAGTGCTATTCAAAATTTGTCTGCTTACAGTTATAATCCTAGGGTATTTATTTAACCCCGGTATTATAATCGCCTCGATCAGGCTGCAGGAGGGCCGAAATTTGGCAAAAGTTCACAAATAAGGACAATTGCTTCGCTTTCTTTTTTTTCTTTTTTTTCTTAAAAAAAAAAACAATCAAATTCAAAAACTTTTTTCTCAGCACGTCAGTATGGAAATCATCCTTTCGTGTACGTATACACAGTATGAAACTAACAACTTTTGGTTCCACTGTTGATTATGGTGGTTAAATGTCTGGAAGAAAAAATCCCTTTCGGCTCAAGCCAATCAGATGTAGGGAGATTTAAAACAAGCATCGACCCCGCTTCGCGGGACGGCCGTTTCACTATCCCTTATAAATTATAACTAACATATTGCATTGTTAAAGTACAAAGTATATTTCGCAAAATCGCCGACCCTGCTTTAGCCCTTTTGGAATACTATGCAGATGTGGAATGTACGCACTTTGAAAGCAGTTACGTTTATATTTTACATGTGAAGAATATTACAGCTAACAAGGGGGGATGTTTTTTTTTTCTTCATAAAATAGGCCTGAAATAGTTTATCGACAAAAACTTTTGATTTTGCAAACGAGAACTTAATTACTAACAAAATTGGAACAGGGGGACCGGGGTCTCCCCGGCAGAATTTTTTAAAATAAATATCCGAAATTTTTTCTGCATTACTAAATTGGGGGGGGGGGGGTGTCCAGCCCCAGCTGACCCCGCTGACCCTCCCCCCCCCATTGGCTACGCCACTGCACTGAGGCTTCTTTTTATAAGATTACAAAACATAATTGAATTTTCGCAGGCGTCCGGGGCAATAGAGATAGGACTCAGGTGGGTGCCAACGTGGATTTACTGCCTATCAAAGGGAAACATGTGACTCGTGATGCTCCCTTCATGTCCTTCATTATGTAATGGAAACCTCGTCATCGTGGGGCATAAAATGACAGAACTTGGCTTCCTTACTGACAGCGCTAGGACCGTAGCCAGGGGAGCTAGGGGACAGTGTAGAATTACACTCACGTGGATAGCAAGGGGAGGCAATAGAGAATTCGACTCAGGTGGGTGGCAATGTAGATTTATTGCCTATCAGAGTAGCCGAGCTTCTGAGTAATGCCTTATGGTCTCAGATGCAAAAACGCGAGAAACCCTAATCTGTACCTCCTTGCGGTGAAGATGGAAGCGCTAGGACCGTAACCAGGGGAGCTATAGGGAACAGTGTAGAATTAGACTCCCTTGGATGGCAAGAGGAGGTAGCCTAATAGAGAGTTCGACTCAAGTGGGTGGCAATGTGGATTTACTGCCTTTATCAGAGTAGCTGAGCTTCTGAGTAATGCCTTATGGTCTCAGAGAAACCCTAATCTGTACCTCCTCGTGGTGAAGATGGAAGCGCTAGGATCGTAGCTAAGGGAGCTAGGGGACAGTGTAGAATTACACTCCCATGGATGGCAAGGGGAGGCAATAGAGAATTTGACTCCACCTCTGAGACCATAAGACATTACTCAGAAGCTCAGCTACTCTCTTCTGGGGTTACAATCTATCGATTGGTTTGCAGCAACTTGACTCTTCTTCTCCACTCCTCCCTGTCTTCCGCGATCCTTTTCATTTCCCAGTAGGTCCCGCACTCCATGTCCGCCATTACGTCCTCCATGTGCTCCTTTCTCGGCCTGCCTCTGTGATTTGTGCCCTCGACTGAGCCTTCAACAATGGTGTTTAGAAGGCTTTCATGCCTGATAAGGTGCCCCATAAATCTGGCCCTCCTCGTAGATATAGCTATCGTTAATGTTCTTTTTTCGTTTAGCCTACGAAGCACCTCCTCATTCGCGATATGGTCTCGCCATGAAATTTGCAGCATTCTCCTGTAGCACCACATCTCAAAGGCCTCTAGTTTCTTTTTGTCACTTTCATGTATGCACCAAGTTTCGCAGCCATACAGCAGTATACTCCATACCAGTGTTTTAAGCATTCGTTTTCTTATTTTCATGTCAATAGGTAATATAATAGTAATAGTATAATAGTAGGTGGTAAATCCACATTGCCACCCACCTGAGTCGAATTCTTTATTGCCTCCCCTCACGTGGATAACGTGAGTCAAACTTTATACTGTCCCCTAGCTCCCCTGGCTACGATCCTGACGTAGAACCGTGTTTTTTGTACAAACCCGCTCAGCAGCCTTAGCTGAATATTATACAGGTAGATGGGACATAAAATAAAAAAAATAGTCCTGTTCAACTTGGATAGGATTCTTTACAACTTATGTGTTAAATTAAATAAAAAATGTAATTATAAATAAATATTGAATTTTTTGTTCTATTACAAAGCCAACCTAGCGGAGTTATAATGCTATAAATTATGTAGTGATCCAACATGTGGCTCATATCTACGGTCAGATCCCTCTTAATAATTATATATAATTAATAAGTACAGGTATTGTTCTAATGTAGTAATATTAAATATATGAGTCTATATTTAACCAGTTAAGTCAAATCCCAAGAGTCAGGTAAATCAGCGTAGCAGTTGATTATAAAGTGGAAAGCAGAGACTATTATAACACGGGTAGATACAAGTCGAGCTTGGTAATAGAATTTACAAGGCATTAAAAATTTAATGGCGCCATTTATTTTGAACAAAAGGTATTCCTAACGGCAATTCTGTCTCTCTGCATGCTTCTAAGTATCCCTGTAAGGTATTTTAAAAAAAAACTTTGCCAGCATAAATTTTTTTTACAGTAACTACTATAGTACTACAATGTTATTTATATATTGGCCGGAATAGGTAAAGAACTACAAGTAAATAAATAAATAAGGACTTTTTGTTTTTTCTATTACTAAGCCAACCCTCTCTTACACTCAAATAGGAAGGCCCGGTACCGCCTGCTTTACATGCCCTCCGAATCATGGCCAGAAAATGTAGCTAGTGTGGGACTCGAACCAACAACCTTTCGGGTGAAAGTCAGAGTCCTATGTGCACTTAAGCCTATTGGGCCTATTGGGCCTCCTACAACAAAGTATCTACATCGCTTCACTTTCTCGAGGCCTATCTCCCTCAGGGGAGCCAGGATCATGAGGAGGTTTAGAAGCGGTAAGTCTTTTACATGTAACTGCAAGCTTCCCAAGCACTCTTCTTCGTGCGATTACATCGCAGTGAAGGAGGATGTGCTCGGGGTCCTCCGTTCCGTCATTGCAGAATCTGCATGTTCTAGACTCTCTGACACTTAAGTTAGGCAGATGTCCATTCTAGTTGCAAAGCCCAGAGAGGTATACTGTAGTTGTCTCCCAAAGAGACTCCAGATATTTAACCCCAGGTCCAAAGACACCAAGGCCTGTTCTTGGATTTGTACGTCCTAGCCTAGAGCCATTAGTAAACCACTTCATTGTGTGACTATTGAGAATTCCTGCTGGTTCGCAGTATTCTTTCAAACCTGACGCCATGGTTGGTGCACACCCAAAGGTAGTCTTTGGTCTCAATGGTGAAAGGATCAGCCACTAGATGTTTCCATTTTGCGTTGCCCAGGGTACGCCCGATCGGTTTTCTATCTACGGTTTTTATACCACGTGTGTAAAAAGTGATCTTCGGGGAGGCTCCTTTCCTGTACCCCAGACTTCATTAGAATGTCGTACCGATGTCGGTTTCTCAAGTAGACCAGCAAATTATTGCTTTTTAATTTATACGTAGTATAAGGAAAGCTTTGTGATGGTCTAAATTTCCGATTGCGAGATTTCAACGGAATTACACGTTTTGAGGTCCCAGGAACCCAAAAAAGTGGTTTTTACGAAATGTCTGTCTGTCACTCTATCTGTCTGTCTGTCTGTCTGTCTGTCTGTCTGTCTGTGCGTCGATTTCCGGGCAAACTACTCGGTCGATTTTGATGACATTTTGCATGTAGGTTTATATAATCATACCTCTTGACCATTTTTTGCTTTCCAATTTATACGTAGTATAAGGAAAGCTTTGTGATGGTCTAAATTTCCGATTCCGAGATTTCAACGGAATTACATGTTTTGAGGTCCCAGGAACCCAAAAAAGTGGTTTTTACGAAATGTCTGTCTGTCACCCTATCTGTCTGTCTGTCTGTCTGTCTGTCTGTGCGTCGATTTCCGGGCAAACTACTCGGTCGATTTTGATGACATTTTGCATGTAGGTTTATATAATCATACCTCTTGACCATTTTTTGCTTTCCAATTTATACGTAGTATAAGGAAAGCTTTGTGATGGTCGAAATTTTCGATTCCGAGATTTCAACGGATTTACACGTTTTGAGGTCCCAGGAACCCAAAAAAGTGGTTTTTACAAAATGTCTGTCTGTCGGTCTGTCTGTCTGTTCGTCGATTTCCGGGCAAACTACTCTGTCGATTTTGATGAAATTTGGCATGTAGGTTCACAAAAATCATACCTCGGGACCATTTTTTTTTTTTGGCTAACTCAATTTGGGGGGGTTTTATTTTCAAAAAACTCCAAAAAAACGCCTAAAAAAATTATTTCTCAAAAACGGCTCCAACGATTTCTTTTAAATTCTCGTAGATTGTAGTCGTTATTAATGTTGACAAAATGCGGGGGGTCGCTTGCCCCTTGATAGTTTGCTTCTGGGGGTAAAAAAATAAAAATAACTAAATTTTAATGAAAAAATGACTAAAAAATGCGAAACCTTTCTATCGATGATTTCTACCTTCAAGCATGTTTTAGGTGTTAAATTGAGTAACGAAACCGGATAGGTTGCTTTCCCAAAAAAATATTTGGTTTTGCCCAAAAAATTATTTTTTGAAAAAAATGATAGAAAATTCGCGCTCAAATGCATTGCATGCCCTGCCATTATTGCTGTGTGGTAATTAATGTGTTTGTTTGACCTATCGAGAATTTACCAATTTACCTCACTTCCAGTGACGTCAGGTGGACAACCGCCCCCCCCCCCCCCCGAGATATCGGAAATTTAACCATAGGAAAAAGATTTGCCGTAAAATTACTAATTTTCTCTATCTACTAATTTTGATAAATTGGAAAGCATGTTCGAGTAAACTCGGACCGGTTCTTTAATTTGGGGCTAACTCAATTTGGAGGGGTTTTATTCTCAAAAAACTCCAAAAAAATCGTCTAAAAAATTTATTTCTCGAAAACGGCTCCAACGATTTATTTTAAATTCACATATATTGTAGTTGTTATTAATGTTGATAAAATGCGGGGGGTCGCTTGCCCCTTGATAGTTTGCTTCTGGGGGTAATAATATAAAAATGACTAAATTTTCATGAAAAATAATTTTTCTGCGAAACCTTTCTATCGATGATTTCTACTTTCAGGTGTGTTTTAGGTGTTAAATTGACTAACGAAACCGGACAGGTGGCTTTCCCAGAAAAGTGTTTGGTTTTGTACAAAAAAATGTTTTTTTTTTTTTTAATGATAGAAAATTCACGCTCAAATGCATAGCGTGCCCTGCCAGTATTGCTGTATGGTAATGTGTTGGTCTGACCTATCTAGAATTTACCTCACCTCCAGTGACGTCAGGTTATTCTACCCCCCCCCCCCCCCCCCCGAGACATCGGAAATGTAACCATAGGAAAATTATTTACCATTAAATTACTCATTTTCTCTATCTACTAATTTTGATAAATTGGAAAGCATGTGTTCGAGTAAACTCGGACCGGTTCTTTTAAAATCTAGGGACTTTTTTTCCACTGTACCTATATAGACTAATAATGAACAGTTTTATTATTATTCATTATTCTGCCCCCCCCCCCCGACCTCTTGCCGCCTGTATCCTTACTCGTAGATGTAGGTTAATGGTTAAATTATGTGTTAAAATTAGCGATCACGTTGAAGACTAAAAACATAAAAGGGGCATGGCAGTTACACGTTCAAGAGACGAGATTCACAGAGAACGAAAAGAAATTAAAATGGCGCGGCAAAAACGGCAGGAAACGAAATGCGGTGAGAAATGACTTCATTTCTTGTAACATTCATCAAAAACACCCAGGAAAAAATATACCATGCTGCCACCAAAAAGTCTCTTAAATCATAAATTTTACACTTTCTACGATAAAAATACCGGTTTGGTTTAGAGTTCTATATAGGACATTCGTTTCCTGACAATAATATTTTTTTTAACTTTTTTGGGCCTCTTGCCTCCTGGCTATAACCAGTCATTAAAAAGACGTTACAGGATCTTTCTTGGTTCATCAATTCAAAATCAGATTCAAAAGTATTTTTTCCTTCTTTTTTTGGCCTTGAAAAAATCCTTCGGCAATGATCTGATTTTGAGGTAGATTGTTATATTGCAATGGAGTTAATTTATTTCTATGAATTTAGTTGATGCTAGACGGATACACATCAAGCTTGAGTGAAATTGTGAAGTAAATGGTATAACTCATAAAATCATAACTGCTTAAAATCGGTTGGTATTTGAAATGTAATTGAAATGTAACAAGTGATGTTAAAATTTTCCTTCTTACAAGACAACAAAAAATTAATATCACATCGTACCCCAAATTATTCCAAGGAATTGCAGTTCCCTTTTACTGCTTACTATATAGATCGCAGCCCCCCCCCCCCTCCAATAAAAAATCCTGGTTACGGGCCTGCTACCAACATTGTAGATGCCCTGATGTTATGAAATTTCTTCCAGGACATCTGAATTGGAGTTGGCTCCCAAACGATGTCACCAGCAAACCCCCCCCCCCTCACAAACTTATACAAATACATTCCGGCTGTATAGCTATTAATCACTGAGGGGGGGTCTTCAGCAGCCGGGCTTAACCCATCAAAAGGGGTTAAAACAAGTAGAGTTGTATGGACGCCGAGACGTGAATGGGACTTTATGTTCATTACGGCTGAAATGATGACCGAGGAAGTAATATTCGACGCCAGTCTGACAAATCTAACTTTGATTACGTTTAACTTACTTGTAAAGCAGCCTAGGCGTGTGATCCTACAGTGATTTAGTACCAAGAAAGTCTCTGCCTCTCTCTATCTTTCTCTCTCTCTCTGCCTCTATCTTTGCCTCTCTCTTTTTTTCTTTTTCTTTCTCTTTTTTTTACTCTCTCTCTCTTTTTTCTCTCTCTCTTTTTCTCTTTCTCTCTTTTTCTCTCTCTCTCTCTCTTTCTCTCTTTATTTCCCTTTTCTTTGCCCGGAACAGTCTCTGTTCTGGTGGATTCAACCTGTTGTGACCGTTGCCGCAGAAGAAATACTCAAATCCAGCACAGAACTTTTTACTAGCATTCCCACATATATTTCATACGAACAGAAATTCCTGTTTCTACCTCCAAACACAAACTTCCGCTATTTCTTACGGCCACAGTTGTTAATTGCATGCAACGTAAAAAGATGAGGAGTGGAAGGCAAAAAGGGCCGAAAGCGACAGTCAATTAGCGCTCCTCTTGAGCTTACACGCAAGGAGTCCCCCCCTCCACTCCTCCGAAATCCCCTCCAGTTTTTCTTGAGACAGGTATTGCCGACTTTTTGCGAGACCTTTGCTCCTGTTCCCGACAGAGAGCGCGCGAGTCATTAACCCCGATTATCGCCTTTTTTAATTAAGATGATTTTGTGACTTTGCCTCTTACTGCTTGTAAAGTTGCGGTAATTAATATTGAATACTGCACGGTACCGTCATCTTACAATGCAGGGCGGCGCTTCTGTGGGTTTCCTTACCGAGTTTATTTATGACGATGATTGGTATAGGGTTGGGTCTTGCAATTGCTTAGCTGCAGTGCTGACTGTTTGTAAGCAATTTTTTAATTCTTTAAATTGGGTTTATTAGACGTTACATTGACTCTAAAGTCTAAAGATTAATTAAGTGTTACACAATTACAAAGTAACCCATGTCAGGACATGTAGAGTAGGCCTAGTGGTGCGAACTCTGACTCTCACCCGAAAGGTTGTTGGTTCGAGTCCTACACTTCCTACATTTTCTGGCCATGCTTCGGAGGGCATGTAAAGCAGGCGGTCCCGGGCCTTCCTAGTTGAGTGTAAGAGAGGGCTTTACAGCCCTAACTCCGCTAGGTTGGCTTAGTAATAGAACAAAAAGACACAAAAAAACAACAAATGAGGACGTTTTTACCAGAGACAAGAGTAGTAGTAGTATGGTTTGACACAGTCCCAGGCCACGGTGAGGGCCCATAGGACTCCAGTGGACCTCCTGATTATAGTGGATTCCGAACCACTTGGGAAACTCAGTCAAGTCACACGATTAGTTCGGAGGTGACCAGGACAAGTCCTACCATGGTTCCCTACCGGCAATGTGCACACGACCAATTTATCTGCAGCTTTGAACCTGCTCTGGCCCGCTGGATTCAACTTGGTATGGCGGCCGGCAGAGACAGGAGTAAGCGAAATAAAAACTCTCGTTGCATCGATAAGTAAAGAAGAGTTCACTGGATTGGACATTTGCATCGACACGAGTACTTCGTAAGCTGCATCATAGAGGGAACAATAGAAGGCGTCCACCGACCAGGGCGCCCGAGAAAAGAGTAGATAAGAGTAAGATTACAATTGAAAGTCGGTTTAGAGGCAGAGCCAAGCGGGTGACAAGGGCATCCGCAGCTTTACCAATGAAGCAGCCAAAAGCGGTGACTGAGATTTGGCTTGGAGATTCTCCTCATAAGCTAATTACAGTCAAAATAAATTCGGAAGAACTCAATAAAGAGTCAACGGCATAAAGATGCAGAAGGGATAGGGAAACCACTTCATTACAATGCTCTAGTATAGTCACCATGACTAAGTACATTCCATACTCTACATACTTGACTTCCTTCTGGTGAGACCGAAGTATGGTATCTAAGTGCGTTTACAATTGCCATGATGATCGCCGATCCTCGATAGAAGAAGGAAAAGAAGAACCGACTAGCTGTAATAAGCTGGAACATGTGTGGCTGACAAGAAGCCATACTTTCTAAAATTGTGGATGACAACACTTTTTTTCTTCTTGGTCAATTAAACATGATGAGGCATTCGAAGGAGAAGAACAACTTCTTGTATTTTTCCCCGTCTTACAGCCATAAAACAATTAATTTGCATTCTTCCAGCTTGTGTTTTAATCAGCAATTTCCTAATATAAGTTATGTATGTCGATGATATTAGTACACACACCTACTACATTTTCTGGCTATGCTTCGGAGGACATGTAAAGCAGGCGGTCCCGGGTCTTCCTAGTTGAGTGTAAGAAAGGGTTAACTCCGCTAGGTTAGCTTAGTAATAGAACAAAAAGTCAATATTTATTTATTTATTTATTAACCTCGCGTATTTCCAACTTTTTGTTAAATACTAATCGGGCTAGGTGCAGTCTGGTATTACATTTTTAAATTACATTTACATTGCTATTAAATTTAAAGTAAACATTAAAAGCCCACAATTCCACAATATTGTAAAGTTGCAATAAGAAGTGCTGCTGAGAATAAGCAAGATAAATGGGTTGGCTTGTGCTGATTTATGACTGGTTAACTTATGTTAAATTAAAATATTAAAAACTTAGTTGCCACCCCTTCCCCCCCCCCCCACCTCTTGATAAAACTTGGCAGCGATGAGCGGGCTCTTTCAAAAGCTCAGCTTGAATCTTCAGCTTACCAAGCATCATCATAAGGATTTGGTTGTTTAGCAATATTTTATTGTATTTTTAATTAAAGTCACCCCAGCAGTGACATTATAATTGCAATTATAATACTCGTTTCTTTGAAATGGTTCGCAAGATATTAATTTGATCTGGAACAACGATAATAAAATAGATTAGATCGCACCATAAGCTGAGTATTGTCGAAAGTGGGCACAAGCAGAGGGGAATTGCCATCAGGGCATGTAGTGTAGTGGTACGGACTCTGACTTTCAACCGAAAGGTTGTTGGTTCGAATCCCACACCGGCTACATTTTCTGGCCATGCTTCGGAGGGCATGTAAAGCAGACGGTCCCGGGCCTACCTAGTTGAGTATAAGAGAGGGCTAGGTTGGCTTAATAATAGAACAAAAAAGTTCTTATTTATTTATTTATCAAAGGAAATATTTACTTTTACTTTTTCCGTGCCATTTCTTCTTGGAGGGCAGGCTACCGAGCTGCGGCAGAGCTGCGGCGTCTCCAGACTGTTATGTTTTGAGCGTCCTCCCTTGTGAGCCCGGTTTCTTGCAAGTCACTTATGATTGATTTTTTTCCCTAGGGTGAGCTAAAGCCCAAGTTGCCATGATGATCGCCATCTTCGCTAGAAGAGGGACATGAAAAAAGGCGTTAATCAACACAAAAGTGGAAAGAGTGGAAAAGACAAAAAATTAAAATGTAATTGAAAATACGTAACAACTGTTTTGGTAAATTGGTTTATACTAAGGGGTGGAAGGCGATTGGCTCGCTGCCAACTCAACAATATTTTCTGAAGTAAATATAACAATAAGTTTTACTTTATGTTTCAGATAAATAGAGGGTGGAGCCTAGGACCAGAACTATGCATCATATGGACTTCCAGCGACGTTCTCTGCTGTACCGCTTCCATTCTTCATCTTCTAGCCATAGCCGTTGATAGGTAAGTTTTATAATATAGACACCAAGCTGGTAAGTCCGAGGAAAAACGTACGTCGAGTTTTGAACAAAAGGCAAAAGATCAGCAAAAACATCGGGGGAAATTCCAGTCAAAACACAACAGACACTGAAATCGAAATGGCAATTGCCCTTGCTGGGGGTGGAAGGGTGGAAGGTGACGAAGAATATTGATGGCTCGCTTCATTCAGTGCAACTTAAACGGCTTAGCAAATGAAGAGGAACTAAAGATCTTACAAGGACAGTGTAACCTTTTATATTAATATAAAATACATCCAATCAAAGAAGAAGAGGAAGCTTAGCTAATGAAGAAGAACTGAAGATCTTACAAGGGCAGTGTAACCCATTGATATATTAATATATTCAATCGAAACACCAATTGGCTCGGTGGGCGTATAAGCAAGCCCTAACTTGCAGTCGCCCTAAAACCAATTTAAAAAATTTCGACCGTCACAAAGCTTTCCTTATACTACGTATAAATTGGAAAGCAAAAAAATATATATATATACCATGATCAGCAAATATTATCTTCAAGTTACAGCCGGCTGGCTGGTCGGCAGCAACATGTGGCATCGATGCCTCCACTCCCCTCGATCCTGACACACCCTCTTCAGCTACACGTATGTATTGACTAAGTCCAAGACTTGGTCCAGGGCTCCCACAGCGGCTTCCTGACCAAGGAAAGGTGTCTGGACATGTACAGTAGTGGTACAGACTTCGAATTTTTACCCAAAAGGTTGTTGGTTCGAGCCAGACACTTGCTACATTTTCTGGCCATGCTTCGGAGGGCATGTAAAGCAGGCGGTCCCGGGCTTTCCTAGTTGAGTGTAAGAGAGGGCTTTATAGCCCTAACGCCACTAGGTTGGCTTAGTAATAGAACCAAAAGTCAATATTAATTATTTATTTAATTGTAATCAGAGGGACACAATGGGAAACCTCAGGTTACAATTAGCAAAAGGGGACAGTGCGGACTGCCAAACCTAAGAAGAATAAAATAATGAATTAAACTAACATCATTGGTAGAACGAGAAAACGCGGCTGCCAGGAATGTTTCTGACCATTCCAAATGAAGCTGTAGCCAAGAGGAAGATTCTTTACAAAGGCCTTGATCATCAATGGGTGCTCGTGCCACTGTGTTTTTGCTTTCCTGTTTATATGTACATATAAGGAAAGCTTTGTGATGGTAGAAAATTGACGATTTCGAGATTATAGTGGATTCACATGTTTTGCGGTCGCAGGATCCAAAAAAATTGTTTTTATGAAATATCTGTCTGTCGGTCTGTCTGTCTATCCACCAACCCCTCTCTGAATTCTAGGGATTTCCCGAAATGAGATAAATTGGAAAAAACTGGACTTGTCGGGATTTGAATCCATAATCTACAGTCTATCCAGTGGTTACCCCGGATAGATCGTGAATTCGCTGCTCGCCAAGTCCAATTTTTTCCAAATCCTCTAATTTAGCTTATTTAACGAGAAGGTTAAAACTTAAACATAAGTTAGTTTATTAATGTCAGTATTATATTAAATTAAGATACAGTATCAAACTGATAGTTTTCCAAAATTTAAAAGAATCACAAAAAATGTAATTTATAATATATTATGCCACTCTCTGAATTGAAATGTATTTTGATTCGATGATCTAAAAAATGTAATGTAATGTAATGTTCTTTGTAATAATTTTAAGGACCACGACGCTAGTTCCCTTCGCTTCGTGTGGCCCTTCTGGTATTTAATGATTGCATTATGTTTTTAATTAATTAATAAAATAATACTCAAATACCCAATAGGCCTACTACAAATACTCATTATGCCGTACTGCATACTGTGGCTTGGAATATAGGAACTCGACAAAAATAATTTCGCCTGTTTATCAAAACTAGTCTTTTTGCTAAAATATAAAGTCCAATCTTATCACTGATAATTTAAAGAGCCAATGGGAAAAGATTTAGTTAAACTTATTAAACATTAGAATGTCATACTAAAATTATTTTTAGGATAATCTTTTATACCACAAACAAACCCCAGATGATGATATAGACTTTTCTCTCATTGTTTTTCAAAAATATTGACTCGTAAATAGCCAAAATGTTATAGTCTAGACTTGATTACATTGTAGTATTATATGGTATATATAACACTGACATTAAATTAACTTTGGTTGAAGAGGTAACCTCCTCGTTATAACCGAAATTAGAGGATATGGAAAAAAACTACGGTTAAGACGACGCCCCGGTTAGGCGTAGATCGTGGGTTCGAATCCCGCCAAGCCCAGTTTTTTCCATATCCTCTAATTTCGGTCTAGACTTGATGTTTTTATATTATGTATATGGTAGATCTAATTGTAGTTTTGACGGTGCCGAGCACATACTGTATCTTTATATCTATATATTGTACTGTATGTGGTAATAATGGCCTATTATATCATTTCATTTCATTTAATTTCATTTAATTTCATGTGGCAAGTAACCTATCATTTTTTTCATATAGCACAATAAGCCTCTAAGCTTCTTCTTCTTCTTCCGGCTCTACAGCCCTTGGTGGGCTTTGGCCTGCTCGACAACACTCCTCCATTCTTCTCGGTTTTGCACAACGCTCCACCATCTGGAGACTCCCAACTCGCGAAGGTCATTCTCTAACTCGTCCTTCCAGCGGTTTCTTGGCCGTCCTGGCAGTCGCCTTCCCGTCATGCTTGCTTTGTACATTTTTCGTGGCATGCGTTCTTCAGACGTCCTTACAACGTGTCCCAGCCACCTTAATCGTTGTGCTTTAATGAACCTTACTATGTCTTCTCCGTTGAGAGCGGCGTCGATTTCAGCGTTGTTTCTTATACGCCATTCTCCGTACTCGTAAAGGGGTCCATATATCCTCCTTATTATCTTTCTTTCGAGTACACGTAGTTTGTTGGCATCGTTTACAGTGAGATTCCAGGTTTCCGATCCGTATGTTGCAACTGGTCTTATAAGGGTAATAAGCCTCTAAGCAGTAACAATAAAGCCGGTTTCACACTCTAAAACGCAAAATTTTAACGACTCAATACTTAAAAGAACCCAGGCGTTTCTTTCATTTTCATTCCAATTAAAATTGCCCTTGGTTTGCTTTATAATACATACTTTCCGCCACTTAATTGACTTGCTCATTATGAAAATTGCCCCTCAAAAAGCGAAACGTATCCCCCATTTTATTACGAGCCATTTAATTCCCCTGTCGTTCTCTATTTAGTATTCACGCCGGACCCTTCCTTGGGGGCGCCTACAAATAAATTCCATACAGAAAATTTGCAAGAGAGTCGTGAAATTTTCGGTTCGCTGGCACGGGTGTCCTAAATTTGTAAATTTTCATAGGAAGGGATATTTATGTACAAGGGTGGAGAGAAATTAATACGTTAAAATAAGCGTCATTTATTTTACTTTAGCTGGTCCGTTAAGTAATTTTTTCACTGCAACCACGTCCTTCTGCCACTCGTTTCTCGTTTCTTCTACAGCAGGCCTACGCAATGGCGATTACTTTTAATCTTTATTATTTTTTATTTTTTATTATTTATAGAAAATGTAAACAAGTTAATTTCACAATGGAAAGTGCAAAAAAAATTTGTTTACATTTTTAACCCTGGGAAGAAGTTAAGAGTGTACATCCCGAAAAAAATTGGTACCCAAAAATCCGATGTATTCACAAACTTCTTATTTTTTTATCTAATTAAAAAAGAAATACGTATATTAAAGATTTGGCTCATTTAAGTTGTAGAAGACTTCTTCATGTGTCATATAATACGGTATTTTTAATTGTTGGTACCGTATCTTTTTCATACAAATTATTGAGGACTAAAATTTCACATAACAGAATGATACGATGAAAAAACTGCAAAACAAAAATTAATAATACCCTATGATGCATTAGGTAGCCTTCCAAAAACTTAAATGAACCAATATTTTACTAACTTGCTTAGTTAATTAATTTACCTATGGGTCGTACACTCTTAGTACTGTAGTTTACCGGTACAGTTTCAGACGTATCAGGGGAAGATTTCAAAACAATTGGGAATTTAAAATTGACTCGGTCCAATCCCTTTTTTGCATATAGGTAAATCAGTCAGTCCCTCTATGTTCATATTGACCCAATAGACCATATTGTCAACACATGACAATCTAATTAGAGTCAAATGTTCAATTTGCGGCCAATCATCATGGATACTAGGCAGGAATATCAATGGGGGGGGGGGGGGGAGCTGTCGTCAGTTATGATAGGTTGTTGATTCAGCTGCTCATGTGTTCACAGGCAGAAGGGCAGCGTCAACATGTGGCTAGGGGATGATTGCCACCATCATGTATATATATGCCCGTATAGCTGACAATAAGTGATCCCTAAATTATTAGCTCATCTCCTATATATCTCTATACTACGCATGTCAATCCGTCAATCAATTGGTAAAGGCTAATTGCAACGGTGCAATATTATTTAACAAAGGGTTAGTTGGACTTACATTGCATGCTGCGTTAATAATCATTCGATGGGAACTGACTTCCATGAATTTCAATGGGCTCCGCCCTAATTGTTAGATGAGGCTTTCTGCCTCTAATGACAGCAGGCACTGTAAGTCCAACTAACCATTTGTTAAATAGTATTAATCCTCCAAATTCGTCTGTCTGCCACCGTGCAACCAACAGCGTCAGATTCTTAGGAATGCAAGTTGATAGGGACTTAAACTGGAACAAACACGTGGCTAAGCTACTAAAAAAACTAAATAGTGGCCTTTTTGTAGTCAGGCGCCTTAGCTCTGTGTGTCCTCCGGAGGTTACTCTCCAGGCCTACCACTCACTTGTAATGAGCCATATAAACTACGGCATATTGGCCTGGGGAGGGAACATGGACGCTGTACTCACGCTCCAAAAGAGGGGAGTGCGCTACATGCTAAAACTGGGACCTCGTGACAGTTGTCGCTCTCACTTCCAATCATTAAAAATCATGACAGTCTGTACATATTTAGATGAATTTTACATATCTTAAAGCCTGAGGTATGGGGGATAAAACAAAAAATTGTAAAGAAAACGGGGACACTCACACCTATACAACTAGAGGCAACGGGGAGACCTTGTAAGGCCAGCGTGTAAGCCAAGCTTGAGCGACTGGATCCTATACAACAAGGTTTTGCGTACCTTAGAAAACTCCCGATTGAACTGAGAGCGGCGAGAAATGCTTCTAACTTCCCTAAATTGCTTAGAAACCATCTCTTAGAGAAAGCTTTCTACACTGTCACTGAGGCACTAGCACAATGACAATGACAGAAATACCTGATTTTGACGATATTTTGACGATTTTATTTTATATTTTCTTGTACACTTGTATTGTATAATCTAACAGAAATATATTTAGTTATTTATTTAAGCACATAGTAAAGTGTGCGCACCCGACTGCCCACTTTGTCCTCAGTGTGATTGCCTACATCAGTCGGGCGAACTTGGTACGAGTCCAAGTTGGTTAGTCGGGTAAATCTGACCTTAATGGTGAGCCGCAAAGTGGCGAGCTGCATTACGGTGAGAGGCGAGGAGCTGTCCGGATGAGCTTTCACGGCGAAGCAAGTTTTACTTACTCCTTGGCGTTACGGCCCGTGAAGGGCCTTGACCTACTCTGCCACGGCCCTGTGCTCTCCTTCGCCAGTCATCGAGACTAAGGGTCACCAGATCCACCTCGACGTCGTCCAGCCATTGCATCCGTAGTCATCTTCTCCCTTGAGGCACCTTGTGTAAGGCTGCTCTTGTTGCCTTATTGTCTGGCATTCGTTCCACGCGCCCCAGCCACCTGATGTGGGCTCTCTTGATTTCGGCTACTATCGTAGGTTCTTGGTATAGTCAGCCTTTCAGTCACTAAAATACTGACGGAGAAGAACGGTGATACCCGTTACAATACGCCAGAAACAGTCCTGGTCGGTAGAGAACCATTTTATATGAAACGGAAGGCTGATGTTCCAGGCTCGACCTAATAACCGGAAAAATTGCCTCAGCTGGTTCAACCCAACCCTAATAGGTACCTTATTCTTTGGGTAAGGAGACAATACGGCTGCCGGACGTGTTGCTGACCACAACAAGGCTGGACCCACCCTGAGTTGTCGTGCCACGACGTTTTTGTCTTTAATAGTCACGGGACAGGGTTGCTGGAGCAGTAAATTGTATTAATCTCAAGGGTAGTTAAATACCGCCGATTGTTTGATTTTCCGCCCTGTCGGCCATGGATCAATGTTCCATGAGGGTTCTTTCAACCGTTCCCGACCGCCCAGTCCCAATCGATTCATTTTGTCGCAGTTGGTTTCAAAAATACAACGTGTTCTGCGTATAATTATAACTATACAGCCACCTTTAAGGGCCACTACGATTTCATTCCACATATTGCAGTATTATGGTATATACCACTGACATTAAACTAACTTAGATTGAAGAGGTAACCTCTTATTTATGACCGAAACAAGACGACGCCCTGTTTTGTTTTGAAGTTTGGTGTAGGTGTCAGTACCCAGTTCCGTCAAAGCGAAGAAACGATTAAACAAGTATGAGGACTGCTTACATGCATCGAAGACGATGGCGGAACATATGCTAGAACTGAAAGTAGCGAGAAATTCTACTATAACTTCCCTAAATTGCTTAGAGACCATCTCTTAGACAAAGCTTTCTATACACTGTCACTGAGGCACCAGCACAATGACAATGACAGAACTACCTACCTGATTTTGACGATATTTTGACGATTTTACTTTGTACTTTCTTGTCGATTACTTTGTTGATTACTTGATTGTACTATATAATTTAACAGAAATGTACAGTATATATATATATTTATTTATTTATTTATTATCACTATAACTGTTCTCTTTTCAGATACTGGGCTGTTACGAACGTTGACTACATCCACAGTCGGAACCTGAACCGGATAGGTGGCATGATTGTTGTGATATGGACTGTAGCGTTGGTGATATCGTTAGCGCAGTTTGGGTGGCAAGACCCGGACCACCGGCAGAGGGTCGACAAGGGACAGTGCTTACCGAACCAAGAAGTTACTTATCAAGTAAGTCCTCTAGTAACTTCACGTAGTGGCATAGAAGTTACCTATAAAGTTAGTCTTCATTCCTCAAGTAGCTTCACATTTTATATGGACATCAACGTGGGTGATATCGTTAGTTCAGTTTGGGTGGCAAGACCCGGACCACCGGCAGAGGGTCGACAAGGGACAGTGCTTACCGAACCAAGAAGTTACTTATCAAGTAAGTCCTCTAGTAACTTCACGTAGTGGTATAGATGTTACCTATTAAGTTAGTCCTCATTCCTCAAGTAACTTCACATTTTATATGGACATCAACGTGGGTGATATCGTTAGCGCAGTTTGGGTGGCAAGACCCGGACCACCGGGAGAGGGTCGACAAGGGACAGTGCTTACCGAACCAACAAGTTACTTATCAAGTAAGTTCTTTTGTAACCTCACTAACTGTTCTTGGCGGGATTCGCATCCACGGTCTACACCTAATCCGGGGTATAGGCTGAAGTATTGATTACATGGTTAACGAAGTATGGGTGGCAAGAGACAGATAAAGGATATTGCTTACGGAACCACGAATTTACTTATCAAGTGAGCCCCTCAATAACGATGCGACATATATAGTACGTATCTGTTACTTAAGTCTAAGTTAAGTAAGAAAGTAAAGAAAAACGTTAATTGAATAAAAATCAACTTTTCAACAAACAAATTACCTTTTAAACTTACATACAACTTGTGACCCCCCCAAATTTTCAAATTTTCTGCTGGACCCGCCCTTGATCACGTTGCTGGTGGTGTACCTGATAAATCAGATTTTATTTCACTTCTTAAATGGAAAGAATTATACTCGAAGCCCAAGCATTAAATTAACCTATACTCTAAAAAGTTAACTTAATTCCAAAAATTAATTGGAAACGATTGCGCAACCCCCAACTAAAACTACCCAGCCACCTATACTAACCTTATGAGCATTGCCACTCTTCCCTGAATCCCCAATTACAGAGGATTGAAGTCTCTGCTGAGATAAAGCGAAATTGACATCTCCAAGCATTTCTCCTAATCCCTCTTAAGATCCTAATCCCGATAACATGGCCGGAGAGATGTGGGGCAAAGGCGGAAGTTAGCGAGAGGCGGAAAGGAGGGGCGAGGGGGCGTTTGTCAAAGCGATAACGGATATCGAAAGGAGGAAAAGAAAATAGGGAACATTAATTTTTGGAATCGCGTAATTGGCAAAGTTAAAGCCCTTGACGACGATAATAGGTTTAGCGTTAAAATATACTTTCGTAAATTACTATTGGCAATCCTGCTCCGATTTGGGATTATTTTTAGGTCGTGTCGGAATTCCTCGTGGAATTTTGATTCAAGAGATAAAGCGTGGTTATATGCAGGTTCAAAGGTACCAGTTACCCTCCCCCCCTCCCCCACCAAATTTTAAAATGGCCACAAAATGACAACTTAATATGAACTATGAAAAGTGTTATTGTAATTGGTACATCTTTAAATAGCTTCGTTTCGTTCCGTATGTACCAACCAGGATTGTTCGGAAAAACTAAACGAGTTACTTACAGTTTATATCAAATACCTACCATATTGTTTTAATTTTTAGTTTACACCTGAGGCGGCATTTTGGGGGATGACCTTTCCCAAAATAAAAAGCTGTGTCCACCACTGATACATACTCGTACTACCCGACCACGATAGGATAGGCACTCGGAACACCGAGTTATTTCGATTTTTATAATAATTGAGGAGGCTGTTTACAAACATGGCCAACTCCAAGTTGTAGAATTTTTCAGGAGAGCGGATTTACTGTAGAAAATTGCATTAAGTTTATAGCTAATCCTAGACTTCTCAACGCTTCTGTGCACAATCTGGCTGCTTTTGTTACTTTATTTTACAACGTGCAGGTAGACATTAAAATTTTCTGCAAGGTCGGATCAAAACCCCATTTTTTTTTAAAAATGGAGTTGGCCACGTTTGTAACCAAGCTCCTCAATTGTTACAAGTGCCATCTGACAACAATGTAGCCACGTACTCATGGATGAATTTAGTCCTTATTCTCAGTAATTAAAAAAAAAATACAATACAATACGCGGGGCCCCCTGAAAGCGCGGAGCCTGTGTTTTTTGTCACACTCGCCACATGGTAAAACCGGCTATGGTAATACATGCTCTTTTTCGCTCTTTCCGTCCCGTGTACAATCACGTTCCGGGTCCCGTCCATTATTGCTCATTCTGTCCCGCAGGACGTACACGGGTCCTCACTATAAAAATTGTTTCACAAACTTGGGAAGAGAATCAACTCCCTAATACAAAAATAAATAAATAAATAAATTTTTTCCACTATACTGTATTACTGGTTGCTGTATACTGGAAAAATGTATTTATTATTTATTTATTTTATTTATTTATCAGGGAGAGGTAGTTGATCCCCTTCCCAAGTTTGTGAAAAAAATAAAATTTACGTTGAGGAATGAGCAAAAATGTGCTGGATGTATAATTTACTGAGAGAAATTGGTCTAATTAATTCTTTAATTTCTTGAAGAAAGTTAAACTTTTTGTGTTTGATATTAATAGGATTTTTTGCAGCTGGTTATTCTTTATTGAACCAACGTAGCTGTGCTGGCAGGTTTATTTATTTTTCTTTGTTTCGAATTAGGTATATAAATAAATAAACAGAAGAAGCTGAGGTACTGGTAGATCTGAATTAGAGGGGATTTTCAAACGTTTTGTTAACAGCTGCAGTAAACAGCTCAGTAGCATCACAGAGAAAGATATATTAAACGTAGCAAATTTGCCTGTGTTGGTAACTTCAAAGTCAAAGCCACTCAAGGAGAAGTCAACCACATCTATTGACGAAGAGTTTTGGTTTCACTTTCATGTCAACCGAAGCTCAATAGCCCTACTCCTTCAGATCCATTGTCTCACTGAAATTCATTATATTATACTTCTTCCTCTTCCCTCTTATGACGGAGAGTGAGGGGGTCGCCCCCGGCCCCGTACTCATTTCTTGATGTACTCGACCAGGTCGGGCGCTAACGCCTTTTTCCTCTCTGTCCGGCGAGTTGTTCAATTCTTTCCTCGAGGGTTATCCTCAGTCTGCCGATGGGTCTTCTACCTTCTTCCGCCAACGAGCCAACCTCCGGGTGGTCCCATTCTCGTCCATCCTTTGGGTGTAATAGGGCTGCAGACAAACATAAATGTCACAAACACTATACAAAAACTAAAAATCTATAAAATTGAAAATAAAAATAATTAGGGTACCTATGTACTGCATACAGTATACTGTAGTATGCAGGTTTATTTCCTTTTTATGTGGCGATACAAAGAGATAAGATACATTGATACATATACTCTGTGATCAGATAAATGTTTAGTTTGATATGGTGCTAAAAGCATTGTTTACCTTTTGCGTTGGTCGTTTTTATGTTAAAGAAATATTGCAAATGCAAAGCTGCAGAAAATGGCACCGTAATAAACTTTTTTACGGCGTTTTAAAAAATTCTACTTCACTCCGTTTTAACATAAATAAATATGATATTTCCATGCACTGATGTAATAAAAGTGGCAGCGAAGCTGTGAAAAGTGCATAAAATGCTTTCTGTTTTTCTATATGCACTTTTCTTTGATTAGATACTATAGGGCCTATATTCGTCCATGATTTGAAACATCAGCATTAAAGAAAACTGTGTTGATTCTAAATACATTCTAAATACATGAATAGGTAATTGTAATATAGTAATAATAATAATAATAATAATAATAAAAGTCTTATATTTACAGGGCGAGACTTAAGACTAGAAAGTCTTTTTCTGCCTAACCCACGTCCAAGAACAATACAATTTCCAAAATACATACGCTTAACTTAAACAATCTTATTCTAACAATGAATAAAAAGAACTTATTCTAAACGTGACGTGACGTAAAAAGACATAGGCCTACAGTAACATAAAGACACACAATAAATATCTAGACAGTATTCTTATTCAAAGGCGGGGATTCCACCGACCGGCTAGGGCTAAATACAAAAACGGTGTCGTGGTAGCAGACATTCAAGACTTAGGCGAGGTTTCCACCGACCTCGCATTTTAGAATGCAAATGACATTGACGGAAATGTTTGTTTTCCTCTATGCCATAGTTAAAATTGATCAATGATCATAGAGTAAAATCACAAACAAACAAACTAAAATTAAAAAATGGCGTCAGGATATGTTAATTACAAACGTTTTAATAGATTTCTATAAAAAGAAAAAAATCTAATTTCCGTCAATGTCATTTGCATTCTGCAATGCAAGGTCGGTGGAAACCCCGCCTAAGTCTTGAATGTCTGCTACCACGTCACCGTTTTTGTATTCAGCCCTAGCCGGTCGGTGGAATTGGCGCCTTAGAAAAGCGGCACTCCGCTGACCCATTATGGCGATTTAGGACTAACGTAACCCCGGCCCCCGGGGTTTATTTTTTAATACCGCATTAGCTCAAACACCGTGAATAGGATTAAATTAATTCAATTGTTTTTAAGAAATTAGTGCCAAATGCGCGGGAACCAGGATTATTTTTAAGAAAATAATCAAGCTTAGGATAATGTTAAATTGTAACTGTTTTATCCTGAGTTTTGAGAATAATTTTCAATTCTGGCAATTTGATAAATTGATCCTTTGATTTACAGGAAATATAGAAATATAAAGCAAGAAAGAAAGAAAATTGCATTAATTTTCGATATACAGTAGATACCGACAGTAAAGAGCTATGTAGAAATTCATAAATCATGTATTGGCCATTTTTAAAATACAATGGTATTCTCGGCGTCGTTGCAGATAAAACTCTATTACGTCAAAAAAAACACTGAAAAATATAATACATAAACTCAACTGTTGTAATTGTGGTCAAAAAATTCAGGCACGGAGTAAGGGCGCTTCACACCAAGAATCCTAAATACGCCCTCCCAAAATTGTTAGAGTTTGAAGCCTTAGGAGGCTAGGTATAGGTGGTTATACAGCCTCACACATAAGTGATTGGGTGAATTTCCCATGGCGGCTGTACGGTATTGCTCCTGGTGCAAGTCACCCCCACTCCGTGTCTGATGGTGGTGAGTGTTTGCATTAAAAGCAAATTCATGTAAACAAAATGGCTGCCGGTTCCTTTTAAAATCATAGTCAAACTACCATATTATAACAACGTATAGGCTATATTGTAGTACGCATGTAAATATTTTATTTTTTATTTTCAGATATTTGCGACATGTGCATCATTCTTCGTACCCCTATTCATGATACTCATCTTGTATTGGAAAATCTTCCAGACAGCGCGGAAACGGATACGAAAGAACCGGAAACCAGTTGCTGTGAGCGCGGGGAAGCCAGCCATCAAACATCACAACCTCTTTTCCAAAAACCGCTTCCGGTATGCAATCACTTCCTTCCCGCTCATTTCCGTTCTGCTGTTCAAACTGCCACACTGTTGGCAACCCTGCTCGCTTCCAGCTGCATTGCAAAAATTATATGGAAATTTATTTCATTAAATTTACTGCTGTTGCTGATGTCATACATAAAGCTGTTTTTTTTTATACTTTCTATCACGAAACAGAGTGAAAAAGTTTTTTAACATTTTCTTTTCGTATAAAGAATAACAGTGCCCTTGGGCCGAAAGCACACGTCTGACACGTCATGTGAAATTCTTAACATTGTACGCCTGTATATTGTATTTGCGCCTATATTTCCACATTTGAACATTTTTCCTAAAAAAGTTAAGTTATTGAACATTAAAATTGCAAAGCCCTTTTATTTCGTAGGGGATCCGGACCACTTTGACCCCCCCCCCCCCTGGGCACGGCCGTGATTCATAGTATGACCATTGTCAATTAATCAAATGTTGAAAAACAGCAGCTTAACCTTGTTAGCAAAGACAATCATACGTATTATCCTTCAATGGTAAGTCAATCAGATCGACCTGGTTGGTGTAGACAGCCCAAAAAAGTTCAACTGCGCCCACTAGAAGGTTAAACCCTATTTCTCCTAAGTTGAACTCTAACTCGGCCTATACACGCTACATTACTTTGTCTTATTACTAGCAATATTGCCAAGTTTTTCCAACGATATATCTATGGAAAGAGCAGGGCCAGTGTAAACCGACCTACGGCCCAAATTATTGGAATTGGTTTTACACATCGCGTGTACACAATCGCATAATCAAAAATATGCTGGAAATGCTCTAATTGGTAATTTCTGCACAGACGCCTTCGCCGAGGGAAGCAGAGTAGCGCCGCCGAAGCCTTGGTCTCCTCGCTAGCCCTCGTGGAAGGCCAGTCCTGTAACACAGTAGATGTTATTATATCTGACGAAGTCACGGAGACACAGAAAATCTCGGATGCGAGCGCGGAGACTGCTCGAGTCGAAGATGTAGAAGAGAGAAAGCAGGAAGAAAAATTAACTACTGAGGTAAGGCGGGTATACTGAAAAAATTTGAACTTTTAATTTCATTAGTGCTACACTTACGGTACTTTTACTGCGCCTTATCCTCATGAAGGGTCGGCGGCTCGACAGCAGCGTTTCCACACAGTCCTGTTCTGTGCATCCTCGGTTGACAGCCCCAAACTTCTCATATCTCCGGCGATCTTTCTTCTCAGTGTAACTTTCGGCCTCCCTGTGGATCTTTTAGGTACCTTGTCTCTCCCGGTTCTTTACATATTTGACTATGTGGTTTTCGTCTATACAATTGAGGAGGCTGTTTACAAACATGGCCAACTCCATGTTGTAGAATTTTTTAGGAGAGCGGATTTTCTGTTGAAAATAGCATTAAGTATGTAACTAACCCTAGACTTCGTCTCAGCGCTTCTGTGTGCAATTTGGCTGATTTTTCTACTTTATTTTACAACGTACAGGTGGACATTAAAATTTTCTGCAAAGTCGGATCAAAATCCCATTTTGTGAAAAAATGGAGTTGGCCACGTTTGTAACCAAGCTTTGTAACCAAGCTGCTCACATAGTGCGTGTCGCCACCAGTTCAGCCTCTTTTCTCTTAGTTTTTCTTGTACGCCACAGTTAGGTTCTCATCTTATGCCTTATAGCTTGGTTTCTAAATTGGTAGAAATCTGATATATGTTGTTAGGATTGTGGCTCTAGCCTATTGGCAAACAGCCTATTCTGTCCACGGCCCTACTCACTTATTCCAAAGCTAAATCCTTGTTTTACACTTTTGCCCGCTCTGACTTCATATATAATTGGCCAACAGGAGACGACAGCTTTTACAATAAGCCAGCCAGGGAACGCAACAAAAGAGACATCCCAGAACATCTCACCCGAGAAGTCTTCAGACGGTACCAACAACGGGTCCGCCAGCCGCCGGTCTTCACATTCTGATTTCGCTCGTGCTGACTCTCTTCCGAAGAACAATGTGAATAATTCAAGTAAAAAGTAAGCAATAACCTCTCAGCCCTGCATTATAAATCTAATAAACTAGATAAAGTCCAATAAGCTAGGTTATAAGTTATTATAGAATACGGTCAATATTGTGACACTGGTTTTGCAAGTCAGCACCTCTTTGAATTTAGAACCCCGAATTTGGCACCAAGTTGGCTGAAAAGGCTGGGAACACCTGCTTTAAGCGGTAGCCTATCTCTTAAGAAGAACTCCTGGAAATAATGAGATATGCAACTTGACCAAAACATGTTTTGGCCATTTTTTTTCTCCAAATAATCGTCTTTCTTTCTTTCTTTTCCTTGCCCAGTATCCCCTGGACAAGGAGCATATATTTACAAAGTACAATAGACATAATGATACCATACCTCATCCCCAAGCTCAAGCTTGATTGGGACAAATGACTATATAGAATATAGTGCTGCTAAAACAAGATATTATCATATTATTTTTTCTTATTTTAAAATAATAATAATTATTATTCTTTATTCATACTGTTTTTTTTTAAACTTTTTTATTGTATTTTTATTTTTATAAATTTTTATAATAATGATAATTTGTGTATTTTCTTAAAATGTCTACAGATATTGTAGGCCCCCTTAACCTAAGGTGTGCGGGGTTCCTACTGAAACTACATTTTATTTATTTCGGTCATAAAACTACCGTATCAATTGCCGTAGGTCTAATCCCCTAGAGGAATTAATATTCTTATTGATAAATAGTGTGTGACGCCCCTAGCGTCGATTGGCCACTGTTAAGGACCTTCTTCCACAGGTTTAGAAAATGGTTTCATCTTGATTCTTGAAAGGACGGGCTCATAACCCAAATCTAAATATCACAATAGGTATTCTTATCTTTTTTATCTCTCTATTATCATTGTATTTATTGGTATCTTTGTAACATTACCATACAGGTATTCATTTTCTGGCCATGCTTCGGAGGGCATGTAAAGGAGGCGTTCCCGGGCCTAGTTGCGTGTAAGAGAGGGCTTTATTGCCCTAACTCCGCTAGGTTGGCTTAGTAATAGAACAAAAAGTCAATATTTATTTATTATTTATTTATATTCACTGGAGACGTTTCCCTTCATTTCATGGTCAATTTTAAAAAGAATCCCTGCGAATAATCAACTAGAAAACTCCGCTAATTTTTGGCTTCCCTATTTTTCCAGCTATGGAACACCAACTATTTCCGAGGAGAAGCCCGTGAACGTAATGCAGATACGACGGGAGAAGAAAGAAACGCTTGAAGCTAAGCGCGAGCGCAAGGCAGCCAAGACGCTAGCGATTATCACTGGAGCGTTTGTCGCTTGCTGGTTCCCATTCTTCGTTATAGCGCTTATGCTTCCCTTATGCGAGTGTGTGGGGGATGTCCCACTTACTATTTCTCTGTGGCTTGGGTAAGCGTGTGGAAAATAAAATATAAAATATGACTGATATTAGTATGAAATTTAATAGCTCCACAGAATAACGTTGTAAACGCCACTTTCCTAATTTTACAGGAGACGCTTTATTTTATTTAAGCATGTACAGCGCTCTTACGCGCCGCAGATTTCAAGTCGCTATACTGTGGCGCCATGGCCACTATTGCCACGTCTTGTGTAGAATTAATTGTCTTCTGCTACTTTTCCGGTGAATAAGAGAATACACGTGTTTAGTAATTAATTAGAGTATTTAATTAGTTTAATTTGATTTAACTTAAATTAGTGCTATAGGCTACTACTAATGCGACATCTAACAGAATTTTTAGAAAATTGTTTTTGGGGACGATGCAGCAGTATGCGATCCGTATCTGCCAAAAGTGCGGCATACAACGTTATTCCGGGGAGCTATTGAAGAGCCGTCTTTGAGAAATTTTGAAAAGTCTGGGATGTTTTGTTAATTATTATTCCGATTAATGGACGTAAACAATAAAGATGACAAAATTTATCCCTAGAACATTATTTTATTTACCGTTAAACTCAACTTATTTATTTTTATTTTTATTATTATTACTGCATACGTTTCTTTTAACATAAATAATTAGATTACTCGTGACTTCGTGGTATTTCATTTTAATTAACAAAAAATAACAAAAACTTAGAGTTTTAGAAAAACTTGTTATAACAACCCGAATTAGTAAAACCTTTGTCTAAGAAACCCACTTGTGTTAGTATAAAACCCTGAGCGCATTCGGCAAGAACTGCCATCTACAGAGGGAAACCCACTAGCACAGTTACACCGTATCTGCGATTTGAGACTTGCTCAACTCGAGGAAAAGATGCAAATGTGACTAGGGAGAGGAAACCTTAGTTTATATAGGACTGGGAGCGGGGGGAGGTGGGAGGGGGCGTGGCTGGTTACCTATTCCTAACCTACTAGCTAGATCTATTAGAGATGTCAGCGTTAGAAAGGAGACGGAGAAGCGAAAACCTGACTGTACAAGGAATGGCTTTCGAGAATGTAAAGAGCTTCATCTACCTTGGTGCAGAAGTAAACAATCACAACAAAACTAGCGCAGAGATAGACAGAAGAATAACAGCAGCCAATAGAGCATATTTTGCCAACCTAAAATTGCTCAAGTCAAGACTTATCTCTAGAGCCACAAAACTACGAATATACAAAACCCTTATAAGACCAGTTGCAACATACGGATCGGAAACCTGGAATCTCACTGTAAACGATGCCAACAAACTACGTGTACTCGAAAGAAAGATAATAAGGAGGATATATGGACCCCTTTACGAGTACGGAGAATGGCGTATAAGAAACAACGCTGAAATCGACGCCGCTCTCAACGGAGAAGACATAGTAAGGTTCATTAAAGCACAACGATTAAGGTGGCTGGGACACGTTGTAAGGATGTCTGAAGAACGCATGCCACGAAAAATGTACAAAGCAAGCATGACGGGAAGACGACTGCCAGGGCGGCCAAGAAACCGCTGGAAGGACGAGTTAGAGAATGACCTTCGCGAGTTGGGAGTCTCCAGATGGTGGAGCGTTGTGCAAAACCGAGAAGAATGGAGGAGTGTTGTCGAGCAGGCCAAAGCCGACCAAGGGCTGTAGAGCCGGAAGAAGAAGATTATTACTGCATACGTTTGTTTTAACATAAATAATTAGATTACTCGTGACTTCGTGGTATTTCATTTTAATTAACAAAAAATAACAAAAACTTAGAGTTTTAGAAAAACTTGTTATAGCAACCCGAATTAGTAAAACCTTTGTCTAAGAAACCCACTTGTGTTAGTATAAAACCCTGAGCGCTTTCGGCAAGAACTGCCATCTACAGAGGGAAACCCACTAGCACAGTTACACCGTATCTGCGATTTGAGACTTGCTCAACTCGAGGAAAAGATGCAAATGTGACTAGGGAGAGGAAACCTTAGTTTATATAGGACTGGGAGCGGGGGGAGGTGGGAGGGGGCGTGGCTGGTTACCTATTCCTAACCTACTAGCTAGATCTATTAGAGGGGATGATTGTGTGAATGTTATGTCGTTTGTTAATTTTTCCCTATTGTGTAAAGCTCTCTTGATTTCAAAATTTTCAAAAAAATTTAAAGTGCAACTTTTCTTTATTTTGTGTAGGGCTGTCCAATATTGTGAGGATCGAATGTGAGATTTTCCGAGTTAAGGTGTTTCGCGAATGTGCTGTTGGTGTTGGTGTCTCCTATACCTGTTATATGTTCTCTGACCCTAGTTTTAAAGCTTCTGCCTGTTTGGCCTATGTAATTTGCGTTACAATCGTTACAATTTAGACGATAAACTCCATTGCCTTTTTCCTTTTCTGGTTTGGTTTTGCAGTTCATGAGTTTATTGGCCAAATTGTTGGGGTTGTACGGGGCTGGTACAACAGACAAAACACCAGCCCCGTACAACCGTCCCCCGTCACATTTGCATCTTCTCCTCGAGTTGAGCAAGTCTCAAATCGCAGATAAGGTGTAACTGTGCTAGTGGGTTTCCCTCTGTAGATGGCAGTTCTTGCCGAAAGCGCTCAGGGTTTTATACTAACACAAGTGGGTTTCTTAGACAAAGTTAATTTCTTAACGATTATTTGGGTTTTACTAATTCCGGTTGTTATAACAAGTTTTTCTAAAACGTTTTTGTTATTTTTTGTTTACGTTTGTTTTAGTTTTTTCATCGGTTTTGCCCCTAGGGGGGTCAGGGATCCGGCAGGTTCTCTTCTACTCCTTGCGATTCTGTGCTTCGGCTGCAGTTGCTCCTACAATTCTGAGATCTTGCGGACTTTCACTTCAACTTTTAGCTTGGCCCGACTTCGTCTTCTTCTTCCAGCTCCGCTTCGATATGCTTTACCAGCTTGATTAAGTCATTTAGCTGCCTTCTTTCGACGTGACCCCACCATGGCATTCGTTGTTCTCGGGATTTATCGACTATGCTAGCTGTCTTCATTTCAGATCTTACGTCAATTTATCTATTAGTCTGTGACCTACACTAACAGATAAATTGAAGCGTTTTGAAGCTTACACAGGCAACTCTTTCTATAACGCATTCAAAATTATTAATAAGGCAGCCAAATGACCTGATAAAGCGGTAAAACATATCGAAGCTGAGGAAAGGAGAAGACGAGGACGGCCCAGACTAACAGTAACAGAAGCGAAAGTCCGCCAAGACCTCAGCATTGTACGAGCACCTGCAGATGAAGCACATATAATAGCAAGGAGTGGAAGGGAACCTGCCATATCGCTGACCCCACCTAGGGACAAAAGCGACTTGACTTGAGGCGCGTCCAACCCGGGGGGACTTTTGGCCGCTGTCACTACTTCACGCCATCTCGGAATGTCGCCATCTCAAAAGCGAGGGGGGGGGGGGAAGGAAGAAAGTACCTACGTTTAACGATATTATCATTATTGCTTGTTTTCAGGTACCTAAATTCCACATTGAATCCAGTAATATATACGATATTCAGTCCAGAGTTCCGACTCGCCTTCAAAAGAATGCTTTGCGGCGCGCCCAGAAGAAATCCATACTACTGCCGCGACTTCAACAAGTGACGTTAGTGACCATCTCATGGAGATAAAGGGTTCTATTTGAACTGCGTCCAATAATATTGCTACCGTCAGATTTCTTATTTTTTGTGAATTTATCTCATTTTTGCCCGTTCAGCACGATTGCATAGCTTTAAAACTGCAGGCGTTTGTCAGACATCAGAATAGATAATTTACCAAAATAATGACGTACGCACGTATGCAGAGATGGGTTTTAGGAGTTCACCCCCCCCCCCCCAACGTTGTGTACCCAGTGCCGGATTCACCTATGGGCATTGTATGCAGACCCCCACCTAAAACACAAAATTTACAAAAAAATTATTTTGAAATGTTTGCAATAAGTATAAAACAATTTAGTTTCAAAAAGTGCAGAAATTTAAGAAATTATTTCAAACTAAATTGGCGGGAGAATAAAACACTGTGCTAAAAAGGCTAGAAAATTAAATGTACGGAGCCCAACTACCGTACCCTACCTGGCAGAGCCTCTATTGGCTAAGAATGGGGGTTACAAGATGCCGCGCGAACCTGTGTAGGTGGGGACTGGCGGAGGACCCGACTTGCGAATGCGGACAACGACAAAACGACGGCCACCTTCTGGTCTGACCGAAACTAGGAGAAGCTGTGTCCCAGACAGATCACTCAGATGCCAATGACAAGGCCATCCAGGCCGCAACGTTTTGGATCAACGTGTCCCAGGTCCGGCACGTTAAGTTAGTAAGTATAGGCCTATAATGTCAACCAACACAAGCTGCTAGGGTAATGAACTGAAGTTCAGGCTGCTTAACATTAGCAGATGTAAATTTTTCCGGGGGGGGGGGGGGGGGGGTCCATCACCGGAGGTAAATAACATGTATAAAACTCCATTCTATCTAGTGTACACTGAAATTGTTACGGGGGTCCAGACCCCCTGGACCCCCCTCTGGCTACGGCCATGGTAACAGTAACCGCAGACCGAAACATCAAGTCTTGTTTCAATCCGTACGGTACCTAAAAACTATTAATTATAGCCTAAATAAGAAATTAGACAGTAATACCATGTTAATAAGTGTACATCTACTGTAAATTTCCGTTGCTGAATGTATATCTAATTGTTATTCACATACTGCTTAAGCTGTTTCGGAAAAAACGGGATTATTCGTAGAATAGAACTTGACCTTGGGGTGACTCCCCGCTGCACCACCTTACGCCACACTAGGAGCGTCATTTTCAAATTTGGAACTTCTTTGGGGCAAGCCCCTTGTGTGACGTAGTGATATGTAACTCCGCGCATTTTGTGGACTTTAGTCCGGATGTACATCTACCGGCAGTGGATTGAATCCCACGGACTGAATCCAACAGTCTGCATCCACCGGCTCACATCGGACCCACTTGTTCCATTCTTTAGTGTATTCTACAATGAACACAACATAATCAACATTTAGCCTAGAAATAGTCAATACACTGACACAGCACTTGTCGCGTCGTCCCAAAAACTGAAATAATAATTGTGTCCTATGCTTACCTTATCCACCGCAATTTTTAAAGAAAACGCTGTAGCGTGAATTGTCTTTCATTAATATAATTTGTACCTTCAACAGTTATACTTCTAAATGCACGCGGTGTCCAACTTATGATACAACTTCTTCTTCTTCAGCCAACGCCCGTTCTTACCTGGTAGGCCATTTAACGCAGTGCCGCGTAGTATAGAGCTGGGCCAATCCCACCTGTGTCTCAGTTCAGTTTTCTAGCTCAATGTCAGTGCTGCTGAATAGGTGATCGGCATTCCCTCCCCTTACTCCTCCACTTAAGATACAATGAATAGTATGCACACGCGTGACAGAATCGCTGAACTGTCGGTCCACCGGCTCGGCTAGTCAAAGACCAGTGTACATGCGATGAGATGGTGCAATTTGCTAACTCTGTTAAGTCTGAGCTGGATTTAATGGAATAAGGATAGGAATCGGAACAGACCTGAGTATAGTGGAGTTACGTCCGCTGACAAGACACCGGATTCAGTCCGTAGGAATCGATTCTAGCAGGAGTTACACATCACTAGTATGACGCCCCTGGGGTGATTTAAGGAGGAGCTGGCCCCAGGCAAGGCTTACTGTGCACCCCAAATTCTTTCTTCTTGTCGTGTTATTATGTCTCATCAAAAATAATCTGCAAATGAGCTTTTCTAACATGGAAAGCCATTGAAGTTAGGCTATGCAGTATTGTTATGTGGGATATGTGTGAGGGATTTGTTATTCAAACTCACTGTTGACTTCATTACAGGGAATTTTTCCAAATGTTTGAAAAACAACATGGCATCATTAATTAAATTCTCGTTCCATTTCCATCGTGACTACTTATTTGCTTTTTGGACATCTACTGAAAAACGTAGGTATATACAAACTTTGACAGTACAAAATAAATTTGTTTAGAAATGAACTGAATAGGTTAGAAACCAATTAATCCCTTGTTCTAAATCAATTTGGAAAGTTTCCCCTTAAAAAGAACCAGCACGAGTAGACCTGTACTTGCTTTCCTATGTATCAATTAATATAATATATAATTATGAGTGGTTCCAAGCATCTATAGTAAATAATTGTATTGAGGATTTATTTTCATCTGCAGCGATTGCCCCTTTCTTAAGGCGGGGTCAATCGTCAATGAGAAATGTGAAATTGAAGGTTTAGCAGACATTAAAGACATACTAAAAATTCTGCTACCACGTCAAAACCATATTTCTCATTGACGATTGACGTATATGGAAACCCCGCCCAAAGCATTGGATTGTTTGATTAAAACATTCCAATTTTTCAGAAGCAGCAACGCACGACATAATACAGATCTGATGCACAAATTTATTTTATCATAAACAGCCAAAATCTGGTTGAGAAATTTCGACCATCACAAAGCTTTCCTTATACTACGTATAAATTGGAAAGGAATAACTTACTTGTCCCGAGATATGATATTTTTGAACTAACGCGTACATGCCAATCTTATCAAATATCGACTTCTATGGCAAGGTGGTGCGTGCTTATACTGGTACTTGTGCGAGTCTCTACACGCCATGTGATCGGAGACTTGTAACTCATCACGGGTACTATCATACAGAGGTGACTGAAGAGGTCAATCGAATGCATTCATTAAATTGTTAGTATGCGATTAACCTTTTTTTTTATAATAAATGAAAAAATAAAGAATAAAGTTTGCCCACAAATCGATGCACAGACATTTCGTTAATAACTTTTTGGGGTCCTCGAGCTTGTCTTATACTAACGTATAAATAGGAAAGTATATAGGTGTTTCAAGTTACCAAAACGTTGGATTGGACTGATTTTAATTGTTGTGAACGCGTTAGGCTAAATCATTAGCTTGCAGAAAAATTGACACACATTCAGCCCCATACTTGTAAGTTATAAACTTTAAAGTTGAGCCCGTATTCCTATATGCTATAGTTACAGTAATTTTAAGGTAATATTAAGTAAATTAAGTTACGTTGGTTCCAAAGAGTCTTTTTATTAGTGTACAGAATTATCTACAGAGACTTATGAGGTGTACAAAACTATTGTATTGTAATATATTGTAAGGTATTAAATTATGCAAAATTAAAAATTAATGAAGTGGCGGTATTCATTCAGGTGCCCATTAACATATTTATAATAAAGTCAATCAGGCTCTATTATTGTTATAGGAAATTGAGACCATTTATGTGTAGCGAATTATAGAGCAACGAAATCATAAGATGTCAGTGGCTGCTTGGCAGAGGAACACCAAAGCCAGGGACAGGGATGTCTGGAAAGAGTTGCTCACCCCGAGCTGTAGAGCCTAGTAAGAAGAACAATAAGAAAAACAATAAGTGATCCCTTCGAATTGCGTAAAAAAAACTTGAAAAGCGGCAGCGAATAGACCTAATTTTTAATTTAAAACAGCAACGGATTTCAAATTCATCTTTATTCATGCAAGTATCAGATTTTCCAAAGAATTTCCTCAAAGGCGTTCAATACAATTTTTAAACAAACAAAAATCGGTAACACTAATTTGCAACCTTATATAAGTACGTACTCAAATTAGAGACAATGAGGTGAGAAAAAGCCTTATAAATGAAAAAAAAATTAAATATCTCAGGAAATATCAATGTTAGAGCTGTCAAAATATCAGGACGATCAGAAAGAAACAAAGAACATTTTCTCTATTTTCCTTATGGGCGAATTTTGGGCCTTTCGGCCCACTCTTACAATTAACCCAGAAGACATTTTTCTGGGCATTTTGATGTATGATAGGCCATCTAACACAGATTCGCCACAATTATAGAATGCGATTTGTACAAAAAAACGATTGGTATGGTAGTCCCAAGGAAGGAGCTTAAGAACTGTGTCCAATTGGTGTCAGTGAAGGCTTCATGTCATATATCGAAATGTAGAGGCGCATTTCTGCTTATTTAATTGATATATTTCGAGTTTGTACAAAAAACGCGTAGTGGTACAACGATTTACTCTAAATGTTATTAGAGACTGGAGGGAGAACCTTGCAGGTCATAAAAATTGGAAGAAATGTTAATAAAAGTCAAAAATTAACGATCAGCCACAGTTGTTTAACTTGAAAGGAAACACTGAGGATGCCAGGTCAAAGGAATTCTAAAACTGTGGCCAATTGGTGTTAGTGAGGTTATACAATTGATGCCAGCATGCTACAGGTACACACGTGTATTGCCTTTAGACCTAGCTGTCCAGTGTGGATCATTATTATGCCATTGAGGACCATTGTCAGCACAACAGTATGTGAGAGAAATTTGATTTTTTTTTATTTTGAAAATTTAAATTTAAAAAAACCGAGCCCCTACACCTCCATATGATTTGCTTGCGGAAGCAGGGGACCAATAGAAAGTCCACCATATTTTGGCCTCAAATGAAACTCAATAGTTATCTTATGGTACTTAACTCAAGATTTTTAAAACTAAAAAAAATGTGTCTTTATTAAATATTTAGGTTGTCTAACTTCACTATTATGATAACTATAGTTTCCCAAAATAGCTGAAAATTATGTGGATTAGCCTAAAAAGAAACAATAGCATCAAATAAGTTTAATCATCCAAAACAGTAACTGTACCATATGAAATTTCAAATGTAGCAAATGCAAAATTAAATTAGGCCTATAGGCAACAAAAAGGCATTTTCTCTTAGTTTTTAAATAAAATACAGAATACCCCCTGCTGTGAGCCCAAAATTGGCCCGAAGTCAAATGACCATGCGACACTAGCGCCAATGGTTCTTCTAGTGTATTATATAAGTTCTTTGAAAAAAAACAGGTGTGTGAGGATGTCCGATCGCCTTTAAATGAAATAATCAGTACAAATGACTAGTCAACTTCCTGCTGATTAAGCTATCGTTTTAAGAGCAAATCGTACCCTGTAGGTTGACATTGAGGAATTATAAGAGTTTGCCAACGGCCAAAAATGCATACGGAAGCAATACAAATAATGTCCGAAATCCTCGGGGTCGTTGGCATTGGACAAGGGCCTATAAGTAGGCTTGGGTCCATAAAAAATTCTTTAAAAAAAATAAATAAAAAAAATGGGGTGACCAATTTGCTCTTACAGTCAGAAGACTCTTCAGACATTAGCTTTCCTTGGAAGCTACCTCCCCTTTACAGTCTTAAACTTAAGCTTTGCTGATACTAGATAGAGCCTAATAGCCTACGAACAATATTAATCAATTACTTAATTAATAATTATCACAACCATTTTCGACTATATATGAGTAAGCCCGGAATCTATTTAATGTTAATAATAAAAATATCTACTTTAACACTTATTTGTTATTCTTTGGCCTGTTTTTTTACGTATAGTCCATGCATAGTGCTACATGCAAGAAACAGACTTAACATAAATATTGATCTAGAAATTTGACACGTTCTTAAAACTAGAAAAAGCCTTGCAATAACTTCAAGGAAATCTTGCCGATTTGAAATATACTTCAGGTAACATCGGAGGGGCCGCAATTCAACATGGCCGAAATCGGCTTTACGGCGTTTTTTGAAAGCTATATTTAAGTACCGTATATAAAGATTGAGAATATCCTCAAAAATAACATTTTTTATAGGTTTTTAGGTGTTTTTCCTGTGAAATTTGACTTGGTGCAAAATACGTAAAAAAAAATAACGAAATAAATAAATATTTACTTTGTGTTCTGTAACTAAGCCAACCTAGCGGAGTTAAGGGCTATAAAGCCCCCTCTTACACTCAACTATGAATACCCGGGACCACCTGCTTTACATGCCCTGCGAAGCATAACCTGAAAATATAGCTTAAGTGCGGGACTCGAATCGACAATCTTTCCGGTAAAAGTCAGAACCCATACCACTACTCTACATGTTCTGTCTCTTGACGGAATGTGAACAGTAGCTGATGAAATTACGCCTGAACACGTTAAATTTCATTACGGCTATAGGACTAGACAAGTTTCACAATAAAAAATGTTTTCAATTGACAATTTTAAGTTTTCATGCCTCCTTCGCCTTCAAACTAATAACCAGGGTCGTAAGGCCATTTGCCCAGATTGGCAATTTGGCAAGAATGAGTAACAGCTAGTTTACCTTAATCCATTGGGCAATTTGGCAACAAAGCTTTTGATCAAATATCCACAACCACGTGTGTGAACAGACTTTCGCTCCTGTATGCTAGCACGTCGTACTCCAGCGAATTGAGGCCGTCGTTCTTTATTCTGTTGCCAGCCTGGTTCAACATGGTGAATCTGTCAGGATTTTTGACTTGAGACTTATGTGACAGCATGAAGTAGCGAGAGACTTCGGGCGAGAATCGAATGATATCGAGACCGTTGCTGCGGATTCTGAAACATGACGTAAGATAAGAAGATAAGATAAGATGCAGTAGTTTCTTACTCTGAAAACGAACCGACAGAAAAAAATTCCACTTCTAAACAATATAGTAAAATACAATTACAAAGACGGCCGGAGTTATTTGATAAAGCAGTAAAATCCGGGATGATGGGCCGAGGTCGATCTGTGTCAGTTGCTGAGCCTAAATCTTATACTATCTAAGAAGTCTACTCAGTGTCGACCGGAGAAGTTGACGAAACATTTTGAAGTACGCTTTCAGATCGACCATCAACCCAGATTCTTCTCTTTCATCAAATATAGTAATAACATCACAAATGTTTCTTAGTGGCTTACCTCATTAACAGATCATCATCTTCGGCACCCCATCCGTAGTAAACATTGGAGAAGCCATTGATCCGTTGAAACTGGTCACTGGTGATGGCTATGGCTCCGCCAAACAATCCATGATACAGTAGATTATACCGCAGAACATTCACGGACGCACTCATGTGCCGGGGCAGTTTCGAGCACGCATACATGTTCTTATCCACCTGAAAGCAGTTAGGAAAGGTTCAGCCTCGAGTAACGGGACACCTATAATCACTAGTAGGAGTGAAACATTCACTGACGCACTCATGTGCCGGGGCAGTTTCGAGCACGCGTACATGTTTTTATCCTCCTGAAAGCAATTAGGAATAGTTGAGCCTGGAGTAACGGGACACCTATAATCACTAGTAGGAGTGAAACATTCACAGACGCACTCATGTGGCGGGGCAGTTTCGAGCACGCGTACATGTTTTTATCTACCTGAAAGCAATTAGGAATAGTTGAGCCTGGAGTAACGGGACACCTATAATCACTAGTAGGAGTGAAACATTCACAGACGCACTCATGTGGCGGGGCAGTTTCGAGCACGCGTACATGTTTTTATCTACCTGAAAGCAATTAGGAAAAGTTGAGCCTCGAGTAACGGGACACCTATAATCACTAGTAGGAGTGAAACATTCACGGACGCACTCATGTGCCGGGGCAGTTTCGAGCACGCATACATGTTCTTATCCACCTGAAAGCAATTAGGAATAGTTGAGCCTCGAGTAACGGGACACCTATAATCACTAGTAGGAGTGAAACATTCACTGACGCACTCATGTGTCGGGGCAGTTTCGAGCACGCATACATGTTCTTATCCACCTGAAAGCAATTAGGAAAGGTTGAGCCTCGAGTAACGGGACACCTATAATCACTAGTAGGAGTGAAACATTCACTGACGCACTCACTCATGTGCCGGGGCAGTTTCGAGCACGCATCCATGTATTTAACCACCTGAAAGCACCCAGGAAAGGCAACTTTCCCCACTTTCCTGCAACCTGCTAATTAGCTCTGTCATCTCCCGGCTGCAGAGGGGGCACTCAAATGTTATGTGGTCTGGAGTGCCTTCCTGATCTCCACAAACAAAGAGAGGAGACTCTCGGACTCCGATCCGTGACAGATGGCATGGGAAGGAGGCGTGACCTAGCCGCAGTCTTACGGTGTTTAAAAATTAGGATTCCTGCGTACCTGGGGAATGAGATCAATATCTTGAAACACGAAGCAGGGGAAGGCCTGAAGTTTGAGCGCCTCCCTAAACCCGACGTTCATCAGCTTGCCACGGTTGAACGCCTTGCCCATAGACTGTTCCACAATTATTATACGGTAATTGAGCAGTTGTTTTTGGAGAAATCTGTGCATATAGTGCAGAAACGTATTCAATTGTGACAATCTGAAAGAAAATACAAAGAAAATATAGTACGCTCGTACTAGGTGTACGGAGAAGGCTTGTACTAGTTGTACTCTCGATGTTCGGGAGGAGAAACCACACAGGTTGGATGTTAAAAGTGGTCTGGTTGCATATTAAAAAATATAGACGGCTATGGGCAGCAGCCCCAATGAGGTTCTGTAGGGACAGTTTTGGTCACTAGGTTCGCTGACGACAAACCGATATCCATTTTATTCAAAATGGCCGCCGTTTGCATGTGAAAGCTAAGCTCTTAGCATCTAATTAATTCTTTTAATATTTTTTATAATATTCTTACTATGCCTGGACCTTATTTCACTGCATATAATTTAATATATATATTCTCCATGATTTATAGAAAAACATCACTTTAAAATAATACATATATAAAATAATTTTAAAATAGTATTGAGGCTTATGGAAAAATCAGCGCTTTGATACCAGTGCAACTGGTGCTGCCACCTACAAAATGACGTCACAAATGAACCTCATAACAACACTGTGAGCCAATTTGTCCCCCACTCCAGTGCAACCCCAATCACTGCTTCAGTCGAGAAGGCTGTCTCAGATTGTATTTACTCGTTAAATCATATTTATATGAGCAACCTGTACAATACTGGATGCGTATAAATATGTTTGTATATTAGGCCAATTCCTACTGGAAGTTAGCCTTAACAGTCGGACACCCCCAATGTTCTGTTTTTTGAACAAAGCCCAATTTCACAGGAAATATCTATTGTAGTGCTATGAAATATTTAAAATCCATTGATGCACATTATGTCACTAACACCAATTGGCCATAGTTTATAAACTCCTTCCATCCGACATCCTCAGTACCCGCCATTTTTTATAAATCAAGTTTTTCCCTTATTAAAAACTATTCCCAATATTTCTGCTCCATTCTTTAGAAGATACTGAGCACTCCTCAGCCCGCGCTGCCATCTGTCGGACTTAATTATCATAACTACTCTCACTAGCTTACCTATCACGATAGGGAACAATAATGGCAACATGATGCACAGGGTCACAGTCGTCTGGGGCCCACCAACCACCCTGGTTTACATGAAGACTAGCGGCCAACGCCGAATAATTGTACTGAGCAACAAAATCAACATCTGCCACCTGCAACAAAAGTTTAAGTTAAGATTTATGTTTTAAGCACGCTACTGTTTTTTTTTTTTACAAAGTTTAATTTTCCAGGAACTATTGTAGAGATAAATACCATGGGTATGGGGTCGTTCAAATATTACGTAAGTACTCAAGGGGGGGGGGGGGGGTTCGGGTTTGCTTACTATTGATGACAAAGGGGGAGAGGGGTTCCAATGTCGCTTACGTAAGCTTTCCCTATTGCAGAAACTAAGGTAATATCATGTATTAATAATATAAAAATTAAACTACAAACTTTAAGATAGTAATGTCATGAGTGAGGAGGGGCAAGAAGACGCGGAGTGGTGGGATGTCGATGAGCTTAAAACACATGAAATGGAGCAGAAAAAAACAAATGCAAATATTCCCATTATTGAAATGATGAATGAATGAATATTTATTTGGAAAAAACTACAATTAAGAAACACTATTAGTTATCCCGGCCCTATGTTCCTCAAGATGACTTGTGTTGCCGGGATACAATTAAAATATACAATTAAAAACTTAAATTATTCAGTCGTACCTAATGTGTACTTAAAATGTGGAAAGTTTCACTTATAAAACAAAAAAAACAAAATTAAAAGGTTACATACAAAAAAGTGTGTTGCTTAAAAAGCTAAAACAATATTGTAACGACGTAAAGTCGTTTTGTGGTATTTATTTGATTTCTAAATTCAAATAGATACTTTACAGTGATTTCCCTCTTGGTAAATGAAAGTAAAGTAAAACTTTCCGCCAAAACGTTATTTTTAAATATTTGTCTGGTGACACGACGTTTTTTCTTGCTGAGATTTGAAAAAAAGAGATCGGCAATTTTTCTTTGACTAAGGCGGGGTTTCCACCGACCTCTCATTGCAGAATGCAAATGACATTGACGGAATTTTGAATTTTTCTTTTTATAGAAATCTATCTAAAATGTTTGTACTTAACATATCCCATAACGCCATTTTCTAATTTTAGTTTGTTTGTTTGTGATTTTACTCTATGATCATTGATCAATTTTAACTATGACATAGAGTAAAACAAAAGGTTCCGTCAATGTCATTTGCATTCTGCAATGAGAGGTCGGTGGAAACCCCGCCTAAAGAGTGATATTTTTAATTTGAAAGGGGAATTATTATTCATTGACATCAGAATTAAAGAAATGGAGTGAGTGAACGTCGGAGGCCGACTTGAGGGCTCCTCCACCTCGCAGATGGGATCGTCCTGTCTGCGGCGAGTGGGGAGGGAGGAAACGGACGAAGAATGAGGAACCCCCCCCCCCCCCAGGAACCCAAGCCTCCACTGCCCTAGTGGCCAACCATATGTAAAATTTAGTATGTAAGAAAAGAAGAAAGAAGAAGAACCCATGGCCGGGAGATGATCAATTATACACAAGTTTTGGTATGTTAATCCAAGTTTCATTACAATATGGCCAGCAGGTGTTATCGGAAAGGTTGGTTATGTGCTTTTTCACTGCTGCCTTAAATAGTTTTCCATTGCCTTTTAATACTTTGATTTCTGCTGGTATGGCATTAAACATGCTAAATAGTTGGGTGCATGCTCATATATAACCTTTTGGGCCTTGCATGAGTGCCTTGAGGGTTTATGGTGTAAATAAACAATAAAAAGTAGTTCATGGTTGCTCATTTAGCACTGTACACAGTCAAAATTTAGGGGGTGCTCAAATCTACGTTTAAGCAAACCGGGGGGAGGGGGAGTTAATTTGCGATTGAAAAATAGAATCAGAATCAGAACCAGATCTGATATCTCCCATCTCTCCTTTATAGAATCCTAGTAGGCACCCTTAGTAATAGTTGCATCCATCTTCTTAGCCACCAGAGTCTGCCTGCTTTTATATCGTAAATAATGGTTGCCTTTGACTGAGTTCGACTCACCTCTAAATTCAAATCAGGAACTACCGGACAAAGTCCCGAGCCATTTTCTCGCATCGGGAGCAAAACATCAGCAATTTGATCGTTCGGAACATGCTGATATCGTCTGCTGAACCGTAACGGAATCACTAAATAGATTATCCCCACAATCACGAGACCCGTACGGCAATGCTTAAGGCAAGACTGACTGAACCAATTTCTACGAAGCATTTTAGTAAAGGAAGAAGTCTATAAGTGGAGGTTTCCAGCACCTGTAGTGTGTAGTCGACGATAAGGAACTTGTCTAATCAAAGTATATCATGCAGTATCTATCTGGCTAAATGCTTGTGCTTATGAAAGGGTTAGTTAAGTTATTGGTATATGGCATATTGTATATGACATTAGCGTTGTGCCAGCCACACGTTTAAGAGCAAGAGGGACCTTTTTCGTTATCATCCCACTGTAATGTTAGAAGAGGCGACCGCTGAATGTTGGATCATGCCTTAACACTGTGCATTCGTTATTATTCCGATTCAGTACGTGATTATTGCTTTCCAATTTATACGTAGTATAAGGAAAGCTTTGTGATGTTCGAAATTTTCGATTCCGAGATTTCAACGGATTTACACGTTTTGAGGTCCCAGGAAACACAAAAAAGTGTTTTTTACGAAATGTCTGTCTGTCGCTCTGTCTGTCTGTATGTCTGTCTGTGAGTCGATTTCCGGGCAAACTACTTGGTCGATTTTGATGAAATTTTGCATGTAGGTTTACAAAAATCATACCTCGGGACCATTTTTATTTTATTTTGGGCTAACTCAATTTGGGGGGTTTTATTCTCAAAAAACTAAAAAAAAAACGTCTAAAAAAATTCTTTCTCAAAAACAGCTCCAACGATTTCTTTTAAATTCACATATATTGTAGTCGTTAATAGCGTTAACAAAATGCGGGGGGTCGCTTGCCCCTTGATAGTTTGCTTCAGGGGGTAAAAAAATAAAAACAACTCAATTTTCATAAAAAAATAATTTTTCTGTTGATAATTTCTACCTTCAGGTATGTTTTAGGTGTTCAATAGGATAACTAAAACGGGCAGGTTGCGTTCCCAAAAAATATTTGCTTCTGTGCAAAAAATTATTTTTTGAGAAATTTTGGATAATTCACGCTCCAATACATATGATATTGTTACTACTTACTACTGTTACAATGTATTGGTCTATTCGTTCCAGAATATGCAATTTAGTTTTAAGGGTTTTTTAATATATATTGAGGTGAACCCCCCCCCCCCCCCCCCTCGAGGGATCTGAAATTTAACCATAGGGAAATTATTTCCTATAAAATTACGCATGTCAATATCTACTAATTTATAAATTGGAAAACATGTTCGAGTAAACTCGGGCCGGTGGTTCCATGCACCCCAGTTTCAAGGATCACAGTTTCAGGGGCACCAGTTCCTGGGACCCCGGCTCCAGCTCCCGGGCCTCCAATTTCAGGGACCCCAGTCCCAGGGACCCCGGTGGCAGAACCACCAGTTCCAGGGTGGACCACTGAGATCCCAGCTCCAGCTCCTCGGGTTCCGGTTGCAGGGACCCCAGCCCCAGTTCTAGGGACCCCGGTGGCAGAACCACCAGTTCCAGGGTGGACCCCTGAGATCCCAGCTCCAGCTCCTCGGGTTCCCGTTGCTGGGACCCCAGCCCCAGTTCAAGGGACTCCAATTCCAGGGACTCCAACTTCAGGGACCTCGGCGACAGGACCACCTGATCCAGGGTGGACTCAGCCAATCAACCGCCGCGAGAGGAGGCGGGCGGCCATGTGCGCAAAGAAGCCCGAGTCAGTCGCAGCACAGGTCCATCGGTATGAGGCTGTGATCATCGAGAGGAGTGAGTCAGGAGGGACCTATGCTGAGGCCCTTGAAAAGGCAAGGGAGGCTCTTGCCCTCTCGGAAGTGGGCGTCTCGATCCGAGGGTGCCGAAAGGCACAGAGTGGCAATCTGGTGCTGGAAGTCGAAGGCAGCGGAAAGGCCGATATTTTTCGGAGGAAACTGGCACCTCTGCTGAAAGGCTTCAAAGTGAGGAGTAGCCACAATATGGCGAAATTCATTGTCAAGGACAGTGACTTCGTTGAGGAGGTGGCTATCCGACAGGCGCTTGCCGAGCTGGGGGTGGAATGCTCCTCCATTAAGACCATGAAGTGGCAGGCGGTCGTTGAGGCACCTGTTCATCAGGTACACACGCTGCTCCAAACCAAGAAAAGGATCAAGATCGGTTGGTTCACTTGCCGAATAAAGCCTATGGTGCTCATGAATGGGTGCTTTCGGTGCGGTGAGAAGGGGCACTACGTTGCCCAGTGTACATCATCCAGGTTGAGCCTTGGAAGCACGGGACACGTGTTTGAAGGAGCAGCCCACAGGGTTAGGTTAGGTTAGGTTAGGTTAGGTTAGGTTAGGTGTGTATATGTTGTTAGTTTGTAACTTTTGTGACGCAATTGCTTTTAGCTATGTAGGTTAGTTGCAGCTTCCTGCCAAGCTGGGTCCTCCAGTGGTGTGGCCGCCGGTGTGATCTGAGCGTCTTTACGTCGGTCGCATGGGCGGTTGCAGTTCTGGACGACTTAGTTGATAGCAGCGTCTTTGTGACGCAATTAATTTTAGCTATGTAGAATAGTTGTAACTTCTTGCCAAGCTGGGTCCTCCAGTGGTGTGGCCGCCAGTGTGATCTGAGCGTCTTTACGTCGGTTGCATGGGCGGTGCCAGTGCTGGACGACTTAGTTAGATGATAGTAGCGTCTGTGTGTACAGTGTGTATTGTACTCCAATGATCTCTTGCGCCTGAAGTAATGCCTAGCGGCGGTTCCAGGCGTAAGGGGGAGGAGAGAAGCGGGGGTCATGAGTTTTTAGTGAGTAAGAGTCTCACATATCCTCCGCCATTATCCTAGGATACTGGGCGGGGGAATCCATGATGGATTTTCTCGACCTCCTTAACAAAACAAAAAAAAAAAAAAAAGGCCGAAAGTTATACTGAGAAGAAAAACCGCCGGAGAAATGAAAAGTTTCGGTCTCTCAACTGAGGATGCACACAACAGAACTGTGTGGAAACGTTGCTGTAGTGCCACCGACCCACCCTGAGGATAAGGCGCAGTAAAAGTAAAAATAAGAATTTAGGTTATAAGGATGTCGTATCGTTATTGATGCTTTCCAATTTATACGTAGTATAAGGAAAGCTTTGTGACGTTCGAAATTTTCAATTCCGAGATTTCAACGGATTTACACGTTTTAAGGTCCCAGGAACCCAAAAAAGTGGTTTTTACGAAATGTCTGTCAGTCTGTCTGTCTGTGCGTCGATTTCCGGGCAAACTACTCGGTCGATTTTGATGAAACTCGGCATGTAGGTTCACAATAATCATATCTCTGGACCATTTTTTTTTTAATTTCGGGCTAACTCAATTTGGGGGGTTTTATTTTCAAAAAACTCCAAAAAAACGTCGAAAAAAAATTATTTCCCGAAAACGGCTCCAACGATTTCTTTTAAATTCACATATATTGTAGTTGTTATTAATTTTGATAAAATGCGGGGGGTCACTTGCCCTTTGATAGTTTGCTTCTGGGGGTAAAAAAATAAAAATTACTAAATTTTAATGAAAAATGACTAAATATTAATTTTTCTGCGAAACCTTTCTAACGATGATTTCTACCTTCAGGTATGTTTTAGGTGTTAAATTGAGTTACGAAATCGGACAGGTTGCTTTCCCAGAAAAGTATTTGTTTTTGTACAAAAAAAGTTTTTTTTGAAAAAATGATAGAAAATTCGGGCTCAAATGCATTGCGTGCCCTGCCAGTATTGCTGTGTGTTAATGTGTTGGTCTGACCTATCTAGAATTTACCTCACCTCCAGTGACGTCAGGTGGACAAGCCCCCCCCCCCCCCCCCCCCGAGATATCGGAAATTTAAGCATAGGAAACTTATTTACCATGAAATTACTCATTTTCTCTATCTGACATTAAATTAACTTTGGTTGAAGAGTTTAGTTGTAATGGTATTGTGCTCAATATAATTATTCATTCAATCAGCAGCCAGTCTCTACAAGCTGGCTTTTAATAGCAAATCGTTACCCGTTTTTGTACATATTCGAATTTCAAAAGAAATAGTCATTGTAGAGCGAAAAAAGAAACATCAGTACAAATACTTGTCGACTTCGATGGCAAGGTGGTAGCGTGCTTGTACTTGTGCGAGTCTTTACTTTCTATTTTTTTTTAATTTTGAAAAGATTATTAGCATACCAAAAATTCAATGAATGCATCCGAACAACCTCTTTAGTCGCCACTGTAGGTAATACCTGTGTTGAGTTACGACAGGTCTCCGATCGCATGATGTGTAGAGTCTCGCACAAATACGAACAAGCTACCACTATGCCATCGAAGTTTACACGCCATGCGCGATCGGAGACATGTAGTAACCCAACGCGGGTACTAACCAACAGAGGCGACTGAAGAGGTCAATCGGATACATTCATTAAATTGTTTGTATGCGATTAATCTTTTATTAAGAAATCATAAAAAAAAGAAACTTCTTTACATTTCGATACACAATAATAGAGCTGTCACTAACACTGATTGGCCACAGTTCTTGAACTCCTTTCTCAGGACGGCCACATACATAGTTTTTTTTTACAAATCAATTTTGAATATTGTGGCCAATCGTTATTAGTGACGGCCACATACCATATACTGTATGAAAATGTAGAGACATATTTCTTCTAATACCTATGATATTTTGTATAGCCCAACAATGAATATTTCCTGTTAAATTCGACAAAAAACTAGTTGTGTGGGTGCCCCGGGGTGTCTAAATGGCTCTAAGGCGCCCATTCCACCGACCGGCTAGGGATATTTACAAAAACAGTGACGTGGTAGCAGACATTCAAGACTTAGGCGGGGTTTCCACCGACCTCGCATTGCATAATTGACGGAAATGTTTATTTTCCTCTATGCCATAGTTAAAATTGATCAATGATCATACAGTAAAATCACAAACAAACAAACTAAAATTAAAAATGGCGTCAAGGGATATGTTAAGTACAAACATTTTAATAGATTTATATAATAAGAAAAATTCTAATTTCCGTCAATGTCATTTGCATTCTGCAATGCGAGGTCGGTGGAAACGCCACCTAAGTCTTGAATGTCTGCTACCACGTCACCGTTTTTGTAAATAGCCCTAGCCGGTCGGTGGAATGGGCGCCTTAAAAGAAACTGAATGGATGATTAGAAATCAATCTGGGTGATTTCATCTCTTGTTTTGTCACAGGCACACACTCAGAATTGGTTTTCAACACTATTGACACATTCCTCTTCTCACCACGACTAAATACCTCGCCTGCATCAAACAACACCCCAATTCCGCCGACCAGATAACACTATAATAATTGCAATAACATTACTGGCCGCCATAAGAAGGCTAAATAATAATAATTTTATCTCTCTACTTAGGATGGTTATCTAAGGCCCGCGAGAAAGATTAAAATCCGGCATATACTAGCAAACACATGGAAAGATAAGAAATAATCAGTACATGAATAAGGACGACTATATGTGCAAATTTTTTATTTTTTGTTTTTAATAAAAGGTTAATGGCACACAAACAATTTTATGGGTGAATCCGATTAACCTCTTCAGTCGCGTCTGTAGGGGGACACTCACACCTACAGCACGAGGCAACGGGGAAACCTTGTAAGGCCAGCGCCACGCTCAGCCAAGTGTGAGCGACTGGATCCTACACTATAAGGTTTCGCTTACCTCCCGACTCTAACTCCCGATTGAACTGAGAGCGGCGAGAAATGCCTCTAACTTCCCTAAATTGCTTAGAAACCATCTCTTAGAGTAAGCATTCTACACTGTCACTGAGGCACTAGCACAATGACAATGACAGAACTAACTGATTTTGACGATATTTTGACGATTTTACTTTATACCTTCTTGTCAATTACTTGTTGATTACTTGTATTGTATAATTTAACAGAAATATGTATATATATATATATATATTTTTATTATTTATAGGTTATTACCCGCGTTGCGTTACGACACGTCTCCGATCGCATGGCGTGTTGAGAGAGACTCGTACAAGTACAAGTACGAACTTTTTTTTGTGCTTCCACAGTTGGTACAAGATCCTGACATTTAGTTTACCGTTTCACCGTGTGGATTTCTTTTCATACATTCATAAACAATCTGTCATTAAAACGTTTTTAGTTCCGGATTGCATCGATTCTTTTATTTCATAAAATAAAATATTTTTAAATTAAAAAAGGCATTAAATAAAATACGGGTATAGGCCTACCTAACCTAACCTAAATCATATTTTGCAGAAAACCTAATGTGTGCTGGGAGTAGTGGGACACATAGTAGAAGTAAAACTTCGGTATAGGTCCAGTTAAGCTACCCCTAATAAGGCAACAAAATTTGGTTATGAATCGTTTATTTAGATGAAGAGAACCCAATTTCTGAAAGAATTAAAGGTCAGCGAAGCATGGTTATTTACTTACAGCTCATTTTATGTTGAATTTTTACATTGGCGGGTATATAGGCGCGTATTGCTTAAATGAGAAATTTTATGGAAGGGCATGCAAATAAAGCAATTTTTGTTTAAAATATAAATTATATATTATAATTAAAATATTCTCGTTTAGGTTTGCCTTTCACTAAATATGAATTTTCATATATTGTACCGCGGGATAGTTTAACTAAACATTTACCAAAACTTCAACAGGTAAGTGGAAAAACGAATCGCAACAAAATATCGTTTATAATTGGCTTAAGAGAAACCCATTTCTGAAAGAATTGAATTGAAAAGGTTCGCCGAAGCATAAACTTTATTCACTTACATCCCATTTTACGTCGAAAGTTTGCATTGGCAGGCACTTATGGCTTATGACAAATTTTATGGAAGGAAGCAGAGGCATGCACATAAAACAATCCTAGCATAAAATTATAAATTATCTTGCCAATGGGACGTTTGCCTTCCACTTTAAATGCATTTTTCATCACACTTGTTGAACCGTGGGGTAGCTTAACTACACCTTTACCACAACGAATGGCAAAGGACAAGTGGAAAAATTATAACGGACAAGTGGAAATACGTTTCGCAACAAAATTTTAACTTGAAGTTTTACGGGCAGGTTTTCAAATTGGGTATGTACATTAAAAATCTACACCTACAACTTCACGTCACAATACTGTTGCGAACTATTTTTTTCCACTTGTGCCTTGAATTTTCCCTTGTGCCCCAGGACACATTTCTATTTTTATTGTTGTGTACCAAAATCAGCGGCTGGTGAACAGTAGTTTCTTCCCTTTAGTGTCATTATCATTACATTAAATACAATTTAATAGTCATTATAACTTACCTCGTAGCTTAAACTTGGAAATACAGGACAGGTGCCGGCATCAATTTCTCTTGACGGAAGCAGAAAATTAATAATATCGTCGTCTGATATGTGCTGGTACCTCTTGTTGAAACGACTGGGTGAAACTAAGTGATATATTAATCCAAAGAAAACCAAAGTCACCGAGCATTTGTGAAGAAATCTCCAATTTATGTTGTGGCAGTGCCTAGGAAATGATATTGGTATCAACGGCATTATCACCAAATTTTCGGTTCTGTTGAATGTCAAACGCGATGAGCCGATGACCCAGGCAGAGCAGTAGTTTAGTTTATTAAATTTCCATGTAAAGTTTATTTGATATCAATTTGCTGTAAGTACATAAGCCAACCTAAGATCAATCTATGTTTATCAAAATAACTCATTTCTCTCAAAAATTGCTGTTAGTATAACTATTTAATTAAAAATGTTTTGCTTGAACAAATTAAATATTTACAACAGGAGGCGGCCATGTTTATTTACTACTGTTATTTACCACGGCTGCCAACAGTGCTTACTGCAAAAATAATAGAGATCTTGCGCAGGTAAAACAAAGATGGCGGGTTGTTGGAAAGGGAGGGGGTACCCCTCATTCTCGGACATCACCCCCTTATTTTAACATAGAGTGTATAGGCTTTCCAGTGAAATTTATTTTATTTTAAGAAATTTTAGCTTTTAAACGGCAAATTAGTGCTATTTATATGTTACTTCAATACTTGCGCGGGTACTGACAAAAAATTACGGCAAAGTAGCTGCAAATAAGTGTCGAAAAATATTATTTACTTGTGTATCTAATTTTATTTCATTGGTTGTGATACTTCCGCGAGGGCAGAACAGATTTTAAAATGGGTATGTGAGCGTAAGCTTACTTATACATATTACAATTAATGTATTAGTAATGATTTATTACCATAACTATACAACTTTACTGCTGCATAACTCCCATGAAATAAAGCCTAGTCGGCTGGGCTGCCGACACGCTAGCCTATCATGCTGTTTGTAAATATTAGTAGCGTAAAAAGGGTTATTGTCTCTCTATAATACTATCACTAGAATTCAATTTAGTATCTGAGCACCAAAGCAGTTAATTTTCATAGGGCCACAGGCCGTGCCCAGCTTTTGTTTTCGGGGGGGGGGGGGGTCCAAATTTTTTTAACGTAATTTATTATTGAATTAATGGTCATCAAGCAATACAGGTTTACATAAAAAAATATTTCGGGGGGGGGGGGGTCCGGACCCCATGGACCACCCACCTGGGCACGGCCATGGCCACTGGAAATTAACGACAATATATATTAATATACATTATTGATCCCAATCTAGGATTTTTTCGGGTTCAGAAATTTAATTGGATATTACATAGTAGTCTATATTTATCCTCTCAAAATCCAATTCTATCTAGTATCAAACCGTTTCATCACGGTGGAGGTGAAGGAGGTTGAACTCCCCCTTGGCTACCGCCATGATCTCAATCGACTGTCCGATTGGATCTGGAAAATCTTTTGTTGGCTCACTAGGATCCACTAAATGTTTTGAACATATAAACAAGGCTGTTCCCAGGTTATGATTTCGGGGGAGGGGGGTCCAAACATTTTTTTACGTAATTTATAAATAAATTAATGAATAAATTCTTCAAACCATACAGGTTTACCTGCAGAAATTTATTTCGGGGGATGGGGGGGGGTGCGGACCCCATGGACCACCCCCTGGGCACGGCCATGCATATATATGTGTATTTTGTAACTTTAAATATTGTGGACTTCGTTCTGCCACAAAGATGCAACCACCACTTGCATTTCACAAGTTTTTCCAGCGGCTTGAGGAACGATATAATTCGGACCTCTCTCGTATGTGGTCTGTCCTGGTATCGTCTATCACTATTACACAAGCCATAGCAGCAATGCTTAATATATAACGCTAGAAATATGAATAATAACAACTAAAAACGTTAAATATCAATAGCGCTCAATGCACTTTATATCCTCTAATGGCCGAACAGCAGATTTTGTTCACATTATTTTCGCAATCACGCATGCGCTATTAGCTCCGCCCTCTTACTGTGACGTCACTACGCAAGAACTCTATTTGGCGCACTTTAACTCGAACGCGCGTAATTTTTAAGTTCAACAACTTATTAAATGGGAGTGTTTAGCATTTTGAATTGTTATCCATTTTGTGTGACGTAAATGGTGGGCAAGTTACTAGATGGATATTGATGAAATTCGGCATGTAGGTTATTTCTCAGGATATTTCGTTTCTGTTTAGGGCAAACTCATTTTTGAGGAGTTTCCGCCCCCTAAACTTAAAAAAATGACTACATAATTATTTCTTGAACACGGCTCCAGCGATTTTTTAAAAATTGTTTTGCATGTAGCCTATTGTAGTCGTTATTAGTTTGATTGAAACTCACTAGTCACTACGTTACATCGTTTCCCGCTTGATTGTTTTATTCTGGGCCAAAAATATAATAGGCCTATCGTACATTTTTTTTCTGTTTCAGGCTTTTTTAACTCATGGGGAACTCCTACTTCTACGGGACCCTTCAACTATATGTGATAGGGTGGAGGTGAGTATGTAGCATCTTCTTCCATGATAAAATTAAGGGGGGGGCGGTTGAAAATGCGAAAACGCCCTTTTTCACCGGACCCTTCAACTCAATAGGGAAGATTTACTTCTATCGAGTGGTTTCAAGCACACATGGGCTTTGCTTCCATAGTTTTTCTGGGCCAGGACCAATGGTGATAATTATGTACCGTATTATTACAGAATAATTATTCTTCTTCTATCTATTATTTTAATTATCTTCGCTCAAGACTTGTCAGGACTTTGGTGAGGCGTGTATTTCACTTGTCAATATTCCGTCATTCGTGAATAAAAAAAGTTGAGATTTATGTTAGAAGGAGACTATTAAGTAGATAAGTTAAGTATCTACATAATAGTCTCCTTAAAACAAAAATTACTAAACTACAAACAACACTTTTTGGCATAATATTGATCATAACTCTCTTTCTGGCAGACAATGTTTCCCAAACAAAACAATTTTGCACTAAAATTAATTTATCAGCACTATAGGTACATAGGTAGCGCTCATAATCTCTATTAATAGATCTTAACTTTACTCTAAATATATGAATACATCGCCTACTGTTTTAACCGTAAAATATATATTTTTTTTATGGCCTACATCAACATTTTTCTTTTTCCCCCCTCTTTTTTACGTCCAATCGTCGTAATAGCAAGCGAATTGATAATTTCTTGGCTGAAGTATAGGAGATAATGAATTAAAACCAACGGAAAAAAGTTTGGAACGCTCACCTGAAAAGTTAGCATTTTGTAGTTAAAAAAGTTGGCAAATCAAGGAGCGGTTAATATGTATTATGTAAAAGACAAACGAGTGAGAAGTAAATTAATTCAATTCACTTTATTACAATACATTCAATAGTTGTTTCAATAATATACAAACAGGCTGGAATTTAAACAACTACTGCTACCCTGTAAGCATTGATTTAGACAATTTTTTGCCTGTAATGTTTTTACAAACTGTAAATGCTAAAATATAACAGCGAAATATGAAATTAGGAATAGCACCAACGATTTTCAAAACAACAATGAATAAATTTAATTAGAATTATGTATTCCACTATATCATTTTTACAAAATCAATTTTCTTATCATATTTCTTGTTTTAATGACGATTGAAATTTTCAGCCATTCCATTAACATAATTTTTTCATATCAATTTAAAATTAATTCCACTTGTCAATATTCCGTCATTTGCACGTCAATAATTGATAAAAAAAATTATTTTACTCTATGTCATTGTTTATTTTAACTTCCGCATGTTCAAATTGATCAATCATATTATTGAGTTATAGAGATTGTTATTTATTATTATTATTGAGATTATAGAGTAAAATTACGCTTTGCAAACAATAACGAACTAAAATTAAACAAGGGCGTCGCCTGGAGATGATAAATAATTTAAATAAATTTCTTGAGAACGAACGAATTATTTCATAATGTAAATCATAAATTTTCTAGTAGATTATAAAATTAAAAGAAAGACGGTGGGCAAACTTACAAAATTGGAAAAAATTAAAAAAAGGGTCAATTATTGAAGACAAGTGGAATTAGGAGTAAAAATATAAATACAATGATATTTCCGTCAATGACATTATCAAAATTCAAGAAAAACTGACAAGTAGAATAGCCGCCAAAAAATATTTTTCGTAATTGAAAACTGTATTCATGTAAGTAAGTCATAATATGGCAATATTCTAAAACAAATTAAAACACTCAACTGACACTGATACCACCAACTCAAAAAGTATTTTTTATGACAAATCGTCTTTTGCATTCAGCTCCTCATCAAATATTGGAACAGTATTAGAGTGTGTAATCAGGGGGAATTGTATAAAAAAGCAGAATACATAATTAAACAAATGTAGGGAATAAAATAAATAAATCTCTATATTTAGCCTACTTCTACAATGACTATTAATTCTATTTTTATTTTTACAAATATCTATAGTTACAAGAATTGACTCTAGAAATACACTGTAGGCTATTTCATTTATTGTTACATAGTCTCGTTGCTATTCTTACAATTTACAATATCAATGGATTGTTACAATATTGTATAGCTCTAATACAATGTATAATTATTTAGAAAATGCGCGGTTGAGTATAAAGGTAGAAATAGTTATTTATCTAGTAAAGGTTTTAAATTTAAATTTTGCCAAAGGGTTTGAAGTTGCAATGGGCATTTGGGAGGAGCCTATTACGTTAATTACAAAAACATTGTTATTATTATTATTATTATTTGAGAGCCTTTTAGTGGCCATTAGTTTTCCGACAATTTTGTTATTGTTTCCACAAGTTTCAACATACACCGGCAACAAGCGACAATGGACTAGCTGCGACAAGCTTACCATTGACGCAATGTAACAGGCGCAAGCGTGACTTAGTCATGTTCCGGTACAAGTCACATAATATGCACAAAGAAATACACGTCACTGGTGGACTCCCTCAATTTAGACAGATTCACCTAGCTCTCCTAGTGGCACCTGTCGGTAACATGAAGTCAACTGCCTATTTTCTATTTTGACAGATTATGTTCGTGAACCGCTTATTTCTAATTAACCAGTTTAACTTATTTAAACACTCAGGCGATAAATAGTGAATACCCTTAATATATTTTGTGTATTTTGCATCTACGCTGTTGGGAGGAAAGCTACCATACTGTAGCATACTTATAAATTATACCATGTTCCAGTTACCATGGATGTACGGTTTTTTATTAAGATTTTCAATAATACAAAGTGCATACAATCTGTGTTCTGATTTAATATTAATAACCTGTAAAAATTATAACAGTTGCCGACGAGGATGAAGATAAAGTAGTAAAAAAAAATTGAACATTTTAGTTATTTTACGTTCTTGATTGTTGGCCATAGATCCCGAACAATTTCAAACATTTATGGACATGCAGACGCAGATGTTTGATGCACTCATCAAGTCGCAATTGCATAAAGGTGGTAAGAACGCGCAACACATATTTCTAATTTCGAATCTTTCGACCCATCAAAGGAGTCTTTTGACAATTATAAGAAAAGGTTTACGAACTATATCTCGCTAAAGGGTATCGAAAATGACTCTGCATGCTGTGCAAAGGTTCTTTTAAATTCAATTGGAGCAAAAACACATGAGACGGTATCGTCGTTAGTGGCACCGAAAGAGTTGAACCATTTCAATTATAAGGAGTTGCTAGACATTCTGGAAAAACATTTATCTCCAAAGCGCAATTTCTTGGTTGCGCAGCATCAATTTTTAACTCGCAAACAGAGTGATAATCAATCGATAGCAGAATTTGTGGCTGTCCTACGTGCAGATATGCCAGAATGTCAATTTAAAGTGACATGTCAATGTCCCTGTTCTTGTAACACAACGAGCAATCCTTCTGACATATTCCTTCGAGCACAGTTTATCAGGGGGATAAAAAGCAACGTAATACGTGACACCTTCTCCAGTCAGAATGTGACAACTGTACTTTAAAAGATGTTGTCGACAAGGCTATTGCGTTGGAGTCAGCAAAAGCCGACTCAAGTATGCTAGAGCAAGCTTTGGCGGAAAAAAGTGATATCAATCAGGTGAAGAACAGACATTGGCCGAATCAATCAAGGATCTCAACCGCGTGATCGATCAAGCAGCAGACCCAGAACTTCTCTCCGCCGTGTCAAGTCTGGAGTGAACTATAAGGAATTGGGTATCGACGGAGTTTGTCTCCACTGCGGTCGCGATAATCTCCAGGCCCCACAGTGCAAAGTCGAAAAGAACAGGCTGTCGTGTAAGAGTTGTTCCAGAACCGGCCATGTACAGAAAGTATGTCTTAGTACGTTAATGAAAGGTGGTTTTGAAAAGCGGGCAGATGATCAAATTAAAAATGTAGATATCTATATGCAGATGATGAAGGAAAACAATATCGCCTGGATTACGGAGTGAAAACCGTTCTGGTACCATTGTCTGTGAAGTGCAATCTCATATCTGATCAAGAACGATTTTTCGTAAAAATTATAATCGAAGGACAAGAAGTGCAATTCGAAGTGGACACAGGCTCAGGGTTTACTCTGTTGCCAGTCTCACAATTCCGAGCGTTGAATCTACGTGCACCTTTGTGTTCCACTAACGTTACATTTCGTGCATACACCCATGATATTTTCAAGCCAGAAGGGAAAGTCAACGTCACAATTCAATATAATGGGTTATCTATCAATGAAGAATTGTTCATAGTGCCCGACGGTTTCTCTGCTTTGGTTGGGCGTACCTGGATTCGCCGCTTAGGAGTAAATTTATCTCAACTGGACGATGAATCAAATAAACGGACTTGTATAGTAAAGACTATCAACATTGAAAATGATATTTTTACCGAATTTGCCGATTTGTTCGACGGTAAAATTGGATGTATTCCGGATTTTGAGTTAAAACTCCAACTCCGACTCCGACTCTCGACGAGCGACTGGGGATCACCCCTGGTGGTCATACCAAAACCAGATAACACTGTGCGCTTGTGTGTGGATTATAAAATTGGGGTAAACGAACGCTTAACTAGCAGTCATTACCCTATAAGGAAGATTGATGAAATCTTAGACAGCTCCCGTTTTTTCTGTCGTCTCGATTTATTTAAGGCGTACCTACACGTAAAAGTAGATGAAGATTCCAGCAAAATACAAGCTATTACAACGCACCGGGGAACATACCGGATGAATTGACTATCATTTGGAATAAAAACTGCACCCAGTGAGATCAATCGTATCACCGACCAGATTCTACGAGAATTACCCAAAACTGAGTCGTATTTTGATGACATTATCGTCCATGGAACATCTATTGAAGAAACAAGAGCAAATTTGTACAAATGCTTGCGACAACTACGTAAGTATGATTTACATCTAAACAAACAGAAATGTGAATTTTTCAAAAAACGCATCGAATTTCTTGGTCATGTCATTGAACATAACAAGATATCCAAGTCTTCAAAGAAAATCGAAGCAATCGTAAAAATGCCCCGTCCGAAGAACGCGGACAATGTTAGAACGTTCCTGGGCATGGGGACTTATTACTCCAGATTTATTCCACAAGCATCGACTCCTCCACTTCGAGCACTGCTAAAAAAGTCGGTGAGGTTTCAGTGGACATCTAAGTGCGCGGACGCTTTCTTGCGTCTAAAACAATTACGAGCGACAGAGTATTGGTTCCTTTTGACCCAACAAGACCAGTGACATTGGCATGTGACGCCAGTCCTTATGGAATTTCAGGAGTTTTATCAAACATGATCGATGGAGAAGAAAGGCCCGTCAGCATCGCTTCCAGGTCATTAACAGAAGGGGAGAAAAATTATTCACAACTAGATCGAGAGGCGCTGGCCATTATATTTTCTGTTGGCAAATTCCATCAATATCTACTTTTAAGATCTTTTACGTTGGTTACAGATAACCAACCGCTTTCATATATCTTTAAAGAAAACACTAGAATACCAAAAATGACATCGGCAAGATTGCAGCGTTATACAGCATTCTTATCAGGATTCGATTACAAGGTGCAGTGCAAAAAGGGTGTTGATAATGCAAATGCAGATTGCCTATCCAGGGCACCCATCGAAACAACAACAGCGATCACTGATGAAGATATTAATTGGGAAGTGAATCAATTATGTCTACAAACGATATCTGCAATATCATCAGTGCAGTTAACATTTGACTCAATGGTGGGAGAAACAACAAAAGACGATGAATTATCAAAAATATTACTTACTTAACCTCACCGAGTACATCGAACAGGCGTTGTTTTCGTCGACCTCTCCGCCGCCTACGATACCGAGAACCACAAACTCTTACTACAGAAAGTAAAGAAACTGACCGGCAACGAAAATTTCTCAAAAGTCATCCAATCCATCCTGCGGAACAGAAGGTTTGACGTCTCATTCGAGGGAAAGACAAGCAGATGGCGCAACCAAAAGAACGGCCTAGCTCAGGGTGGTGTGCTCTCTCCGACGCTATTCAACATCTACACGAACGACCAGCCTGTGACCCGGTGCTGTCTACACTTTCTTTATGCCGATGACCTGGCCCTCGCCGCTCAAGACCAGACCTTTGAACGAGTGGAAGAGAAGCTCGGAGAAGCGCTGAGGGAACTCTCAGAGTACTACGCAAGCAACGCGTTAAAACCAAACCCTGCGAAGACCCAAGTGTGCTCATTCCACCTGCGCTCGAGAGAAGCAAAGAGAAAACTAAGGGTGTCGTGGAACAATCACCAGCTGGAGCACTGCGAGACTCCAACCTACCTGGGAGTCATGCTCGATAGATCTTTAACATTCAAGGGGCATTGTCAGAAAACAGCAATGAAGGTCACCTCACGCAACAACCTGCTGCGAAAACTTCGATGCTCTAAGTGGGGGGCCGAACCTCACGTACTCCTCACCACGGCTAAGGCGCTTTGTTTCTCTACTGGCGAGTATGCATGTCCCGTATGGAGTCGCTCAACTCACTCTAAAAAAGTAGACGTTGCTTTAAACGAAACCTGCCGCATCGCAACTGGGTGTCTCAAAGCGACGCCACTGGACAATCTCTATCGATGTGCGGGATTAGACAAACCGGACCTGCGCAGGAAGACCTCAGAGTACACGGAAAGGTTCAAACAGGCTTTCGATGATAGGCATGTGATGTATGGGAAAGAAGCCACCTCGCAAGAAGACCTACGCCTAAAGTCAAGAAAAAGTTCCCTCAGCCATGTTACCGTGGAACCTCCAACCTGGTACCCACCCGCGCCCGTCAGCACCACCGGGATCCACTTTAAATGGAGAACGTGGGCGGTGCTGAACCAAATCCGCTCCGGCGCAGCCCCTGTGAAAACCAATAGGGCGAGATAGGGCCAGACAGACGAAAGCAACACCATGTGCTCGTGTGGTCAGAGGCAGGATATGGATCACCTGTTCCAGTGCAGCCTATGCCCGGTCCAATGCACCAGGGATGACCTATGGCAGGCCAACAGTGCTGCCTACGACTTCACCCGATTTTGGGATGTTCGCCTGGACACGAAAAAGTAAAGTAAGTATCAAAAATATTCAAACCTTGCGAACAAATAATGACCCAGACTCAATGTACACCATCGATAGTAATCTTCTTTTACGGGGTCAACGGGTTGTAGTTCCGAAAGCATTGCAATATGACGTTCTTAAGGAGTTACACAAGACTCACATTGGTATTACCAAGATGAAACAACTAGCGAGGCAGTATGTATACTGGCATAAAATCGACAGCGACATCGAACACATGGTGCAAGCATGCTCACAATGTTCATCAGTGAGAAACAATCCACCGAAAGCTCCTCTCCACCCTTGGGAAGAGCCTAATTCAAATTGGCAAAGAGTTCATATTGGCTATGCAGGACCATTTCAAGGGTATCATTTCCTGGTAGTTGTGGACGCAAAATCTAAGTGGGCTGAAATCAAAGAAATAGGCAGTGCACCAAATTCAAACTCGACCATTGAACTACTTCAAGAAATCTTTGCGAGTCATGGATATCCAGAAGTTCTAGTGTCAGATAACGCAACAATTTTCACAAGCACGGAATTTCAAGTATTCTGTAAAGAAGCTGGAATTTTTCAAAAGCTTATAGCTCCAGGTCATCCTTCAACTAACGGTTTGGCGGAGCGAAACGTACAGACCTTGAAGAAACGTCTCACTGCCATAAATTCTGAGCCAGGGACTATCCATATCAAATTAAGGGAGATATTGTTCAGATTTAGATCAACATCTCTGAAGAGCGGGAAATCACCTGCGGAACTATACCTCAATCGAAAAATTAGGATCAAACTAGGGGCACTGAAGCCCATTAAGCATCAAAAGACTTGCCTAAAACAACGGGCTCGAACATTTAATGTGGGATATCAAATCTTTGCCAGGTATTATTCGGCGAACAAAGAGTGGTGGAAGCCTGGTACTGTGATAAAAAAGTTCGGAGTACTCCATTACCTCGTAAGATTGGAAGATGGCTTCCAATTAAAAAGACACGTAGATCAACTTAGAGGTGCTCCATCTAATCACCAGAAAGACAAGCAACCGAAGAAGTCCGTAACTTTCGCAGACAAGTCTCTACCATCGGAAATCATCCGAGAGGAAGAATTTTATGAAATTCCTGTTGGCAGAGAGCCAGATCCGAATGATGAACATCGCGATGAACAGGCAGAAGACGACCACCAAGAGCATGGGGAAGAGGTTAACAAACAACAAACCAAAATGCCTGATGTTGAACCCAATCAAATTTTGCGAAGAACAGGACGTATTACTAGAAAACCGAGTCATTTACAAGACTATGTTTTGGAATTTACTTAAGGGGGGAAAATTGTAGCATACTTATAAATTATTCCATGTTCCAGTTACCATGGATATACGGTTTGTTATTAAGATTTTCAATAATAAAAAGTGCATACAATCCATATACAATCTGTGTTCTGATTTAATATTAATAACCCATAAAAGTTATAACACATACTACCTGTCGTAAGAAAAAAATGCAGCCATACCATCATGGCGATTTGGGATAAACGAAACACCTAGGTTTATTCAATTGTTGATGGGAAATGGACGGGAAATTCAAATTGATAAATTAATATTTTTGGGAGCTTTCAATTTTTTCTCCCTTAGATGCGGACAAATTAATTAAAATTCTTATTATATTTCAAAATTCAACCAGCACATTTTAAGGTTAATTAGTATTTCCTTCAAATATTAAACAATCCTACCATTCTCTTGTATTTTAAATACTTATTGATTTGAATTTCCAGCGATATTTTAACACTGTCACATGACACCTTACTACTGCGGTAATAAAAAATAAACCCCGGTACTATATAAACCCGGCATTATAATAATTCCAAATCGCCATGATCGAGCTGCTTCTTTCTGTTTCTTTCTGCTTTCTTGTTTGGCAAGATAATCTTCGTAAGTCATTCAACAGCGAATACAAAATCCTTAGTTATCTGTAACTGTACACCCGGCATGCAAAAATAAATAAGTCATATATAACTATTAAAAGATATTAAAAAAATATATATCATCAAATACAAGACAAAACTTACTAAAATAAAACATTAAAACCTTTAAAACATAGAATATGAATTTCTAAAACGCTGGTAATCAGTGAATTTTTATATTTTATATGTGTACAGGTATAGTTTCAAACAATACAACTTCACCTATAAGGAATGACTTATTACACTGAGAAGTTTCAAGGCCGGAGTCACGTGACGAAGCAGTATAATCCGGTATGATAGGCCGTGGTCGTTCTGAAAGCGTGCATCCAAACGTTTCGTCAACATCTCCGGGCGACATCTCTATTTCAAGAGACTTCGGTGGCAAGGTTGTAGCGTGCTAGTACCTGTGCCAGTATCTACACACCTTGCGGTCGGGGACGTGTCGCAACTCGACACAAGTACCTATTAGGTGACTGAAGAGGCGATTGAAGAGGTTAATCGGATAAATTCATTGAATTGTTTGTATGCAATTTAACCTTTTTTTTTTAATAAAAGAATAAAATATTGGAACCTAAATTAGATATAGAAAAAAAACTGGACTTAGCGGGAATCGAACCCAAGATTTACGCCTAACCGGGGCGCCGGGCGTAGATTATGGGTTTGAATGCCACTAAGTTCAGTTTTTTTCTATATATCCTCTTAATTTCGGTTATAACGAGGAGGTTACCTCTTCAACCGAAGTTATAGTCAGTGTTATATATGCCATATAATAATGCAATATAATGTATGGACTTACACTTCTATGATTGTATCTCGGAGGCTCAGCAGCAACTTAGAAGTCTACGCAGTTCCACTGATAATGTCAACCGCAGATGTTGACGAAACGTTTGGAAGCACGCCTCCAGAACGACCACTGCCTATCATTCCGGATTCTACAGCTCCGTCACATATTGTATAAAAGTAAGAAAACATGGTTTTGACAAATCCACAAGCGCAGCGTTCTAAACAATCCAATTCTATGTTTTTAAAGCTGTTACACAAAAGTTCTACGAAAAAAAGCACAGAATAAAGGCGAAGGACTAGATAAAGATCAACAACAATAAAATAAATTGAAATAATATAGGGTTTTCAACAGGAAAAATAACATGATTTAAAGAAAGACGGACAGTTTCAGTTTTAAAGACATTTTGAAAGCAAACCTTAACTGTTAATCTTTCTGACCTTAATTATTCATCCCACAAAGGTTTTCTACAATGTAAACAGGAACTCATTCTACAGATTAGGGAGTTCACCCGCCTATGGGAAAATATATAGGAGAAATAAAAAGGAAATCAAGGAACAAATTTCCATTTTATTATTTCTCCTAAACTTTCTATTTCTTCTGGTTTTCACATTTTAACTACATGTTCCCACTTTGCCATAGGATAAAGAGTACCAGTATTGCAGTTTTACTCTTTACTTCGGGAACGTTTTTGAAGTTAATACCAAGAGAAAACATAAAGGTCAATAACTACAAACTAGAGAATGTGAGATTATAATAATATTGCAAAATAATTACAGCTACAAAAGCTTTCGTCACTCAAGGTTACATTTTCCTCTGTATCGAACCATTGAGGATGCATCAACAATCACAGCATGAATAATTTTAAAGATAAAATTCTTAACTTAGTACTTTCGTCGTTCAAATTCATGTTAATGGACGAGTATATTTCAAAGTATATTGTGGACAAGGAATGGCTGTGTATATTTGACGAAATTAATTCATTTCTCGGTCCACAGCCCCAAAGTTATGAAAACGGTCAGATGATAAATTGATAAAAAAATCAAGCTTTCTCAACTTCTCAATTTTCCCTGACTGATTTACAACTATTCTATAAAATCGGTTCAATGCACTTTATCGGGGGCTTGAGAAATAATAATATTTCAGATGAGAACATGTAAATTTCTTAGGAAAAACTTGAAGTTTTTATGAATTCTGAAACGAACGAAACCACTGTGCAACGAAAAATTAATTAACATCGTCAAAAATCCAAGGCCATTTCTTGTTTGTCAAACATTTTGAAATTTCTCCCTTAGTAATATGAGCGTTCTACCAGCACTTTACAATTTAGAAAATAAGTCTAGGTTAAAGTGGTGAGGAAGGGAGTCCCTCATTAAGCGGAATCTTTCCAATTTTTTTGAAAGACAACATGGCGTGAGAACTAATTTTTTATTATTATTAATTATTTATTATTAGTCGCATACGAACAATTCAATGAATATATCCAATTATCCGAATAACCTCTTCAGCCGCCTCTGTAGGCAATACCTGTGTTGAGTTACGACAGGTTTCCGATCGCATGGTGTGTAGAGACTCGCACAAGTACGAACAAGCTACCATAATGCCATCGAAGGCCATTATTAATTACTTCTCTTAACTTTTGCTTTCCAATTTATACGTAGTATAAGGAAAGCTTTGTGATGGTCGAAATTTTCGATTCCGAGATTTCAACGAATTTACACATTTTGAGGTCCCAAAAAAGTGGTTTTTACGAAATGTCTGTCTGTCTGTCTGTGCATCGATTTCCGGGCAAACTACTCGGTCGATTTTGATGAAATTTAACATGTAGGTTTACAAAAATCATACCTCGGGACCATTTTTTTTTATTTTGGGCCAATTCAATTTGGGGGGGTTTTATTCTCTAAAAACGTCTAAAAAAATATTTCTCAAAAACGGCTCCAACGATTTCTTTTAGCCTCTTCGCGGACGGAGGTAACATGTGACGCCAGCTAAACTTTTGAATTTGCCGCCAAACTGCGTGTCGCAGTTCTGGAAAATAGATTCTTGTGCCACGTTAAGAAAGTGGCATCATTGTTTTTGTAAACAAACAATGGTCACCGTTCTCATTATTTTGACTTTGAGACGCATTATTTTGAGGAATTTGCATATTTTTTCATTATAAATGAAGCGCTACAATAAGTATTTTTTTATTATTCTACTTATGACAATTTTTACTCTAAAAAAATGTTTTTGTGATGACTAGTTATCTTAGAAATGATATGTATTTACAAAAAATAATTTTCATAGTAAGTGTGTCTAGTAGGCCTTACGAAGCATGTGGCGTCATATGACGCCTGCACGCAATGACGGAAACAATTTTATCTATGTGTCCAAATATGTATCAGCCCTACGACCTATATTCACGGTTATTCCCTTTCTTTTTTAGACCGGCATTACACTGAAAAAGAGCTTTTAGCTTATCTACAATCAGAGCAAGCATATTATGAGCCCCCTTCGGGGTCAGACCTAGATTTGAGTGGTAGTGAAGATGAAGACATAGACGATATACCTGAAGTCAATCTGAGCCCATATCAATTGCATCTAGCCTAATCCAGCATTCAGATTTACTCCTTCCATTGACCCCTTCCCCGAGAGAAACTCTAGCAAGCGAGACGCCGGAAACATCAGCTGCACTTTCGCCAGTGCCCTGTAGTAGTTCTTCAAACACGCCCAAAGCCCGTAGGAGACTTGTTTTACCAAAAAGTATTACAGTTAGTGCTAAAAATGATGCCTTGCCTCCTGCAAACTGGACCCCAGGAAAAGACATTTTGCCCTTGACATTGACCCCGTCACCCAAAGCAACCCCACAAAACGGGACGCCGGGAACATCAAGAGCACCTTCACCAGTGCCCAGTGATACTTCTTTAAAATCGTCTAAAGCCCGTAAGAGACTTGTTTTGCAAAAAAGAAAGGAAGTGAATCTTGTTTGTGCTAAAAATTATACTGCCCCTTCCAAAAAATGGGCCCCTGGAAAAGACAATTTATTTTCGTCCAATCCTCCGAATTTCTTAGGGGACGAAAAAATAAATTTCACTGGTGACACACCATACGAGTTTTTTTACTAAGCTTTTCCCTGACCCAATAATGGAACTTATTTGTGCAGAAAGTATGAAATATGCTTTGGAACAGGGCAAGAATTACACAATAACAGTGCGAGAAATAAAGGTGTTCATTGCAATTAATATTATTATGACATACATAAAATATACTAGAGTTAGGATGTATTGGTCTACTGTTCAGGGGCTTCGTATGAATCTCATTGCTGACAATATGTCTGTGAAACGATTCGAAGAAATAAATAGTAACTGTTAGATTATGTGTTTACTCTCCTGATATTCACCATAACATAATTTTATGACACTTTCACACTTGCTGGCGTCACATGACGCCAGGAGTAAAATGTCACAGAAGCATGGTGGCGTCACTTGACGCCGGGAAATCCTGGGAAAACTATGCGGTGGAAATCAGACAGTTCAGGAACCGTTGTTCAATCATATACCAGTAGCTCCACACGATTTTGATTTTTTTTTTTGCTTTAAAATAAGTGGTGCATGAAGAGGTTAAATTCTCATATAATGTAGTCGTTATTAATGTTGACAAAATGCGGGGGGTCGCTTGCCCCTCGATAGTTTGCTTCTGGGGGTAAAAAAATAAAAATAACTAAATTTTAATGAAAAATTACTAAAATATAATTTTTTTGCGAAACCTTTCTATCAATGATTTCTACCTTCAGGCATGTTTTAGGTGTTAAATTGAGTAACGAAACCGGATAGGTTGCTTTCTCAACAAATATTTGGTTTTGCACAAAAAATTATTTATTGAAAAAATGATAGAAAATTCGCCCTCAAATGCATTGCGTGCCCTGCCATTATTGCTGTGTGGTAATTAATGTGTTTGTCTAACCTATCTAGAATTTATCTCACTTCCAGTGACGTCAGGTGGACAACCCCCCCCCCCCCCCCCCCCCCGAGATATCGGAAATTTAACCACTGGAAAATTATTTACCATGAAATTACTCATTTTCTCTATCTACTAATGTTAATAAATTGGAAAGCATGTTCGAGTAAACTCGGACCGGTTCTTTCTTATTAATTTACTTCTCTACTCTTCTCTGTAGTGACGACAACATCGCGTGAGAACTAACTTTTTGTTATTTTTTATTACTATTAAAAAAATATTATTCGCATACAAACAATTCAATGAATATATCCGAATAACCTCTTCAGCTGCCTCTGCAGGCATTACCTGTGTCGAGTTATGACAGGTTTCCGATCGCATGGTGTGTAGAGACCATTATGCCATCGAAGGCCATTATTAATTACTTCTCTTAATTTTTTCTTATTAATTTACTTCTCTTCTCTGTAGTGACGAGCTTGATAATCCAGAACATATTTATGCCAATATCGGGGTCCTAAGCTAGATATTAATTAATCAGCTCTCCCACCATGTTGCTTTTATAAATGTAGAAAGATTCCTCTTAGCCATAATTAAGTTATCACATATCATATATCTTATAGCTGACCGGCAACCATCAAAGAACAATATATGAGTTGCCTATTTGCAAATGGGTCTCCATTTTTTTGGAATATGAGTTTTTGATTGGATTGGATTCTTTGTTTAAAGGCCTATCGATGGACATAACACTTCGGTGTCAAAATTTTTCTTCCCATGTTTAATGCTTCTCTAAGGTTAGATCTATTTTTCCTTAGATCAAAACGTTCTAGCTCCAACTCAGCCAATCAGCGTCTGCCATTGTGATCATGTGCCAACAATAACGAACATGGCTACCACATATTAATTGCGAGTTAAGAGGGATAATGAATTGAGAGAGAATCCGTTTTCTAGCGCTCCTGAAAAGTAAGGTCAAACGGAGATCTAGACCCATTTGAAAATAGGCAACTCATATATTATACAGACACACTACGGAAGTCGTATTTGGTTGGATTCTACATCTGTCACAACAACAAGAGTATGGCTAGGCGACGCCAAAGCGTTGCACATTACCTTAATGTGGTCAATTAAATAGAATAATTAACTAGCTACCGTTAATTGTACGTTTATAGGCGGGATATGGCTGGTCAGTTGTGGCCGGCACGCTTCCCGTTCATGTACTCGTGCCAGCGATGGCCCACCGAAGCCAGCAGCGGGTCGTCATCGATTGTAGTCAGCAGTAGAACCTTCAAAAATTTAAAAAGTAACAATTACAACATAATCTAATGGTGGGTGCCCCACCTCCTATTGTATATGCCACAATTGTCAGGTCCACTTACAGCCCTTCACATAATAAAAAATTATAGAATGCCCCAAATCCATCTACCGAACCAAATATTAATTGTATTTTATGATAGCGTCAAAAACCGTATGTACTTGCTGGTTAAATAAAATACTGAATAAAGTATTGTCTCTTACCCTTATCCATAAAAAAATCAAAAAAAGGGGTTTCCAACGTTACAATCCTAACAGAAATTAGAGGATATAGAAAAAAATAAAAAAAATTCCCAATCCTATTTCAGCATACCCTTCCATTTCTGCAATCAGCAGCATAAGCAATCTAGCAAGCTTAAAAATAGTAGTTACAGAGCCTATGTCTAAAGGTAATACACATGTGTGCCAGTGTACCTATGGCCTGCTGTCACAATTGTGAGTCATTATTAGCCAATCAGAGCGCTAGTTACATGTCTTTTGGACTACTGATGGGTAGGTTCCCTGCAGTGATAAAAGACTTGTAACGTCAAGGGTAATTCCCAAGCTGACGATTGAGAAGAAGCGAGAGAGAGGGGCTGCTAGGGTAAGTTTATTCATATCATAATACTATAATGCATTGTATATTTTAAATTATGTTCTTTTATCCTTATAGGCCTATTATGGTCAATTAGAGTACAGACCATAACAAAGTCTTTATGGGCACTTTCTTACATTTAAAAAAATAATAATAATGATAAAAATAGCAAGTATACCTGGTTAACATGGGTAGCATGGTAGTCCCAGCGAGCTATATTGGGCGCCACCTTGAGCGTAAAATGACGCAGATCGTAGCTCGTCGTACTGCCCATGTCGAATAGCGGCAATAAAGCCTTCAAACTGTCCATACCCTGCTCGTATAGCGCGGTCGCCTCCTTGGCATACCTGGCAGGTGCGATTGTCTTCAAGTCGTAAAGTCCTGCGCAAAAAAACACTTAGTTTTAACTAACCAGCTGGACTTGGTTAAGTCATGCTTTCGCCTGTTTGATTCCGTCAATGGTAAGCTTGTCTCAGATTGTCCGTTATCGCTTGTAGCCGGTGTAGGTTGACACCATATAGCTGTTTACCAATGGTCAAAAATGCATATGGAAACAATACAAATAATGTCTGAAATCCACGGGGTCGTTGGCATTGGACTATGGATCTATGGGCTACTATAAGTCTGTCGTCCATGTGCAAAAGGGGACAAGTCACTTTTTAAACAAAAATGAGGTTCTAATATTTTCCGTTAGAAGACATGCTCAAGAACAACGTGGGAAGAGACAGTCGCAAATAAAAAGGTAGACTAATAGCTTCATATCATGCTTTGAATTTAAAGCACAGATATGCAGAATGGGACAAGTACGACTGAAGAAATGTTCCATAAGGGTGCTATGCTTTGCAGAAAAGAACAAATTCTTGCTCATTGCACATGTCTCAGTCTTCAGAAGCAGCAAAAAGGGACAATTTCACTTAGTCTTACGAAACGTGTAGAACTAAATTTTGGCTCTACTGTAAATTTCAATTGAAGGCACTTGTCCCCTTTTGCAAACGGACGACAGAAGTAAGCCTAGGTCCATAAAATGCCATTAAAAAATTACAAGAGCACGCAATGCCAACGATTGAAATATATTGACCACTATTATTGCAACAAAAAAATACCCGTTATCTATCTATACATCAATTAATTCAATTTACTGACCTAATAAAGAGTAAATAAACCCATTGAGCACAAAGCTGGGCGGTGTAGTCGGATATTCCTCGTACCACGGGATCTGGCCCAAGAACATGGCAAGCACGCCGCCATCTTTACTGGGCGTTCTGAACGGTCGAAGAGCCTCCACGGCAGCCCGCAAGTACCGCATGTCACCGCCAGAGTGATGGTAAGCGCGCGCCAAAACAGAGATTCCGTGGCCCAGTCCCATTGATGAGACCCTGTAATATTTGAAAGTTATTGCATTGAACAGGCTCGCAATGTCTTCATCAAAATGTAGAAATTACTTCGATGACGGAGTCTCCGGTTAGATCTTTGATTTAACAAACCACTCTACACCGTCCGTGAATAATAGTTGTTCTTAAAAACCCACTATATGTATAAGTATCCTTAACAAACCACTCTATAGCATCCGTGAATAACTACCTTAACGATTCAGGTACTCACCAGCCTGGCTGTAGCTCCGCCATGCCTGAAGCCAACCGTCTCGTCACCTGATTAACCCATCCACCCGTGTTCGGGTCTTGATGGTTAATAAACCACTCGGCCGCGTCGTAAAAGTTGGACAAATGCTCACTGGAGGAAAGTGTCAGGTTGTCCAGCTCTCCTGTGCCTTGCAGCGAAATTTCAACCACCTGTAATTCGAGTAGGCTATGTCAATTGAACAAGAGGGATACAAAAGAGGAAAACCAACGAATACAGGAACACAATTGAGGACAATCTCAAAAGAGTGGGACTGAAACCGAACGGGAAGAAGTGCTGAATGATCAGAGTGGAGGGACATGAAGGAATGGAGGGACTCAGAGCACTCATAGGCAAGCGGCTGAAGGTAAGCGGTGGAGCGTATTGTCCTCAGGACCTGTCGATAGAAACCTGCCACGACCAATATTTGTCAAAGTCTTTCGTACCACCACTGTACATGACTTACTGGCGGCCCGTCTCAACAGAATATGCATCATGGAGTCACCGGCGTACCCTCTTTGTGACTTCCAAACCACGGATGCTGCCCATCTGTATAGCTGCTCAATTCTTACAGGCGGGAGGCTGACACTGTCATTACCATCAGAGCATCACTCACTGGTCAACTTGGCAAATGCCAAAGACGGGCGTTGGCTAGCATGTGAGGATGAGTGAAGAAGGTACGCATATCACATCCATATAGTAGATTTAAAGCTACTTCTGTACAAGTCATAACTTGACTTGCCGCGGCATTTACCCACCTACTGGTAGTCTGCCATAAGCTCACGTTACTGCATAACATAACTTTCAATCTTAAAATCATTACACTAGTTTTAGTGCAATTATATTATTTCAATTAACTGCCGCGCGAACCTATGTAGGTGGGGACTGACGGAGGACCCGACTTGCGAATGCGGACAACGACAAGACGACGGCCACCTTCTGGTTTGCCCGAAACTAACAGAAGCTGCGTCCCCGACAGATCACTCAGATGTCAATGACAAGGCCATCCAAGTCGCAGTGTTTTCATCAACGTGTACTAGGCCCGGACACGTTACGTTAGTAATCAACTGTGCGTGTTTTGGGATATTGTTGCTGCCTCCTAAAGCTGCTGTGTCATGTCTACTTCCCACGTCTTCGCCAATGGCTCCGGATGCCTCATCGCCGGACCACAACTGTAGTTGATTGCATATAATAACGATGATGATGATTGCGTTATACTCCAATTTTGATCAAGTATTAAATGTGGTAATATATGCTAACAGTAGAAGCGAAAGTCCGCCAAGACGTCAGGTTGTAGGAGCAACTGCAGCCGAAGCCACAGAATCGCAAGGAGAGGAAGGTAACCTGCCTTATCGCTGACCCCACCTAGGGATAAAAGCGAGGAAAAAGAAAAGTATTAAATATGGTAATGCACCTTGATTTTCGAGCGAGACAACTTCCGTTTTAACTTGTTCTGATACAGAGCCCCCTTGCTAATGTCCACGACGAGATCGCGTGTAATCCGGACCCAGCCGGCGGTGCGGCCGACACCGTGGTACGTGTGCTCCCTCTGCGCTGAGAGAGACAGGTCGGAGGCGATATAATGCAGGTAGAACACCTCGTCAGAGTCGCGGCAGTGCAGTCTTACGGTAAGCGAAGCATTGGACATGAGCTTCAGGTCCACTTGCAACGTCAGGTCCAGAACGTGGTCCAATTTCAGTACTACCTGGCTCTCGAAGTTCTCTGCAAAATGACAGCAGCGGTAATTTGAAACTAGTCCACAAGAAATGTAGGGCTGTTTCATTCCACTATTTCTTTTAAAATAAAAACTGGCACAGGCTATGAGGCTAAACAAGGACAGAACTACCTGATTTTGAGGATTTTACTTTATATTTTCTTGTCAATTACTTGTTGATTACATGTATTGTATAATTTAACAAAATATTTATTTATTTATTTAAAGTTTATATACTTCAGGTGTTTAAAGAGCGACTTTGTCAATATCGCGTGGGCAGTGGAACATGAATTAAAATAATCAGCTCACCTGCCATGTTGTTTCCCAAAAATTTGGAAAGATTCCTCTTAACTGATTACAACTATGACTTTCAACGGGTTGTCATGGCACTGCGTTGTTTTCTTACCTTCAGTCCTAAATGTAAAAACATGATTTGTACTCCCAGGCTGCGTCCCTCGACTGAACCTCGCTCCAGCTACCGTCTTCCAATCGGCCAGATCCCTATCAGCGTCTTCTACCACTTTCCGCCTCGGTTCAGGCTCCGTCAAATTCTTACTGTAATGACTCAGTCCGAATTGCGCGATTTGCGTCGGGTAAAAATAGCCCTGACTCTCCCACTGTGTACTGATCGGTACGCCTGTAAATTAATGGACAATATTAAACTAGAACTGACTTCCACCCGAATTACTCCCTCTACCAACACGGTATTCTTATATAGGGTGGACGGTTTTACGATAAAAAGCGCCGAGCCGGCTGGATGGTCCGGCGAACAAAGGAAACGTTCCGAGCCTTTGCCCGTCCGTCATGCTGCTCCGAACTTGGACCGCGCTTTTGTTGGCACCCATGGCTTTTCCCTACACTATGCAGGCAGTTGAAATAAAGGTTTTGGGGAGTGAAGTGAGAGAGTGAATGAATGAGTTATTATTATTATTATTATTATTTTTTTTCAGGACAACTGTTTGTAAATGTAGATTGTAAATAAGTTTGCAGGTAGAGAAGCCGTTCGGGGCGCTAAAGCTCGCCAAATATAAAGAAAATAAAAGAGAGCGTGAGAGCTGGAATGTTTTTTTTTAAATAATCAAAACGCAACGCACACTGGCCTTTGGGGCTTACACGTTGCATGTTTATATGTAAAATACAATAGTGTGGTTTTGTGTGGGATTGGTTTGGTGTGCACGAGTATGGATCGGGAGCTGGACAACGAGGTTGCCCATGGACTGTCTATAACAGTTTGCTGTTGCCATTTGTACGATGTTTCAATGTAATGTGCTAAGGGTTTCCCCTAATTATAATAAATGGCTAACTGGAAAAAAAAACGGGAGCGTGTGTTGACGTAAAGTAGTAGCATCTGTAAGAATATTGCTCATAGAGGAGTTATTGGGGAAGGTGCGGTGGCAAGCATAGGTAGGGCAGACAAGGAGCAGGTGTTGTACATCCAGTGGTACCTGGAATGTTGGGCTTATGGGAGGCGGGGAACCCTTCATCCAGCGACCATTTTTGAATGCATGTTTGTCCTATAAATTATAGTTACATTCAATTCGGCAAATATAATTCAGTGTTCCTCACAGAAGGTTTAACGATATTTAATTGCTACCCTGCCTTACCGCAAACGCCAATAGGAACCCTTCACTTTGGTCTATGAAATGATAGAAAAACAAACACATGGTACATACCTTCAATAGCGCTAAGGCACTTAACGCGGTCCCTGACCTCGACATTGTAATTTTCAAAGTACATAAAAACTCCCCGAGGATCATACCGAGATTTCGGCAGGAACACTTTTGAGTAGCTGTGAGACCATTCAAATCTTTCTAATCCGTCATAATTGGCAAGCTTTCCATATACCTGTAAATAAATCAGTTAATACAATTAGACGGCGGACCACTCGATTATAAATTAGTAATAATAACTAATTATATTATTACTAAATAACTCCTCTGCGTGAGGCATGGTGGGTGGGCACAGAAATTAAAAATATATGCATTTGGCGGGAAGGGCCTGTAGAAAACTCTGGGGCCATTTTCATTACATAGTCAATTTTTACGGTTCCTTCTGGGAGCCATAATACATATTGTATATTGAAATCAAATGAAGCAGAGTAAACATTTTAACATTTTAAAGCACAAAACCTACGTGTGCACTAATAAAGCCTAGTAATAATTAAGCCGTATTTTTTATGTCTCAATTTTTTTATATTTTATTATTATTTTTGGAATCAGTAATTATTATTAATTTCCTGTGTAAGAGTAGGCATCTAGCCTTAGCCGGGTGGAGCCACACCAAAAGTCTTTCTCCCCCTGCTCTAGATTGTCTAATATACCGGTAAGAAAAGATGGCGCTACTGTCAGTCTGCCACTGATACTAGGATGCGCAATGTGAGGATTTTCTTGCCTTGCATCTGAAAATAATACTAAAACCAAAAAAAGTGGGGCTAGTTAAAAAAGAGAAAACTTACTTCAAAATATTTGTGAATAAAAGCAAATGGAACATAAACTTCCTCCCCCTCTTTGCGGCAGGTCACTGAGTATTCCCCGTTAATAAGGCAGTCAATATCTTCATAGCCAGACTTTTCCCCAGTCAACTGCAATAATAAGTTATCTTCTATTATTATGACAAAATGTTGTTTCAAGAACCTATAAATTTATATCCATTTAAGTATAGTGCAAAATCTTTTAATAATGATATCAGTGTAATAACTTTTTTATGACACCTGAAACTCGACGACATAGAAGAGAAAATTCTGGGTTGCAATATTCCAGCTTTTTTTTTTTAGTTTGAGCAAAAGTAGCCTAGTTAGCTTAGTTTCCATCAGTTCACCACCGTCAGATGGATCCTGCTCCACTATCTTGATCCGGGGATGAAGCATCAACGGAATATTTTTGGACCTATATAAATATTAAATACGAAGTTATTGTATAAGAAATTCCCTGGAGGCTTCAACACTCAACAGAAGCAATGTTCGCTGTTTCCCTTTGTTTAGAATGCTGTATATATTATTCAGACACACGTTACCAATAGAACCCTAGCCCCTACAAGACACAAGGGGTTCATAAATTTGTGATAATCAGCCAGGCTACAACTAGTAGTAGTAGTAGTAGTGTTTGGTGAAATAACAAGAATGCTAATAAAAAACAACCACTTTCACTATTAAGTCATCCACTTATCGAGTAAACCACTTCGCACATCCTCTTGTAAATATTTTTTAAATTTCAACAAGGATGAAGCCAATTTGATATCCCTTCGAAGAGAATTATATTTGGATAGACCGTCTTGGAATATGCTCTTCCGACGTCTGCAGCACCAACACACCGTCGCCAACATTTCTAGTGGAATAAGTGTGAATTTCACCAAATGTAGTTATTCTTGAGCGTAGGTACCCGTTCATAATTTTAAAAATGAAAACCATCGTATCAATAAAAACTTGTTCACGTCTGGTAAACATTGCAAGTTCTCGAAGCATCCAATCAACAGACGTCCGATACAATGGAACATTTAATATATTTCTAAGCCCCACATTAATTGCCACTTGAATATTTCTAATTGACTCAGAGGAGGCATAATTGAACAAAGTACTGCAATAGTTAACACGGGGTTTCACCAAGGCATCAAACACCATTTTTTACTATTCCTATTCAACACAAAACGTAGTCGCTTAAGTAGAGACATCTTTTTCGTAATCATGAGTAAGACATTGTCAAAGTGATCTTTAAAATTCAGACGACAGTCAAGGGTTACACCCAGGTATTTGAATTTCTTTACCAACTCAATCCTCTCACCTTCAACAATAACACTAGAGTTTAGCATCACATCATCCTTTAACAGAAGCATAGCTTTGGTCTTCTTCACATTAAGACATAATTTGTTCGCTTTCATCCAATCGACAACATTCATGAGGTCATTATTCATATCAACCACCATGGCATCAAGATCATCTCCAACTACATAGTACATAGTATCATCCGCAAACTTATGGAACTTGACTTTACTTACAACTTGCCCAAGGTCATTAATATGAAGGACAAACAGCAACGGACCAAAACAAGTTCCTTGCTCAACACCTAGTTCCACGCCGATTTCCGACGATAAGACCCCGTTTACTTTTACCCTTTGCTTCCGATTACTTAAATAGTTGTTCAACCAGTTATAAACACGTCCTCTAAGACCCAACTTCCACAGCTTCCCAAGCAAAAGTTTCCTATCGATGGTTTCGAATGCCCGTTTCAGATCCAGAAATACAGCCAATACTTTCTTCCCATTGCCAACCGCCTGCCTAAAGAGCAACACCAAAACACTGAAAAAAAGTCTGTTGAAAGATGCTAAAGATTCTTACCAAATTGACCGTAAAAATTAGGCTAAAAGTAAATGATATAAAATGGAATATAATTATGAGTTCAAGACATAAGGTGTACCTCTGCATTCGATTTTTTCAATTCCAATCTAGGTGAGTTGCGGTGTATGCTTTGCTGAAACTGACATCTGGACCAAAATGAGAAAACTACGACAATACAAAGAAAGATAATTAAAAGCAACCAATGTCTAAAATTAATACGCATTATAAGAAAGAAACTAGGAGACCGCATTGAAATATTAAACTAGAATTATTAATAATAATCTATTACAGTTTTTAAAATCTGACATTTTTGTTTTCATTGTTTTGTTTTTAAACCTGTACTTGTCGCCAACACAACTGATTGTGTTACATCTTCCAAAGTATAAAAATTGCAATAAACACATTTCCTTGCTCATTAATTTTTTAAAAACTAAATAGGAAATATATTAAAATAAATAGAAAGTAATTTAGTATCCTCCGTACTTTTATTTACCGCCGTAAACTTCTTCTTGATTGCAACTTGCAAGGTTGGTCCAACTTGTTTTAATTCATTAACTGAATCAGCTGTGTTTTGTTGATTTTTGAAATGACGAAATAAATTTTAAATATTTAAATTAAATTAGGATGATTTTGTGGTAAAGTATTAGAAAAATGAGGATATTCCCACGCCTCTTTTTTGGCACAGAAAAACAGTTCGGCAGGTAATACTCTGAGGTACCAAATTAATATTACGAAAGGATGTTTTTAGGATCTGCATAGACCAGGACCGCTAGGTCTAAAAACACAACTTGAAAATGGTAGAATTTTGTTATTTAATTTTAACTGTCTGGCTTCAATAATGGGCCAAGGTTTTGTCTAGGCTATCTCAAATTAGATCACTGCTCTGGTCCCCACTTCAAGCCAATGTCAAATGGGATGTGAAATACTGTGTGCCTACAGATATGGCCACTTGAAGCTCTTAATACGTAAGGTTTAGCCCCCTCACTCAGCAGTATAGTATGACTGTGAGCCTGTAATTTCTTTATCTCTGAAAATAGAGGTTTAGTGTGTCAGGGAATCCGTTTTCATGGAATATGACTGCTGCACTGTTTGAGAGATATTGAAATTATGATCAATAATAATAATTTCTTCCAATGGGCTGCAGGTTTTCTGTCAACTAACTACACAGTACGATTGGATAGACAACCTTTTTGGAGGTTAATTGTAGACATGACCTAAATGGGTTCGTAGTCTACCCACTGACTGGCTAAGTTTAACCTATCGTAGAGTTTGGATGACTCTGAGACGATAAAGCATTAAGTGACCCCTACAGTATACACGGTCAATAATAATGACATTATCAGTATTGTCATTACTATTCAGTAATGATTGAGCTGTGATCAGAAAATCCGGATCCACATCATTATTTTTCGTCATTCCAAACTTTGTCCACCTTACACGATTATTATTACTCTCATTTTGATACGGTAATGTCATTATTACTGACCGTGTAGGGCCGCTTATGGTTACCAACTCAAAAACTCAGCTACTTCGAATAATTTGGACCCTAATAACAATCAACAGTGAACGTGATCAATGTTAGAAAGCTCAGGTAATTGGGGCATCTCGAGAGACATCTAGAGTGCCTAAGAAAGTCCTCAACACAAGATCCCTGTGGCGTATGAATAAGCTATGTCCTAGATCCTGACCAGCCAGGGCTGAAGTCTAACTTGCGCAATTGGAATAAGAACGCGGCATCTAGAGACAAAGGACCCACTGTTGTTATTTCTTCAGTACCATGAAGGTTCATCAAAGATGATGGATCATAATATTTATAATTTGTTTTAGAATATTCTTTAAAGAAATATTGGCAGCCGAGAGAAATGACAGTGGTATGGACGTCCGCCATCACATGGTGGGAATATCCTCGAGGGCGTTTTTTCAGTTCCCTGGGAAGTCAATAAATTCAACTAAGAAGGAATACTCGGGAAAGAAACTGGTTGGGTGGGTAATAAAAACAATAAGGCTACTTTAAGTGTGCATCCCGTAGGAAATTGGCAGCCCGAAATTTAATAATTTTTTATTTTGTATTTAATTAACTAAGCATGTTATTAAAAGTTTGGGTCATTTATGTTGTAGAAGACTACTTCATGCATCATATAATAAGGTATTTTTTTTAATTTTCGTAAGTGTATTTTTTTCATAGTATCTATTATACGTGAAAAGTTATTTTTTATAAATTATTATCTTGTTTATGAAAAGACTAAAATTTCGAAAATTAAAAATATCTTATTATATGATGCATGAAGTAGTCTTCTACAACTTAAATGAGCCATATCTTTAATAACTTGCTTAGTTAATTAAATAAAAAGTATTAATGTTCGGGCTGGAAATTTCCGACGGGATGTACACTCTTAAGAGACTGCCCGACAGCCTACAATCATGTTATGTTTTTATTTGTTTATGTAGGTAACCAACATGTCAAACCGCCCACGGGCCATTGCCTTGCGGTATACTACCATAGTATTAAATTGTTATAGTTGTTGGAATATAATACAATCAGGTTTTAGTCCTAGTCAAGTTCGCGATACATCCGATAATTTTACTTTTAAAAGGGCAAGTTAGCGGGGTTTGCGTTGCAAAGAAATTGTACCAAATTTTTCCTAACAAATATTTGATTGAACTAGGTCTGGAGGTTACAAAATGAGGAATTAATTAATTTCGTCAAACTTACTTACTTTTTCGTGTCCGAGGTTTTCTCGTAGTTTCTGTGTCCAGCATTTTGCCACCCTGATGCCATTTGCAATGGTCATCCTGAGTGCAGGTAGTGGGACAGAAGGCGCATTGAAGTAGGTGCCCATTGTCATGTCATGGTCGCACCACATTCGCACTAAGTGCCCTCCGAGGCCAGTTCGCCCCATCTACCTCTTCGTCAAAAAGACCCGGTCGCCATTTGTTTACAATGAAATTTCTGTCTTTATAATACAGGCATCACGTAGTTACTTCTTTTTAGGGCTCACTAGCTCGACAGCCTTTGCAGTTACATTGCTCACTAACGGACTTCTAATTTTTTCAGATACTCTATGAACTCAATGTTTGACGTAGTTTCCGATGTGTCCAACTACAAAAATTTTATTCCATTTTGCAAACAGTCTACCGTGACCTCTCGAACAGAAAACCATCTAAAAGCAGACCTAGTCATTGGCTTTCCTCCCATAGTAGAAAGCTACACTTCCAATGTTACCCTGCTGCGGCCAAATTTAGTCAAGGCTGTTTGTACGGACGGAAAATTGTTCAAGCATCTGCTAACTACGTGGAAATTTTCGCCTGGGCTGAAAAACAGTGAAAATACCTGCATTATCGACTTTTACGTGTCGTTTGAATTCCGTTCGCCGCTGCACTCACAACTAGCTCATTTATTTTTTAATGAACTTGTCCGACAAATGGAAGGCGCTTTCTACCAAGAGGCCAAAGCCAGATACGGAACGCCGACGATTAAAACACAATTTTTAGGTGTTCCTCACGTGCAGACGTGAGTATTTATTTGTTTATTTTTATTATACTAGTAGCTTGTTAACTAGGATTGGTTCAGTTTTCTTTGCCTCTGGTAAATGCTATGCTGTTGGGTTCAACTTGAGGCGTCTATGATGTGTTTTGTAGTTCCTCACTTGCAGACGGGATTATTTATTTTTATCTTAGGTTGCTGCCTTGTTAACTAGGATCAGTACTATCTTCTTTCTTTGCCTCTGGTAAATGCTATGCTGTTGGGCTCAACTTGAGGTGTCTAACAGCAAAGGGGTGAAAGTGACATTTTTGTTGATTAGAAATTGTCGACTATGCGTAGGTATAAAGCTCTTGGGTTTCGTTCGAAGTTCATGTCTATATCGTTATATATGGTATGTAGGGATGGACCTTGACAGAAGCTATGAAGAACAGAATCAGTGCATTTGAAACTTGGGTATACAGGCGAATGCTGCGCATATCCTGGAGAGATAGTGTTCCTAATACTGAGGTCCTGGAGCGAATGGATACAGAAGCAGAGTTCCTGCTGGCCGTAAAAAAACCGGAAACTTACATACTTTGGACATGTGTTGAGGAAAGAAAAGGAAAAGGCTCCCGGTAGACTTGTGCAAGTCTCTGCGCGCCATGCGATCGGAGACGTGTCGTAACTCAGCACAAGTATTAATTTACTCATTGAGGCGACTGAAGAGGTCAATCGGATACATTCATTAAATTGTTTGTATGCTATTAACCTTTTTATAAAAAAAAAAATCCTGGTTGTAAACCTGAGGCGGTGGTTTGGCAAGAGCAAGACTTCACTTTTTAGAGCAGCAGTCTCCAAGGTCCAAATTGCCATGATGATCCCCAATCTTCGATAGAAGAGACAATTAAAGAAAGAAAAGGTTAATAACGAAACTAACATTATCACAAATAATACTTTAATCAGTCTTTTAATTGAACATGCAGTGTAGATAACATAATAAAACAAAATAAGCGTACTATACTGACACATATACTGTATCTACATATTGTATTGCAGTTTTTTTCTATAAATAAATATATTCATTTCTGTTAAATTATACATTGACAAACAAGTAATCGACAAAATAGTATAAAGTAAAATCGGTAAAATGAGGTAGTTCTGTCATTGTGGTAGTGCCTCAGTGACAGTGTAGAAAGCTTTCTCTAAGAGATGGTCTCTGAGCATTTTGGGAAGTTAGTAGCATTTCTCGCCGCTCTCAGTTCAATCGGGAGTTTTCTAAGGCAGGCGAAACCTTGTAGTATAGGATCCACTTGGCTGTGCGTGGTGCTGGCCTTAGGCGCCCATTCCACCGACCGGCTAGGGCTATTTACAAAAACGGTGACGTGGTAGCAGACATTCAAGACTTAGGTGGCGTTTCCACCGACCTCGCATTGCAGAATGAAAATGATATTGACGGAAATTAGAATTTTTCTTTTTATAGAAATCTATTAAAATGTTTCTACTCAACATATCCCATGACGCCATTTTTTAATTTTAGTTTGTTTGTTTGTGATTTTACTGTATGATCATTGATCAATTTTAACTATGGCATTGAGGAAAATAAACATTTCCGTCAATTCTGCAATGCGAGGTCGGTGGAAACCCCGCTTAAGTCTTGAATGTCTGCTACCACGTCACTGTTTTTGTAAATAGCCCTAGCCGGTCGGTGGAATGGGCGCCTTACAAATTTGCCTGACGGATCTGCTAGTGATCTGGCAGTGGTTCTTGAGCAATCACTATTATGTACACGGTTACTGAGGCCATCTAACATATCAGTGAGGACGCAGTGTTCAGATCGTTCGCTTTGACAAGTTGTTGCAAGTCAGATTCCAACAAGAAACACAGTGTTAGTTTTACAATTTGACCCTAAGGCGGTTATTCTACTATTTAATGGCTCGCTGTTAGAAATAAGCTATAAAGCATGAAGTAAAAAGTCTTCGCGATGAAAAAATAAGAAACAATAACAACAACAAAAACTAGGACTAAGCCTTTCACAAAACGTTTAATTTCTCTAATCAGGGGTATTTTAAAACGTTATTGTTTTATTTTTTTATAATTTTGTCGATTTTTTACCTGCTATTTACAATAATGTCCCGAAGGACTTTTTATGGACCTAGGCCTACTTAGAGTGGTCCATTGGTCCCTTATCCAATGCCAACGACCCCATGGATTTCGGACATTATTTGTATTGCTTTCGTATGAATTTTTAACCATTGGCAAACTGGTATACGTCCTCGATGTCAACCTACACCGGCTACAAGCGATAATGGACAAGCACAGACAAACTTACCATTCACGCAATTTACTTAACCAAGTACAGCTACGAGTCTACCATTGCGACATTCATGGAAAGCCAATCGGTTCGGCCTGGTCGTAGCCACCTAAGTTAATAATGTATTTTATTATATATAATTTATTATACGCCTGCAAAATAACTTAACTTGAGGGCATTTGGAACGGACCCTGCATCATTTCGCCTTTTTAGCCTACTTAATACAGTTCAGGACACCATCCAGTACCATTGGCAGCAATTAACTTATAAACAGGAGCCTCATCCTCGGGTGTAGCACGTGGTCTCTTCTTCTCCACACCGCAGATGGTCGCGTGGTACTTGAGACTTGCCGCCACCTTGAAGTGCTTCCCGCAGCGCGGACACGAGAAGGGCCGCAACTCATCGTGCTGCCGCTGGTGCGTGCGCAGCTCCTTCGCGCTGTTGACCTTCACGCTGCAGATGCTGCAGGGCCGTGGACCCGGCACGTCGTGGACGTCTTGGTGTCTTTGCAACCGGGCCTTGGTTTTGAAGGTTTCGCCGCAGGTCTGGAAGAATAAAAATTAATTGTTGTAATCTTGGGAAATTGGGATGGGCAACAAAGAAAATTTAATTACAAAGAGGGTTACAGAGTTACGTGATGAAGCAGTAGAATCCGGGATGATAGGTCGTGGTCGTTCTGAAAGCGTAGTTCCATAGTAGTACGGAAGTACGAAAGACCACCTATCAAAGACTCCATTGCTTTATCACAAAAAGAAAATTGTCTATGTTCAAATCAGTAATAAAAATCAATAGACCAAAACAGGCACAAGCTTTCAGAGTATTTGGGAGAGGAAAATTTTATAAAACTAATAATCCAACCAACCCCTTCTACCGGACACCTAGGCTCAAGCAAATAGACTAATCAGCATGGTGGTATCGCTAAGCCGAATAAGGGAGGACCGTAGCCTTGGCCCGAGTTACATAGATTACATTTTGAATGGGCGGCAATTCCACCGAACTCGTTTTTCATAATGCACGTGACATTGACGTGGCAGCAGACATCATTAATAAGTCTCTGCCATATTTTAAGGAGACTATAATGCAGAGACTTAACTTATCTAATATAAATTAAGTTATAATATGGAGACTTATTAATGATATCTGCTACCACGTCAATGTCACGTGACGAGGTCGGTGGAATTGCCGCCATAGAGGCAATAGCCCTGCTAGCATATATTGCAGCCAGGAAGAAGACAGCTGCTAACATTTTTTATGAACTGTCCGAATTTTAGCTCAGAACCTTTCAATAAATAAATCACGACAGCTCCTTTCACATGCGTGTACATGCAACTCCTGAGTTCTTAGTGATGAATTTATCAATGCTTGTAAGTTTGATGTATAAATAGGTGCCTATACTGATAGATTAATAGGAGAGCACGTCCAGGTTCACTCGTACCGGTTCTTTAACTAAAATGTTAGTAGGATCCAAGATTACCTGTTTAGCCAACGGCCATACCAACTTGAATCCACCAGAACAGAGCCTGTTCCAAACCGCGGCAAAAATGGTGGGACATAATGACGTGCTGAGACTATACCAGTCAGTCTACGTACGTGTCGAGTCCTGGTCACCTCCGAATTAATCGTGAGACTTTACTAAGTTCCCCAAGTGGTTCGGAATCCACTATAATCAGGAGGTCCACCCTGTCAGTTAACTCCCCTTTTTCCCGAAGTGAAGGAGTCTGCCCCTAGGGTTAACAAACAGGCTCATTCCCCCCGCCAGGCTAACAGGGTTGCTTAAAGCAGAAATGCTGAAAGCAGACGTTGGAAAAGAAACAAAAGATTACCAGTGGTTAGCATTTACTGGCAGCAACAATTACTTCTAATTGGCGGGAAACATCTTTAATTAGAACAGTAGAACTTACCCCACACTGAGGCGTTTTTGCCTCCTTCGCCACCTTGGGTCCATGAACTTTCTTCAGATGTGACGCCAGCCCATACTTGTTGTTCAACATCTTTCCACACAGCGTGCACAACTCAGTAGGTAGAACCTTCTTCTTCTTCTCCTCGCTCTCAGGCAGCATCACTGAACCGCCATGCTCCTGCTCGACATGACTCTTCAGCTGTGTCAAACTACCCAACATCACCCCACACGTCGGGCATAACGTACCATCCGAGTCCAACACTCCGCAGACATCATGCTTTTTTGCCATATGCGCGCTAAACCGCTTCCGGCTCTGTATCTCATAATCGCACAAATCACACTTTAAAACTTTTCGTTCATGCACCTGTAAATGCTTGGACCAGTTCATCTTTTTCTGAAACGTTCTGTCGCATTTGTTGCAGGCGAACGGGCGAAAACCGGTATGCCGCTTAATATGCAGCGCAAACTGAACAATCGCTGTAAATTTCTGATCGCAAGCGCAACATTTGTGTGGCTTACCACCCGCATGCCCCACCAGATCCGCCCACTCCTTAATCTCCTTTCCACAAGCGCAGACGAACGAGTCACAGTTTTGCAGAATACAATCATGCCGAAGAAGATACTCTGGACACGGAAACCAGCGTTTACACTTAGTACATGTAAAACTATGCTCACCGGGAAACTTTTTAGCGTGGGTAGCCAGTGTAAACGGTGATATAAATTTGCGTTTACATTGTAAACACATGTACGGCGTGCTACCCAAATGATTTTTAATATGAAAACTAAATTCATTAGCTCGGAGAAAGGTTTTTGGACAAAACCGGCACTGGTAAGTTTGTTTACCAACATGCTCTTCTTGATGCTGCTGAAGTGCAACCAGACTCGGGAAAACTTTGAAACACTTATAACAAGACTTCAACCCCGCTTCCTTATTCGCTTCTTCAGTCATACACAAATACTGCTCGATCATATCTTCAGACAATTGGGCTGTCACTTCCGGGTCAAGAGTAACCGCTTCTAAAGCTACACAACAATGCTTCTCTAACTTGCTCTCTTTGGTATAAAGTTTCCCGCATTTATCACACGTAAAACTATGATTTCCGGGGAACATTTTCAAGTGTTTCTTGAAGGTTGCTAGCGTCGTAAAAGTCCGCGGGCACCTTTCACACTTATAACTCTTTGCTCCACCATGCGTAGATATATGCTCCAAAAGATGCGTCTTTTTAATGAATCTCTTCGTACACTGTCCACATCCATATTTGCGTTCACCCGTATGAGTCGCGAGATGGTACTTTAGGCCGTCACTACTAGTAAAAGAACGGGGGCAGATGATACATTGGTACCGACCCGTTAAGTACTTCAAATTTTTTCTGACATGATGAACCTTTAAATGCGCCGAAAGTAAAACTTTGCTGCCAAACGTTTTTGAGCAGGTTTTGCAGGTAAATTCCCGAACTTCTATATTTTTTACATTTCCTCGACTAAAATCACCATCATCGTGCACTTTTTTCTCATGATACTCTAGGCCTTCCTTAGTCTTATAAACTTTAGGGCACTCTCCACACCGGTATTCGACATTACTGTCAATTTCATGCACGTTAACACAATGTTCATTGAGTTCTTCTTCGTTGGAAAAGACCTGGAAGCATAGAGGACATTTGTTGCACGGTTTTTCGACGTGTTTGGACGCAACGTGTTTTTCCAGAGTGGACGACTTGAGGAAATACGCGGGACATTGTTTGCAGCGGAAGACGTGTCGGCCGGTCTCAATGTGTTTTACAAGGCTCCGTCTTGAGGTGAAGTTACGTAGGCATGTGTCGCAAGTGAACTGTTCTTTTCCCTGAACACCATTTCGAATTGTTTCTCTGTAACAAAGGTGACAACAAAATTTAATATCGCTAACGATCTTCTTTAATTGTTTGTATAGGCATTGAAACGAACGAAACACCGAGTTTGATCGATTTTATTAATGCATGTTTATTATAAGTATTGGAATAAACAAAGTGTTTCGTTGGTTTTAACGTCTGGTTAAACAGTACTCAAATTTCTCCTTTTCTGTATCTGTAGGCTGATCATGGAGATTATAATCCCTGGTATTAAAAATGTTAACAAGATAATTTTATAATGGAAAGTGCTATTCAAAATTTGTTTGTTTACATTTTTAATACCAAGGTATTATTTAAACCCCGGTATTATAATCGCCATGATCAGCCTGCTGATCCTACTAACTAGTTCTTGGCTTCCCTGTGAGTTGTGAGCCTTCTAATTCCTTCTTCAATCACACCTTTGCCGCTCTAATCTTGTTTATGGCTGTAGGAGTATAGTCTTACAATTCACTTCGAGACTTCTTCTATCACTGTATTTTATACAGTAAGTTCACTTTAGTTTTATTAATAAAAAAAGCATGGAATACAAATCGGACCCGCGTTTTCTACAAAGTTTTACAGGAAATATCAATCATATTGTGTATACAGGGTATGTGGCCGGCACTTACATCGGTTGGCCACAGTTTTTGAATTTCTACGGAATTACATGTTTTGACTACATAAAATACGTGATTTTAACGAAATGCCAGTCAGTGTGTTCATCGCTTTGTGGAAAAACTTCTATTTTACTATTTTGTTGAAAGTTAGCATGTAGTTAGCATCGACTTCGATGGCCAGGTGGTAACGTGCTGGCACTTGTGCGAGTCGTTACACGCCATGCAATCGGAGACGTGTCGTACTCATCACGGGTAATAACCTACAGAGGCGACTGTAAAGGTCAATCGGATACATTCATTAAATTGTTTGTATGCGATTTATCTTTTATAAAAAAAATAAAAAATAAATAAAAAATAAAAAAAGTTTGTAAAAATCATATTTCGGGGCCATTTTTTATATTTTGAGATATAAAGTAGATTTATATCCTCATAAATGGGCGAGAAAACGGCTAAAAAACATTTTCTCAATGACGGTTCATGCGATATAGGTCTACTTGACTTTATACACTTGTAACATTTCCAAATATTAATTACAACTTACCCGACGACAGTCTGTTTCTTCGTAGTAGAAAGGAAAGGCGTCTTCGTGGATAACTGCATCTAGTGAAAAATAAGCAGCATAAATAATTTTAGAACACATTTTATGTCCATAGTGTCTTTATGTCTAAATGCATAAAAATATGTTTGCAATAGAAAGAAAGAAAATTGTCTTTATTTTCCACATGGGCGAATTTTTGGCCTTTCGGCCCACCCTAACAATTAACTTAAGATTATTAAAGTTAAGCTAACTGTTTTTGTTTTGTTAACTATTTATACCGTACCGTATTTTGGAAATTCTATTGATTTTTTGGACGTGGGTTAGACAGAAAAAGACTTTCTAGTCCTAAGTCTCATTCATTATTTCATCATTATAATAATTATTAAAAATTAATTAGGCTAAGGCAATGAAAAGAAGCAACATTTATTTATTTGATGACGCCACTCCCGGCAAGCGACAGCTTTGGGATGGACGTGATATTCTTTTTTTTTAACAAAAAATAAATAAAAAAGTAAAAAATTCCCGATCGATGTTTCTATAAACCTTTCGGCCTTACAATATTAACCCATACTAAATAATAATTGTTGCACAATATACTGTTATAAATAAAATTAAATATGAAACTAAAAGGCAATTTACACACTATTCACTCACCATACATACGCATAAACTAGTCGTGACAAAAACCCTTAAATAAAAATAACTATTATTTAAATTAGTCACAACTTACTTTTGTTTCAACCGCAACTTTCCTCTTTTTCTTGGGCGTCGCATCATCAGTATCGGAATCGAAGCTTTCTTCGGGACTTCCGCTCCTTATCAAGGTTGCGTTCTTCTTTAGAGTTGCCAAAGGAACAGATTCGAGATCAGAGGAACCACGTGATGATGATGATGATCTGTCGATGACGGTCTCGTCAGAGTCAGAGTCGACCTCAAGCATCAGCATCTGCGAACAAAGTGACTCTTAAGGTAAATCTTAAGCAATTACTTACTTCGCGTGTCCATGAAAACACGTATTTAAGTGGGTTGTCCAAAATCGAGCAGCTTGGACGGCTTTGTCGTTTGCTTCATGCAGACCGTCAATTGTGGAGGCAGCAGTGGGCAGACCAGCAGGTGGGTGATCGTCTATCTATTGGTAAAGGTTAATGGCAATGGTGGGGTAAACTATTTAGGTAGGGTGCTTAGTGTTGTTAGCGCACAAATTGGTATTTCCGTAGTAGCGAACAAGGCGATAACCTCATGTGCAATGTAATTAGGCTAGTAATAAGGGCAAAAAATGATGTACTGATAAAGGTTAATGGCAATGGTGCGGTAAACTATTTAGGTAGGGTGCTTAGTGTTGTTAGCGCAGAAATTGGTATTTCCGTGGTAGCGAACAAGGTGATAACCTCATGTGCAACGTAATTAGGTTAGTAATAAGGGCAAAAATGATCTACTGATAAAGTTTAATGGCAATGGTGCGGTAAACTATTTAGGCACAAATTGGTATTTCCGAGGTAGCGAACAAGGTGATAACCTCATGTGCAATGTAATTAGGCTAGTAATAAGGGCAAAAATGATCTACTGACAAAGGTTAATGGCAATGGTGTAATACTATTTAACAAAGGGTTAGTTGGACTTATATTGCCTGCTGTCATAATAGTCATTAGAGGCATCGAACAATCAGGGCGGAGCCCATTGTCAGAGGAAGGGGATGACGTTTCGGCAGTGGGTGCTACTCCCATCATCAGACTAAGTCCTGGAAAGGACTGATGGTTTCTGGATGATTGACTCAATGCTCTTGTATTCTACTCTGAATTATTGAGTAAATCCTAAGTTTTGCCGTAGTTTCTATTCATCCGTAAGGGAAATGGGAACAGCCAACCCGCAGACAGCTTAAGCCTATCATAACTTTCAATTTTACTGACAAGAGGCGCCAGGCCCAGGAAAGGCGGGAACAACAACTGATTAAAACAATAACATACTGGTTGAAAACAATTAATCAGGTATAGGATTAGTCCTGTCAGGCGCGGGTCTTTATTCCTTCCATTAGAACCCGATATGAACAATACCTTTGTATGTACCGAACTGTCGGGGTTTAATCGAATTTCATGCTTGGACTTTCACTGCAACATCCTTGACGACTAGACAGGTGAGTTTATTTATTGATCGATACATACAACATATTATATTTTTCGTCCCCCTCTTCTACTATGCGAACCTAGGTAGGCTATCCTAATTCCTATCTAGTGCTCCTCCTAAGGGTAGTAGATGTAGAGTAGATGTCGTAAGCATGCCGAACAAAATTTACAAGCAAGCATGACGGGAAGAAGACTCAAGGGACGGCCACGAAACCACTGGAAGGACGAACTAGAAACCGACTTCCGCGAGTTGGGAGTCCGTAGATGGTGAAGCGTCGTACAAAACCGAGATGGAGGTGTGTTGCTGAGCAGGCCAAAGCACATCAAGGGCTGCAGAGCCCGAAGAAGATGGCGCCTAACCATAAGCTAAGTAAGACCGATAGCGGTGAAAAGTAAGCGGAAATAGCAAAGGCGGACAAAGGAAATGTGACCGAGAAAATTGCGGAAAATGAAAAACAAATGAACAGTTCATCAGGCAGGGCTTTGAACATAATAAGTCGCAGTGTGGTCTGCCCACTTCCCCTTGGAACTCTGTCTTTTTCGTGTCCAGGCGAACATCCCAAAATCGGGTGAAGTCATAGGCAGCACTGTTGGCCTGCCATAGGTCATCCCTCGTGCATTGGACCGGACATAGGCGGCACTGGAACAGGTGGTCCATATCCTGCCTCTGACCACACGAGCACATGGTGGAACTCTGTCAATCTTAATGACTTTATTATTTTGACTGTATTTATCTTATGGCGAGAACCTACAAGCTTGATCTCGGTCACAACTTCTTGCTGCTTAATTGCATGCCCCCCTTACCCGCCCGGCTCCTCCCGAGGCAGGCCCATTTCTTCTCTTCCCGTTCTTCTTATGTTGGGGTATATTGTGGGAATTAATTAATTAAGCGGGCCCAATTCGCCCAATGGAAATTAAAAACAAAAAACTCAAAAAGTGGCCTTTACAAAATGACTGTCACTTCAGACCGTCAGTTGGTCAATCGATAGAATTTGATGAAATGTGGCATGTAAAAATATAAAGATAAAAAATATGTCCAGGGGTATTATTTTCATTTTTGGATAACTTCATTTTGAGGGATTTCTACTCCAAAAACGGCTAAAAAAATTGTTTTCTCCAAAACGGCTCTGACGATTTCTTTTAAATTCACATACAACATAGTACATGTACTGTACATGAAAACAAAACCCACGAAGTTGCATCCCCCTCGATAGTTTGATTCCTGCTCAATTTTCATGAAAAACTACAGCACCATCTTGGCAAATGAATTGTAGTGACCCCTGGCCTTCACGTCGACAGAATGCCAGTAACAAATCACCTGCAGGTCAATTAACATTACAACATGCACATCCACAAACCTCTGACCTCTGTCAACCATTAGTTTATTCATAAACTACAAGTAGAACAAATTAGCTGTATCATGTCATGGGAAATAGGGTCACACGTTCGCACGACCTTTTATAGAAGCAAAATATTTAACATGGCATGGTGTGCGGACAATGCAAGCATACTAAGAAAGTTAAATTAAGGCATTATAAGGGAGACAAGGTACGGGGTCGTACTGGATAAATGAAATGAATGAATGAAATGAAAAACGGCTTTATTGAAAATAAACAAAATGCGAACAATAAGACTATAAAGTCTTGTTTTCATGCTAACCCTAAAAAAACAAAAATAAATAAATAAAATAAATAATTATTTATTAGCAAACAGACGTAAAAGTCCAATAAAATGCTAATGTAAATACCATTAGGGGGCGCGGGACTGAGCATCGAAAGGGCGCCACGGTGGTCCTTATTACTAGAGTCATATTAGCGAAATATAATGTGTTTTATATGTAAGTTTTCTTCCTAGTTATAGAACTTCTAGTTTAGTTCTCCAATACCTGCGTTAAGCAACCCTGTCAGCCTGGTGGGGCGAGTGAGCACTATATATTTAAGAAGAGTTAGTTACACTTACATTGCCTGCTGTGTTGATAGTCATTAGAGGCAAGGGCCCCAAAGTCATCGAACAATTAGGGCGGAGCCCATTGTCAGGGGGAAGGGAGTGAGTCTGTTTCTTAACTTGAGGCACCGTAAAGACAGACTTCTTCGCTTCAGGGAGACAGGGTGGACCTCCTGATTACAGTGGGTTTCGAACCACTTGGGGAGCATGGTAAAGTCACACGATTAATACGGAAGTGACCAGGACTCGACACGCACGTAACTGGTGATGTCAGCGCGTTATCATGTCCCACCATGTTTCCCTGTCAACGCTGTGCACACAAATATTTTTAGAAAGTAACACGCCATTCTATGAATTTGATTAAATTTTTAATCCCAGGATTAAGTTAAAACTGGCACCTTGTGCAAAGCTGTTAGCGTATGAAGGGTAACAGTTTATTGCTGAAAATTTAATATAACATTAATACATTTTCCAAGAAAGACACATTATGCACGTTACAGGATCGGTGCAGTGGATCCTTTTTACCAGGTATATTATCCACTGATTGTCATTTAGAATCGCCGATCACTTTCAAATCGGGCGCGATAAACAATGGGAGCTTAATAGCAATGGAGTCGGGGTCAGGTACGACACCTTTCACCGGGTTGAGTGTTTTTGTAGGTGTCCGAGAAAGTGACCTTCAGGTACGAGTACGGTAGGTACGGTGGCCGTTCGTGCGGCCCCCCAGCTGCTGCCCGCCCTCCACCGGAAGACAGCACGTGCTCGGAGAAATTGACGCGCTATCGATGGCACTATCAATATTGGTGGTGCCAATAGAACGAGCTCAGCATTGGGTTCAAATAGGCGGACCCCTCAAACAAGGGCGGACCCAGAAATATTTCTCAGGGGGGGGGGGGGGGCGGTTCCATCGGTACCTACCAATATACTGTATATGTATTACGGGGCATTTGCACTTCATCAATTCGTCACTGGTTTGTCTCGGGGAGGTGTGGCTCTACCAGTCTTCAGAACTAGACCATGTCAAGACATGTAGCGTAGTGGTACGGACTCTGACTTTCACCCGAAAGGTTGTTGGTTCGAGTCCCACACTGGCTACATTTTCTGGCCATGCTTCGGAGGGCATGTAAAGCAGGCGGTCCCGGGCCTTCCTAGTTGAGTGTAAGAGAGGGCTTTTTAGCCCTAACTCCGCTAGGTTGGCTTAGTAATATCATATATTATTTATTTATTTATCCCTTTCTCTTTTTTTTTCGCTCGTCACATTCCCAATACGGCAATAGTCCAGAGATAGTATCATTTACCAGACCCTCATTGGGCCGTAGTGCCACGGCGTTTTTTGTGGCCGATATCTCATAAGCAGGCAGCATTTACTGTATTCCAATTATTCCATAAGAGTGGAGAAGGAGATTGAAAAATTCGCTGCAAACCGATCGATTGGTTGAAACTCCAGAAGAAAAATTGGCGTTGAGGTGGCGTAACTAGGTAAGGCAATAAGAAGAAGCAACATTTGAAAATTACCAGCTGTACACGTTTAAGTCAAAGGGTATCAGGAAACGGCATCTACTAAAGAAGTGAGGGAACCAGGAAAAGGCATACTAAGGTAACCTGCACATCACGACGTACAGTAAGTAGATAAAAATCATGAAGATTCAAGAATAATTGGTTCGATTTTACCTCTGTCCCCTGTGGGTTAGTGTGGTATACAGCAACAATTTCTTTCTTGAGTCCAGCTGGTTGAGACTGGTGTTGGTTTGAATTCCGGAGAGAAAACAAAACCTTTTAGTTTATGTGGAAAACAAGATGCCGTAGAAATTGTCGGGCCATATAATTTGTAATTTGTTTGAATGGACTTATATATACCTATAGAAATAAAACCAAAGCAGTCGGGAAAACTGCCCTCCTCTGATTGACGGGTCAATTCCCAATAGTACCAGCCATGTTTAACTTATAAGAAGGGCACTTTGCGTCACTTTTTTATTTATTTCATTGAATCATGAAGAAACAGCAGTGGTTATGCTGTTTATATGAATTATAACAAATAAGACTTAGCCATTAACAGCTATTGTTGGACATTTCGATAGAAGAGGCATTCGAAGAAGAAGAAGCAATTACCAATACATAAAATCCTAAATAGAGCTGTAATAAAAAAAATTGGATCCTCTAATCCAGTGGCGTAGCCGAGGGGGGTCAGCGGGGTCCGGACCACCCCCCCCCCCAAAATGTAACAAAATAGCAAATTTTTTAGATATACAGTATATCTAAAAAAAATCGCCGGGGAGACCCCGGTCCCCCTTTTTCCAGTTTTGATAATTAAGTTATCGTCTGCAAAATCAAAAGTTTTTGCCGACAAACTATTTCAGGCCTATCTTTTAAAACAATTCCCGGGGGGCAAATGAAACACCACCCCATTCGAAAACATATCGTAAGCGGGCAAACTTTATAAAAACAGGACCCCCCCAAAAAAATTCTGGCAACGCCGCTGCTCTACTAGTCTTCAGGTCTGAAACCTCGGTGGGTGTTGTGGTGTCACAGTTCTTTCGTAACACAGAAATATCTCCACATAATTTCTAGGCATGTCGTTTTTATCATTGCCAATAATTTCCCCATCAATCACACCATAACACCTAAACTAGTAGTGTTAAGTGCCGCTTCGTGATAACATCACCTCACGCCCCTGCCAATAGAACAGTAGTTAAGATACCTTTGCCTGTAAAATACGAGCGATTGCTTTACAATCCACCATACATAGATCTATGCAAACAATGTGGCGTGAAAATGCATATCATTGCCATGTATTGCAATGCTTTCCCTTGTTTAGTTAAAAATATAATGGCACATAATGTCTCAGGGCCGGCCTGGACGAGAGAAATACCACTATAACTGGTGGGACTCATCCAAAAATCCAAATGATGTAGGGCTATGATCGGCTGAAAACAAAAAAACCGGTTCACTAATGGTGGTGGCATGTCGAGAGGAGAGATGAAACGCCTTCATTAAAGCATATCCAAAACATGGCACTCCCAGGAGATGCGAATGTTGCGAAAGTAGTGTGGACTCACCCTGCAAGATCGCCGTCGAAATGAAGACATAAGGGTGGAGATGAAGACTGCTGATGTCACCCAGAAAATGAGAGAAAGAAGACATGGCTGGTGGGGGCACGTCCAGTGGGGAGACGAAATATCTTTATTAAAGCGTATCCAAAACATGGCACTCCCAGGACATGTAGCGGTGATGCAAATGCTGCGAAAGTCGTGTGGGATCACCCTGCAAGATCGCCGACGAAATTATGACACAAGGGTGGAGATGAAGACTGCCGATGTCACTCAGAAAAAAAAGAGAGAAAGAAGACTTCCAGGACATCGCCCAGAGGAAGACTGAAGATGAAGCCCCCAGAAAAATCGAACACGACCTGAGGACTCAAGTAATAAACAGAGACGCTCTCAACAGAGTCGTCTGGAAACGCCACTGCCATGCCGCCGACCCTCCTTGAGGACAAAGGTCACGTTAATGTAAAAGTACTGAAACTCCATCTTTTTTAAATCCCACCTATATTAAAATACTATAGTAGAACCTCAGCAACCTTCGTATGTCTATTAAAGCGTATCCAAATCATGGCACTTCCATAGGACCGAAGATGACACTCCCCAGAAAAATCGAACACGACCTGAGGACACTCGTAATAAACAGAGACGCTGTCAACAGAGGCGTCTGGAAGCGCCCCTGCCATGCCTATATTAATATGTTAGGACATCAGGAACTTTCGAATGTCACCAGAAGATGCACATGACAACACATGGAAACTGAAGACCCGACAGGGTGGGAAGGACATGGCCTCGGTAAAGTAAGGGTACAAGAAAGGAGCCTCCCCGAAGGTCGCTTTTATACACATCCACGTGGCCAAAAAAAAACTGATCGGGCGTACCCCGAGCACCGCTAAGTGGAAACATCCTTGCACCACCGGGAAGATACCAAAGACTTCCACCACCTTTGGGTGTGCACCGACTATGGGTCTATGGCGTCAAGTTGGCAGAATACTGGTCCCAGAAACTAGAAGTTTCTACCTCGCACACCAAAAAGTAAAGTAAGTAAGGTGAAGCAAAGCAAGTATCGTAAGCCGCTAAGCGGTTATGTGCTGAAAGGTTTTGCGTGCACTAAACTACACAGACAGATGTTTATACACTCCCATATGCTAAACATACTCATGTCTTGTTTAAATGCTTCAAATTAAATTTAATCGTTCTTAAAACTTATCATTCGTCTGTACAGACGCTTTAAAATTTTGTGAATGTACGCCCGGGGCCCCGGGCCCACAATTGAGAACGAGTCCCAGTTTGCCAGCGGCTAAAGTTCATACGGAAACCAAAAAACTCAATGTAACCATTCAATGAAGTTCAATGGGCCACTAAAGTAATCCTACGTCCGTAAAAGCCCCTTAAAAATTAAGAGCAAAATGCCTATATGAAAAATGCGGCCAGTCCGCCCCTGTAATATGTAATAGTGCTTTGCCACCAGCATAATCCCCTTTAAGGAAAGTCCTTTCTCCTCGTGTGAGAATTTTTTTGGTTGCTTTCCCCCTATGCGGTGCTGATTGAATGCTCATTGCAGTCAATGGACCATGTATTATGTGACTGATCTCCAATAATTGCATTGCGGTTGCCTTCCGCAATCTATGGTGCGACGAGTGGCGTAGTGGTAACGACTCTGTCTTGTATCCCGTAGATATAGAGTTCAAATACTTCCCTTTCCCCATTTTTTTGTCCAAATTTTATCATTGCAGGCAATATGACTGATCGCTCATAATTCTTCTTGGAATCTCAGACTTGCAGAAACATATCAAAGTGGATAATCTGTTATGTGCTGTTATGTTCGATGGTATCAATGACAGTACATGATAGATTGCCAAAAAACCTGCTAGAATGTGCAAACACTAGCAGGTCTGTTAGGGTGTGAGACGGCTATGCAACGGGGATGAATTATAGCAGGATCCTATAGAATCAAAAACAGGGCTTAGTCCAAGAGTTACTACAGCAGCTACAAGAGAAGGCATAACGTCAGGTTTTTAAAAGGAGGCGAACCGGGTTACAAAGCAAAAGGCTGCAACACAGGTTGCCAAACCCGAACGGTTTCGACGGAAGGAAAAAATACACAATTGGTCATGTGCTCAACTACTCAAAACATTGGAATTTGAAGTCATTTCTCAATGAATTCTTCCGCGAAAGAGGTTCATTGGATTAGCAACATTCTCTGCAGCCACGTTTATTCGCTTTTGGTAATGTGCCCATTAGAGTTCTATATAGGAGCGATAGGCTTGAACGTCGAACTGTCGGTTTATAGTCCATTTCTACATCTATAATGCATCTGATGTTACAGAAGGATGCTTCGGATCGGCTGGAGGGACCACCATGACGAATGAATGAGTGCTAGAGGCTATTGAAGAAGAGAGCTGCTACCTCATATAAAAAGTAGAAGAGCGGAATGGGTAGGGCATTTATTAAAACACGAAAATCTGGTACACACCATCATTGGGGGCACAGTAGAGAGAAGCAATACAAAGGGCGGCCGAAGAAGGAATTCATGGATCAACTGAAGGGGGACGCAAGACCTCGAACGTAACAAGAACTGAAGAGGAAGGCGCAGAACCTAGAGAGCTGGAGGAAGATGCACAGGGAGTTGCTGTGAACCTATCGTTGAGATTGTGACGAAGAAGAAGAAGAATGCATATACTTCATTCATTACAACAGCAACAGCAAGGTTTGTTTATTTTAATACATGTCAGTATTACAGGTATGTATTTAGTATAAATAACAGTGACATTAAATTATCTTTTTGGTTAATAACCGAAATGAAAGGATATAGAAAAAGTCGGCGGGATTCGAACCCACGATCTACGCCTATCCGGGGCGTCATTTTTATTATTTTGTGGACTACTGGTTGTTTCGGCGCGCTACGTTTGCAGCCATGGTCTTTCACTTTCCTCGTGCGATCACAGTTGTGTGGCGTCTTCCGCGGTGGACAGAAGCACGAAAGTGAGTGTGTTGGCCGGGCTCACGTAACCCAAGAGCCATGTGGTAATATTGTATTACTATAACTACTACCTTTTTATGCACATTACCAGGTAGTACCAACTACTCAACTACAAGTGGCAGTTTCTCTAAGTGCCTAGTTGTGTTGTTTATGTGCTGTTGACGTTGTATGTATGAATTATGTACACATGTTAAATTATCGTAAGTATTATAAATTAATATTTATATATTATTATATTTTAATCATGATACAGTAGAATAGGAGACTTCTTCTTCTGTAGTTGCAATCTAGCGATTGGTTTGCAGCAAATCTTTCCACCTATTTCTCCACTCCTCCCTGTCTTGGGCCGTTCTCTTGAGTTCCAAGTAGGCTCCGCATCTCATATCTTTCTTGAGGTCTTCTGCGTACGCCTTCCTTGGTCGTCCTCTTGCATTGGTGCCTTCGATTGTGCCTTCTATTATGGTGCTTAAGAGTCCTTCTTGTCTGATCAGGCGACCCATCTGTTTTGCTCTTCTCACCGAAATGGAGGTAATTAGGGATCTTTTATCGTTTACCCTTTGAAGTACCTCTTTGTTCGTTATGTGGTCTCTCCAAGATATTTTCAACATTCTCCTATACCACCACATTTCCAAAGCCTCCAGCTTATTTTTGCTTCTTTCGTGTATGCACCATGTCTCACAGCCATAAAGCAGTATGCTCCATACTAGTGATTTAAGCAGTCTTTTTCTAACATTTATGTCGATGTTGTTAGCCTCGAATATCTTCGACTTTTTGTTCAACGATAGCCGGGCTAATTGAAGTCTGCTGGAGATTTCGGCGCATGATTTTCCATCGTGCGTTATTTTACTGCCAAGGTATGGAAAACTCATAATATGGCAACACCGTCGATTGAGATGTTGGTCTGAGTCTCTTCACTGCTGACAGCCGTAATTTTTGTTTTTGCCTCATTTAGTTTCATGCTGTATTCGTTTAGGATGTTCTTCACAGCAGTAAGCACTTCCTGGAGTTCCTCTTCACTTTCTGCCATTAGCGCTTTGTCATGTAGGAGACATGGCCGGCCAAGCTACTACACTATAGTAGCTGATCATGGGCGTAGCTAGGATTGGATCCAAAGGGGGGACAGTTGCAAAAGTTGGATTGCATCGAATTTTTTTGAATTTGTTTGCATGCGAATAATCTTTAAAAAAAAAAAAAAAAAATCTCCGATGCGGATGGCTTCACGCTTTGGGGTGCTAGGGACATATCTAGGCTTTTTGGAATATACGACAGTTCTTTAACCACCAGCCTAATCATTTCGCCCACTATACCGAGCACACAAATACATTGTGTATTATCAAAGACGATAAATTTCAGGTGGTCAAGGAGTCATTTTGCCAAGAAAGTACTGTGGAACGAGAATTTAAATAATAAGCTTTCATACGTCTGCTTTTAAAAGATTTTTTTAAGATTCCCTTTAAATACTCAAGACGTGTACACATCCCATTAATAATGAATTATGTACTTTGCAGTCGACAAGGACAATGCTGGTGCTAAGTAGAAACAGGACAAGAAAGCGACAAATCTAGCCAACAAAAAGCTCGCCAAGCGCAAGCATGTAATGAAGAAATGGGGGCTACTTATCCTGACAGCTTACATAGTGTCCCATGCTGCTGCCACGTCCGAACTAGGTAACTAAATATATAATAAAACGTACAGAAATTTACAAACGAAACAATACAAAATCAACGATATTAAGGTGAAATCGGACTCCCCACCCCTCCCGCCGGACACCAACGCCACTCTTTCTTTGTGCAAAGTATAATTCTACAGCAAATATACATATATTGCAGAGGTAGATAAAAGATTTTAGAAATTAGAAGAAATATTTCACGACATTTTGATACATGATGTGGCCGTCACTACCTGTGGCCTTTGCCCACTCCCTATAATTAACCCAAAGGATTAACGCATTTGATTATTGTCAAAACCAATAGTTTTTAGTGTCGAGAGGCAGGCAACCTTCAGGACCCTAGCCTACCCAGACCTTTCGGCCCAGATAGAACTTGCGGGCTTTTGGCCCTGATAGCCTCCACCGTTAGCCGCAAGGACACCCACAACCTCCGCACACAAGCCATACCCAGACAAGTGATTGGAGCGGCGCACCCCTTACGTTGCCCGCGGGGGCACGACGAAGGACGAGGTGGTATAGGCGCTTCTACAGACTTCTTAGCCCAGCTCATTCGTTTAATGCCGGGCGCCTGGAATACCCGAGGGGTTGACCAGATTAGAGAGTCATGAAGTTACTCCCTGTGGCCTTGGCCCACTCTAATAATTAACTAATGATTCAATGATTACCTATTCTGATTTTTTAGAATGCGGAAGGAGCTTCACTTCTGGACACCGACAGCCTCGCAATTTCTCATACAACCAAGGACGGATCATCAACGGGAAAAAGACACTCAGAGGGGCTTGGCCTTGGCAGGTAACCCCATATAAGCACTAAGCAACCGTTAAGAAGCCATTAATTAATTATGGACCATTCAAACTAGCACACGCATAATAATTCAATGGTATCGTAAGTAAGCCTCAGCTGGCCTATGCCATTTGTAGCCAGTGTAAGCAGTCTAATTCACATTACGGATCTCGGGGAAAATGGTTACCAACTGAAATATACCTTAAAAAGGGTATAAACATACAATGCACGCTTTTAGTGGTGAATCGGTGAATCCAGGTTGCCGGGGGGAGGGCGCCACAGACAGGATCGCAGGCAAAAGAGGATTTGGTCCTTTCCCCAAGTAAAAAAAGGATCTCCGCAGTGTGAGGTGGTGCTGCTTCTGACATTCTCCTTTTTTTCTTTGATAATCAAATCTTTCTTCATCTACCCTTTTAAAGCCGCCTGCGCAGCGTGAAGTGTTTGTTTTAATAAAAACGTTAAATCGCATACAAATAATTTAATGAATGTATCCGATTAACCTCTTCAATCGCCTCACTAAGTCATCGAATGGGTACTTGTGTCGAGTTACGACACGTCTCCTAACGCAAGGTGTGTAGAGACTAGCGCAAGTACAAGCACGCTGCCACCTTGCCACCGAAGTTACTTAAATGGTATCCTAGGATCCACTTCTTGTAGAGGTCTCGATCGGCAGCCAATATTTTCAGCCAAGGCTCTTGTTCACCACTTCGGTATTACAGCTTCCACTATGGTCCTAGGACGTTTGCTTTGGACTCTGACAGCCTCCTTGTCAACCTCCCTTCCCTTATTCTTGTGACGAGGTCACACCAGCCTAGTTGTCTATTCTCCAGAGGTCTTTTCTATGGGCTCCTGTCTCAGCTCTCCACGGATACTATCGTTTCGGACTCCATCCCATCCCACTTTTCCAGCTGTCCACCGGAGGCATTTCATTTGGATGGCGTTAATGCGGCAGAAGCCGTTTTTCTTTATTGTCCAACCTTCGTATCTGCGCAGGAGGATGGGCTGAAGTACTGTTTGCAGATAGGATCGCAAAAGAGGGTTTGTTCCCTTCCCCCAAGTAATTAAAAAAGGTTTATCAGGGATAAGGTTTAAAGTGGCTGGTCTAGCTCTTCAGTTGTTGTGTCGTGCGTGACTTATTATTATTACTGTAAATGAAAAAATTTAAACAGATGGGTGAGTTAAAAGCGGGTATAAAAAGATAGTTGGTCAATGGGAGGTAATAATAATAAAAACTGACTATTAACATTAAAATAACAAGTAAAAATAAAAATAAAATAAACATTATAAATAAAACAAAAACAAATAAGCAATAACAAAAATAGATGATTAAGCCTTGTTTAAGAGCACTGTATGAGCCTTTTGTCCCAAATAAGCGCTAGCTTGGGGATGCGGGATGTATTATTCTGTAAGTTATTGTATTTTTTTAATATATGCTCCTTGTCCAGGAAATGCTAGACAAGGAAAAGAAAGAAAAGAAAAGAGTTGATATAAATATGTATATGAATGTCGCATTATGAGTTTCAGGTATCCCTTCAACTATTACATCCTAAATTTGGGCTGATAGGCCACTGGTGCGGGGCAGTCCTCATTCAACCACTGTGGATACTTACAGCAGCTCACTGCGTCAATAAGTAAGTAACCTATTGTACACTGTGACTAGAATAGCCAACATCAAACTGGAGAATTGTTCCAAAGGCGGCTATTCCACTTGTCAATATTCCGTCATTTATGCATCAATGATGAGTCTGTACCATATTGTAACTTAATTTATAATAGATAAGTTAAGTGTCTGCAAAATAGTCTCCTTAAAACAAAAATCTCATCAATTATTGATGCAGAAATGACGGAATATTGTCTAATGGAATAGCCGTCAAAGCCCATTTTACAAATTAACTATCTTCTTTTACACTTTATTTATCAAAATTTTTAATGCAGACAACTTTTTCAAATGAATTGGGAACGAATTATTAAATTCGTTGCTGTTTACTGCAATATCGGGACTTATACAAGTCAGGACATGTAGAGTAGTAGTACAGACTCCGACTTTCACCCGAAAGGTTGTCAGTTCCAGTCCCACACATGCTACATTTTCTGGCCATGCTTCGGAGAGCGTGTACATCAGGCGGTCCCGGGTCTTCCTAGTTACATGTAAGAGAGGGCTTTATAGCCCCAACTTTGGCTTAGTAAAAGAAAAAAAGTCAATATTTATTTATTTAATTAAAAACTTTCATTTGATGAAGCAGTAGAACCGGGATGATGAACCGGAAACTATATTTTCCACTTATGTTCATTTTATGGTTATAAAATTTCGAATATATACCTATACCCTAGGTATAATAAGTTTTAATTATAAATTATGTCATTGGTTACTTACCTTTCAGCTTTTGAAATGTTACAGACAGCCCGATCAGTTCTCCATAAACTATTCTCTATGATGTATTAACTGATATGGCTCATTATTGTTTCAGTGAACATTTCAACCTGCCGATAGCAGCTCTCTGGACAGCAGTTCTGGGCGAATGGGACCGAGAAGTTCCGGAAAACACCGAAATTCATGTTCCTATAGACAGAATAATAATGCATGAGAGATTTCACAACTACCAAAATGATATTGGTAAATGACAACAATATTTCACCCAACTATGGAATTATTTTGCTTTCCAATTTATACGTAGTATAAGGAAAGCTTTGTGATGGTCGAAATTTTCGATTCCGAGATTTCAACGGATTTACACGTTTTGAGGCCCCAGGAACCCAAAAAAGTGATTTTTACAAAATGTCTGTCTGTCGGTCGGTCTGTCTGTTCGTCGATTTCCGGGCAAACTACTCAGTGGATTTGAGTGAAATTTGGCATGTAGGTTCACAAAAATCATACCTCGGGACCATTTTTTTTTTTGGGCTAACTCAATTTGGGGGGGGGGGGGTTTTATTTTCAAAAAACTCCAAAAAAACCTCTAAAAAAATTATTTCTCAAAAACGGCTCCAACTATTTCTTTTAAATTCTCGTAGATTGTAGTCGTTATTAATGTTGACAAAATGCGGGGGGTCGCTTGCCCCTTGATAGTTTGCTTCTGGGGGTAAAAAAATAAAAATAACTAAATTTTAATGAAAAAATGACTAAAAAATGCGAAACCTTTCTATCGATGATTTCTACCTTCAAGCATGTTTTAGGTGTTAAATTGAGTAACGAAACCGGATAGGTTGCTTTCCCAAAAAAATATTTGGTTTTGCCCAAAAAATTATTTTTTGAAAAAAATGATGAGAATTCGCGCTCATTTGCATTGCATGCCCTGCCATTATTGCTGTGTGGTAATTAATGTGTTTGTTTGACCTATCGGGAATTTACCTCACTTCCAGTGACCCCCCCCCCCCCCTCGAGATATCTGAAATTTAACCATAGGAAAAATATTTACCATAAAATTACTAATTTTCTCTATCTACTAATTTTGATAAATTGGAAAGCATGTTCGAGTGAACTCGGACCGGTTCTTTAAATTTGAACTTCTTAATTGAATTCTGAACGGCAACATTTTTGTTTGACGTAAACTGTGGGCAAACTACCCAATGGATTTCCATGAAATAATACCTATAATAACCTGCCAATACCTAGATATAAAAAACAGCCCTGCCTGTAAAATATTCATGAATAATCTTAAAAGACAACTAGATATCTAAATTAAAACACGTACTTTCTAACCCATTACACATACATACATACATAGCTAGCCAAACTAACATTAACTACCTATCACATAAACAAGCAATAAAGAATAATTGACTAATAACGCTCCCTGTAATTAAGTCACACACCGCAAATTAAAAAATGCCCGTGGCCTTAGAAGAAGAAAAAATATTTTTAAACGATTGGGAAATATATTATACTATTATTCTTCCACGATAAAATCAGGGGGGATTTTGAAAATGTGACTTTAACGACCTCTTGCACCGGTTCCTTCAGTTAATTGGTGAAATTTCACTTCTTTTATTGTAAGCACACACTCATTTTTAATAAGTTTTCACTGCACATTTGTAATAAAGGTACATAAGTTGCCGGCAAAATAATTAGGTGTTCAATAAACAGTAACTGACTGTGAAATTTTCCAGCAATGATGAAACTGTCAAAACCGGTGGACTTTCCGCCAGTCTGTCTTCCAACAGAGATGACCTCGTACAACTTGTACCCTGAAATTTCAAAAACACTGGACCCCACTCCGCTCGTCTACGAGGCTGGTCTCATGGGCAGAAACCCGGGAACGAAGAGAAGACCCAAAAAACTAGCTGCAGTTGTACACGAAATGTTCTCCAACAGCCTAGGGTCGCGTAAGTCATAGGCACCTAATATAGCAAAGAAAGCCCAAAGGCCAGTATGGCAACCAATATTCAGCAATAATATAGTTCCAGGAAAGAACAAACGGCACACTACGAATCTAATAAAAGGACAGGCAACTAGGGAACGAAGAAAAGACCCAAAAATGTAGCTACAGTTGTTACCGTCTAGGGTCGCGTAAGTCATAGGCACCTAATACAGCAGAGAAAGCCAGTAAGACAAGCAATATTCAGCAATAATACAGTAACCGTTAACAGGAAAGAACATCGGCAGATTACGAATCCAATAGGACAGATAACCGGGGGAACGAAGAGGACACCAAAAAACCAACTGAAGTTCTGTATGAAATGGTCACAAACTGTTTAGGATAGCGTAAGTTACCTAAGAAAGGAGAGAAAGCCCAATGGTCAGAATGCAAAACGACAATAAGCAATAATAGTCTGTAATGGAAAAGAGTGGAGGGCAGAAAGAGACAGGGCGACAGGGCAGGCCACAAAACCAATAGAAGAACGACTGCCTGGTGGGAGTGGTGGCAAGGTGGTGTGGCAAACGACCTAGGTATGGGAAATAGCAAATCCTCTTATTATTGTGATTATAGGGAAACAAGAGACAAAAAGCCACCGGAAACCAACTCAATGTATCGCGACAGGATGGGGCCGGTACGATGCTGCAGGAAGTGATACGGCTACGCTGCTGCAGGCCAGAGTTCCTCTGCTGGACAATACCAAATGCCAGGAGAAGTATGGCGGCACCATACCAATACGAATGGGACATTTGTGTGCAGGAAAACTCGATGGTACCACTGGAACATGCGTGGTATGTTAACAAATATACAACCATAGGACGTATGCAGTAGATATGACTTCTATGGTCCTGCAGGTCAGAGTCCCTCTGCTGAACAATACTAAGACTTCTTCATCGGCCAATGCCCGTCCTTGGCTAGTAGGCTATTGGACGCCCTGCCGCATAGTAGAGCTGGGCCATTCCCTCCGGTGTCGTGGTTCGGTTTTCTGCGGCTATGCCATTGCAGCTGAAAAGATGATCGGCGCCCTTTCCTTAGAAGCAGAGGGGACATTCGGATGAATCAGCGATAACTTCTCTGTGGAGGTTGCTCTGGAGGGGGTCGTGTCCTATGACCATTTGGAACACTGCCACAGCGATGTTCCGGTGCAAGTTGCAGGGGATGGACAATACTAAGACAGAATGTCCTTAAACATTGTTTTAGTAAAACCAATGGGCCACAGTCATCTTGGAACTCCTTCGACTAGCTTGACATCATCAGTGCCTGTTACTTTTTCATTGTCAAGTCCTTCTTCATCTGCTCTTGTAACGCCGCATTCACAGCGTGAGGTGGTATCCTAGGATCCACTTCTATATAGAGGCGAATATTTGTCGGTGGTCGGCAATAATCGCAGTTCGCTAAGGCTCTTCCCTCGCTTCGTTGCCACTTCGGCTACTGTCGCTTTCCTTCCATTGTGGTCCTAGGACGTCCATAGGCCTTAGTGGACTGGCCTTCTGACAGTCTCATTGTCTACCTGTCTTCCCCATTATTGTGACAAGGTCATACGTTTCGGATTGTATTTCACCTCGCTTTTCCGGCTATCCACCTGAGGCATTTCTTTCGGGCGGCGTTCCTATGGCTGTTTTCGTTTTTAGTTACTGTCCAGCCTTCGCATCTGCACAGGAGGGCTGCTTAGGCCACTCTTACCTATGTACATTTTTCTGTCTCTCCCTTGCCGAAGATGGTGTTACTGATTGTGAAGTGTGCGGCATTAATTCTATGAATTCTCTAATTTCTGGCTGCAATTTTCAAGCTTGGTTAATAGGTGTGTTGCAAGGCACCCGTACGATTTCACTTGTTCTGAATCTTCTACAAAACATTGTATTCATCTAAATAGTCAAGACATGTACAGTAGTGGTACAGACTCCGACTTTCACCAGAAAGGTTGTTGGTTCGAGTTCCACATTTATTACATTTTCTGGCCATGCTTTGGAGAGCATATAAAGCAGGGTCTTCCTGGTTGAGTGAAAGAGTGCTTTATAGCCCTAACTCCGCTAGGTCGGCTTAGTAATAGAACAAAAAGTCAATATTTATTTAATTAAGGTCAATAACAAAAAAAAAACGGTTATATCGTACAGGTCCTTCAAGGGATCATGAAAGATCAGTGTATGATACTCAAGTTAATTATTATATCTGTTGTAGGGAGACTCCGGGGGACCTTTGCAGTGCAGTCTCCAAGATGGCCGATGGGTTTTGGCAGGTATCACATCGTTCGGGTCTGGCTGCGCTCGGCCAGGATACCCAGATGTTTTCACAAGGCTAGCGTTCTACGTCCCTTGGATTCAGATGAAACTGAAAGCCTTTTTGGAACAAGAGAAAGTGGAGCAAGAAGATAATTACGTCGATTAATACCTTGTATCTGCTCAGACACCTCCAATTTTCAAGGAAAGAAGGCTGAAGAACCACAACTCACAGACAAATTTATACAAAATCCTAAAACTGTAGGTGCCCCACAATCACAAATCCAACTAATTTTCATGGAAAAAGGTTTGCTTATTATACCAACTTAACAGATTCATCAAAATACGATATTAGGACATACCCCTCAGGTAAAATACAATAGTTTAAATAACATCCGTGCACCCCCAAAATTTAGGACAAGTGTGGAATGTAAAAAAGGTTTCTTTCAGTTGCCTGAATCGCAATGTCGTCATTGTCATTGATTTCATATCTAATCTAGGTTACCCATTTTGTTACCTAATTTGTTTTTTAAAGGTAGCTGAAAATATATTATAATTGCAATAAAGTGTGAATTACTATTTGGCGCTTTATTAATCATAGACATTGCTAATCTAATCTTGGCAAAATTCAGTTGGCTCCCGCTATAAAACTGATGTGTTCCACGAGAGCTTCGGGTTTGAAATTAACACCACAGCTTCTAATGTCAGCAAACAATGCGATTGAGCACCAATGGAAAAGAAGCGTTGTTTATGTATGTTGTTTTTTAGATCTAATTAATCTGTGATTAATGTAGTGATATATGGAGAGACTAATTAGCGTCTGTACGCTACTTATACTCACAGACAACAACAACAAGAGCTCCATCTGCAGGCATAGTGGCGGACATTTTAGCACCAATCCCACAGCTGCCATACATTAAATTACCAAAAGAAAAATTTGCTAGCATAATTTTAATTTAATTTAACCAGCACGTGTGTGACGTATTTGAGAGTTCCTATATATTGTTCGTACCCCTACGTTACCCACCCACATGCCACCAATTACATGTTCACCCCTCCACCGTCGTGGCTTCGCATTAGTTTCATAGGTCATGTACGGGTGTTCGCTGAAGTCATAAGTATGCAAACATTTGGATTGATTCCTTTTAAACAACACAGGCCTGTGGTAGTTGCCAATGATAATTGACAATGGCAAGGAAGGTAAAGGTTAAGTTTAGCTACCCCGCTGTATCGAAAGTTGAATGAATTTTAATATGGAAGGAAAACATCCCATTTGCAAGGGAATTCATATTTTAAGCAAGGGTTTTCTTATTTACATGCCTCTGACAATGTTCCTTCCATAAAAAAAAATTATGAGCAATTCGTCCCTATACCTGCCCATGCAAAAATTCGAACTAAATTCGGCTGTAACTCAAAAACAATACTTTTCCGACTTTTAATTCTTACGGAAATGGGTTTCTTTAAAGCTAAATCAACGATATAGAACCAAATTTTGTGATTTTATGAGGGTTAGTTAAACTTAACCTTTACCGGAATGAACAATCAGTTATATCAGTCATATTCATGCCATTTTCAAGCTAGCTAGGGCTAGCTTCAGGGCGTCGTCATCAATTTCTGTCGTCTAAAACAAAATAATAGTAAATAAATAAAGAACACAATTACCGAATTATCGGGTTCGTCAAAAATTCCCTAACCGAGTAGGGAACTTGTTCCAACAGTAGCCGACGGACGGCCCCTGACAAAACCTTTACCTCATCCAATGTCCTAATCTCCCGGGGTAGTTTGTCAAACAACCGGATCCCCATCTCCGTAGGAGACCTAAGGGTAGCCGTAAGTCGACTGCTCTCCCGGAGGAAGCAGTCCCTATTTCTGGTCCCATAGGTATGGGTATCACCTGATCTGGGGGGCGGGTTTTTCCGCAAATGCACTAATGTCTCCAAGATGCATAGAGCTGGTAGAGTTAGTATACCAAATTCTCTAAATAAGGGCCGGCAAGATATTCTTTGGTCTTTGATACCCGCAATGGTTCTAATAGCCCTCTTTTGCAAGCGAAAAACCCGGAGGGAGTCAGTAGAGTTACCCCAACAGAATATACCATATCGGATGTGACTTTCAAAAAGACCAAAGTACACAAGCCTTAGCGAACGATTATCCATAAAAAATGAAATATTTCTAAGTAGGAAGTTTGTGGATCCAAGCTTATGGCATAATGTGTTAATTTGGTTTTTCCAATTAAGGTCCTTGTCCAGCTCGACCCCTAAAAAACCAACCGAATCGCTCTCATTCAGGGGAACATCATCCACTCTTAATAATGGGCTCCTTTCAACAGGCTTTCTACCAGCAAACAATGTAAAGGAGGTCTTTCCTAGGTTGAGAACAAGTTTGTTAGAAAAAGCCAGTTCCTTGCGACAAGGAGTACTTCCTTCCCAAGGTCCTCAGCTCCTAAAACATCAAGCACTTTCAGAAGTATGTAGTTGTCATCAGCGAAGAGACCAACAATGGGTTTATCTCTAGACAATTCCAAATTTCTCGGGTAGTCATTTATATAGGTGATGAATAGGGTGGGTCCCAAGACACTTCCCTGAGGAATGCCCGTATTTATGTTCCTCCAGTTAGACCGAACACCAATATCTACAGCTTGCTTCCGATCCACGAGGTATGATCTGACCCAGTCTAAAGGCAAGCCTCTAATGCCATAATGCTCTAGCTTAGCTAACAGGACATCTTGATTAAGGGTATCAAAGGCTTTCCTTAAGTCACAAAATATGCCTAGGTTTATGTTTTTTCCCTCGTGCCCATCTCTCAGAAGTTGATACAAATTAGAAATAGCATCAGAATTGGATTTCCCTCTCCGAAAACAAAACTGAGTTGGAGCCAGAATATTGTACTCTTCTAAGAAGGAAACCAGCCGGGAGTTAACAGCCTTCTCCATTATTTTAGATAAAGTTGGCAGAAGGCTTATCGGTCTATAGCTGGAGGGATCGGCCTTATCCCCTTTCTTAAAGAGAGCCTTTACTAAGGATTCCTTCACAATAATGGCCTCTCAGAATTATTTTTAGTCTGTCAAGTAGCCTTTTACGTAGTAAGTTCCTTCATTTACATTAAAAATATCTAATACAAAAAAAACCTTACCTTTACCTTTGAGAAGTAAAATGTTCGAAAAATGACAGAAGTTTTAAGTGACAAGACAACACAATTAACAAAAATGATAAAATGTATATATGTATTATCCTGTTATGTTTGTTTTTTAGATGGATTCGGTTTGACCCTTAGTTTGACCTTCACATGTCACTCTTGACTCTCCTGCCACTGCCACCTTCTTCGTACGCTAAACATACAAAAAGTTATTGCAGTCTGTTGCCACGAGAAAAATAAAACTTAGTACTTACCGTCAGGGGGCTGTCAACGCTGTATAAAATGGAATTTTGCCCTTCTTCCACTAAGAACCGTCTTCTGCTAAGTGGACGGAGATTATTTTTTCCGCACCGCGGCGCTTGCAGCGTTCCCGCTTAAATTCAAATTTTGGTCTGTAACATTTTAGTTGCCATATTCCAATTCTTCCATTTTTTTTTATATTCCATTATAATGACAGTTGACTGTATTTCAACGCTTATATTATGTAATGTGCCATTGGCAGTGTAAAGTCTAATAAGCTTACGTATGATAAGTATCGGTAATACAGTAGGCAGCGTTAGTCAATTGCAGTTCAATCGTTAAATTTCCACATTTCAATTTTATTCATATACTTTTATACTGTACTGAACATTCCCATTAATACGGTAGTTTATTTTTACTCTTTGGCGCTACAGTCTAGAGCCCGTAATGTCCTAAAAAAACTTTTTCATAGCCCGTACGTAGCACATTGTTTATTACTCTAGATTATTATTAGTAGGTAACTCATTCGTCCTATGTCGAATGCCTCATACCAACGACCAAAATTGATTGTTTTTTCCATTAGCAATCCGTTAAACGTCTTTGATGTCAACTTATGCTATCTACTATACGAGGGATAATGGACACGATGAGAGAATGAGCCATGCTCAACATGGACAAAATGTACATAGTCGTATGAATGACTTTACCAAGTCAAAACTGAAACCCATGAACGACCTTGGTCTACTAGGCAAGCCACAGCTACCCCGAATGACCCTAACCCCGATGCCTTGTAGCCATTGCATCCGTGGTCGTCCCACTACTACCTATTCCTTCTCCCTAGGATTTATCACCCTTTTGACTGGCATATTAATTGAATTGAAACAGCCCACAACCGAGCAATATCGGACTCTTCTTTTGCTAGCTTTCGGCATTTTTCTACTAAAACTCAAATCTAAAATATAATAGTGCCCAGTTGAAAATGTAAACAAAACAATGTCAGTAATGGCTGGTAGGCTGGGGGCTGGATGGAGTGCGTCCTTCAGTCCTTGATTTTGGACTATCTTTTTGAAAATATGTTTCAAATTGAGATTTTAGTGATAGTTTCAGAATTTGTAAAAAAAATCATTACAATTTTTAAAATACATTTTATTCCCATGAATATTTAATTTGACATTTAAATATTTACAAAAGAATTTAACTTGAGCTCTGTTGTTCAAGGAAAGTGGACGGAGAAAAAATTTCCGCTGCGCGGCGTGGCGCTGCTATCGCGAACTGAATCCCTATCCCGGTGACGAGTCTAGTTATCTGTTGTCTATGCTTACCGTCTGTCGTCTGTGCTCTATTCAGGATTTCCCGATTTGAGTGATTCAGTCATAGACAACAGATAATGGATTCAGTCTATTGTCTAATTTGAGTAATTTCTATGTTTACTTACTAACCTTAACCTAGAAGTCTAGAATCTCACTAATAAGTGAAGTTGTAAAGTCCTAAAGAACTAAATTCAATAAAGACTAAGACTTGTCTAGTCTTAGTCTAGTTTTATTGAGTATTGTGATGGCGTCTAAATGTGTATCCGCGGTTTGCCCACAACTGGAGTGTTTGAAATCTGGTAAAATATACTATCTAGACCATACTCCATTTTCCATTGGGAGATCAAAAGACGCAGATATTATTAGCAGGTCTGTTTCCGTTTCAAGGAACCACTGCGAACTCAAAAGGGATCAATATGGAGCATGGTCAGTTTGTGGTATGAATTCCTCAGGCTCAGGTACATACATTAATAATGATAAAAAGGAACCAGGAATTGATTGCGTTCTTAAAAATGGCGATGTCTTGCAAATTGGTAACCCTGAGGAATGTATAGCTTGGAAACTAAAAGTAGACATGCCCAAAATTAACTTAAAATCCACTAATGAAGAAGGCTTAAAGCTTGAAGTTGAGCGCTTGCAAAAAGCTCTACACTTGGAAGAAAAACGTTGCGAGGAAAAGTTACGGGAGCAGAAAGAAGCACTTGAAAATGCATTGAAAGATAAAGAATTGGAATTGAAAGAAGTCATGAAAAACTCTGAAAGCAACGATGTTTCACCATTAATTCCAGAGAAAAAAGCCGAAAGAGCAATTTTGCTAGCACAGCTGCAGGAATTGAATGAAAAATATGACTTAAGTATCGCCAGAGCAAAAATGGAGCGAGAAATAGCTGAGCAACAACTTAAAGAGCAACAAGAACAGCTTTTGGTACTGAACCAGGCAAAGCAAGAAATCGAATGTAACCTCTCTGAAGAAATGAAGAAAAAGCAAGCAGCCGAGGAAAAATGCCAAGAGCTAGCAACTGCAGTCGCTCAGCAGTCGGGTTCAACTGAAGGCGCGGTTGCTGTGAACCAAGTAGAAGAAATATTGGAGTCTGAACTCAACTGTGGCGTGTGCTCCGAACTGTTTATAACGGCAATAACGTTAAATTGCACTCATACATTTTGCGAATTCTGTCTGAAGCAGTGGAAGAAGAAGATTTGCCCCTTATGCCGGGCCAAGATTCAAAGCGAAAACAGGGCGCTAGTCTTGGATAATTATATTCAGAAGATGGTGGATAAACTGAGTATTGAATTCCGCTCACAACGCGCTGCTATTATCGAGGAGCGGCGTCAGGCTGAAGAGGAGTCTAGTGACAGAGGTGGCAGAGGACGACGCGGACGAAATTCCGCACGTCGAGCGCGTGCTCGTACGATCTTCCCCTACCACTTTCCGAGACACGCTGGCCAATTTGTAACTTTCCGCGTCACCGACTATCCCGAGTTTTCTTACATGCGTAATGACTTTTCAGACGTCGTTACGCTTACATAAGCTGGGTCGACTTATCATGGAACAACTTCTCTTATGTTAAGGTACATATTTATTATGGGTACTTCAAGCTAATCTTCATCACTATTATCAAACATTCGACAAAATCAGCTCTTGATAGGTCATGTGGCACAGGATTTTTTAACAAAGTTTCTTATGGCTGCCCTGCTGCGCTGATTGATAGAGCGTTCTTGTATCTTCTGGTTAATGCTCTGTTAATGACCTGCTTCGCACTATTTAGCGTTAGAGGAACTGCCAAATTCGGTGCACTTGTGGCTATCTTGTCATGATGAAATTCATTTTATGTTTCAAGACATGATTCATTCATGCATTCGTTCAATTTTGTAATGCTTGATTTTATTGCTTTCCTATCTATACGAATTATAAAGAAAGCTTTGGTATGGTAGAAATGTTTAATTTCGAGATTTCAGTGGACTTACACGTTTCGAGGTCCCAGGAACCAAGCATTTTTACGAAATAAATTCCGGTCTGTCTGCCCTTTTATTTGGGGCTAACTCAATTTATTTTACCCTCCAAATATTAAAAAAAACTGCTACACGTTTTGAGCTCCCAAAACCAAAAATAGTGTTTTTTACAAAATGTCTGTCTGTCCGTGGATTTGTGGACGAACTACTCGGCGATTTTTTTTTTTTTAATAAAATTTGGCGTGTACGTTCACAAAAATCATACCTCTGGATTATTTTTCTATATTTTATAATAATAATAATGCGTGTATTTCTCCAAAAACAAAACAACAAATTTTACTGAACCGGTGCCACAAAGCCAAAAAGGCGCGTTGGGATCATCATTTTAAACCAACTCAATTTTGGGGGGCAAAAACTAAAACAAAATCGGCTAAATTTGTATTTATTTCTATTCTCATAATTATTGTTTAGTTCTGGGGGCAAAAAATTAAAAATTACTCAATTTTCATTAAAAAATTACTAAAAAAAAATGCTTTCTGCGGAACCTTTCCAACGATGCTACGGGTTCACTTATTTATTTAATAATGAAGCATTAAAAAATGAAACATGTCATTGTAGGCAATATATTTTATTAATTTCCGCCAATTTGTTACAGGTTGTTTACATATTCATCTTCAGCGTCCATTCCAATCTTGGGACAATTACATAAATAGGTAGGCCTATGTTAGAATTAATAATATTTCTTGTTGGGGCAGAGGTGTAATAATATTTTTTTTTTTTTTTTTTGAATTTATACACATTTTTTGATTTTTTGCACAATCAGGGCATCCTCAAGCGTGGGGAAACACACAATGCCCTACCTACTTCGATGGTATGGTGATAGCTTGTTCGTGCTTGTGCGAGTCTTCATGCGATCGGTAGCCTGTCGTAACTCAACACAGGTATTACCTACAGAGGCGACTGAAGAGGTTACTCGGATACATTCATTGAATAGCTACGATAGGGGAAAAATGACCCCTCGTAAATAATGTAATAGAAAACATGAATCGCATTCTAAATAGCTTTTATATGACTGTAGTTAGCTTTCGACGAGAACCTTCAAGCTTAATCTCAATCACAACTTTTTGCTGCTTCATTTCATGCGCTGCGGACGCCCACATTACCCGCCTGGTTTAATTTGAGAATTTCACAAAAGTGCTGAGCCTAGATGTTTTACAGCAAAACATGGTATGTCCGATTTTCACTTCAAGTAGCCTACCATTTTTCTCCTATAAACTCCATACAATACTCTACTCATATGTACAGTTAGGTGTAAGAGAGGGTCATAGGCCCTAGTCTCGTTGTGTCTATATATATTTTTTTTCAATCTTCGACCATATAATACTCTAGATACGCCATGTTAACATTTCCGAGGGCCTAACATAAAATGAAGTCACGCACTGGCAAAAGCACTCAAGTGACCAGGTTACCCAGCAACAAAGTTTCTGTTGCTAGGTTACTGGTGAACAAATAAATCTGGGCTGTGACGTCATCCGCAACATAATGTTGGTGCCCCAACTTTCTCATGCAATGCATCTGGAAATATAGAATGCAACGTCTAGAGTATTATAGCGTCTATAGCGCATTAAAACCTTACTTGATACCATGTATCTTTAGAAGCCAGGGGTGGCCAAAAGTATTGCTTTTCTTCATTAGTTGCAAACGTAAGAATATTGTTCCGCTGTGCAGCCAGAATTAAATTTGCTAAGATGAACCCGCTAGCCTAATTTTGCATTTTGGCCACCCCATGGCTGTAGAGCGGTTTAAAACGGTGGTAGGTAATAGGTATAAAGCAAGGCTTTAGTGGAGTATACTCTTATTGAATATTGTATTTGGGTGTACTTTGTGTGTACCATACTGTTTTTTTTTTTTTTTTTTTTACTTGCGCGAAAAAGGTAAGGGAAATTCTATTGAGTGCCAATTTTGTAATGCTACCCTATTAGAATAAGTGATGTAATCGATTGTCTTTTTTAGCTTTTTTTTTAACAGTACTGGGGGTAAAACCAGGGACGTATTAAGTATCTGCCGCCTCTAGGCAATGAAGTTTGCAGTCCAACCCCTTATGGATATTTCTAATTTTTGTGTTTAACAAGTACTGCGAAAATCACGCTCTATAATTTACTTCTATCTGTGACATGTTTTTGTATGTATTTATCTTAATCGTAGGAGAAGGCATTTTAATTATAACTTAGTGAAAGAACAATTAATTAAAGTTCATTCATTTTAATGCTTATTCCGAGTCAGCACAAAGAAAAAGTAAAGTCATGCCAACGTGACAACAATCCTTTTTCCCAGTTTATACCAACTAATTTTAAATCGCTAATGGCGGGAAGATACTTTAAGACTTAACATGATTGAACTACACAAGACAATGCTGACAATAACGGCATTCAGATGAACTTTCAGCTAGCGTTAGCACTGCCGTTACGTTTTAATAACTCAACATTATTTATTAAATTTTTATTGTTTTTGGCCCAAAAATAGTCCCCTAGACGTGTGCATAGTCCGCCTATTCAGAAATACATCACTAGGTAAAACTTTGGTAAACTTTGCCCTTACTTCTTGCTGACACTTGCAATGATTGGATGTATTTTCATTAAGGTGTGTCAGAGTTACATAGGATGGGGTCAGATGCAAATAGGTTGGTTTATATTTTTTATTTAATTGCATTTAATTTAATTAATTTAACTTTGCCCTTCCTTCTTGCTGACACTTGTTATGATTGGATGTATTTTCATTAAGGTGTGTCAGAGATACATAGGATAGGGTAAGATGCTAGGTTGGTTCATATTTTTTATTTAATTAAATTTAATTAATTTAACGTTGCCCTTGCTTCTTGCTGACACTTGTTATGATTGGATGTATTTTCATTAAGGTGTGCCAGAGTTACATAGGATAGGGTAAGATGCTAGGTTGGTTCATATTTTTTATTTCATTAAATTTAATTAATTTAGCGTTGCCCTTACTTCTTGCTGACACTTGTTATGATTGGATGCATTTTCATTATGGTCTGTCACGTGTCAGAGATACATAGGATAGGGTCAGATGCTAGGCTGGTTTATATTTTTTATTTAATTTAATTAATTTAACTTTGCCCTTACTTCTTGCTGACACTTGCAAGGATTGGATGTATTTTCATTAAGGTGTGCCAGAGGTACATAGGATAGGGTCAGATGCAAATAGGTTGGTTTATATTTTTATTTAATTAAACTTAATCAATTTAACGTTGCCCTTACTTCTTGCTGACACTTGTTATGATTGGATGTATTTTCATTATGGTGTGTCAGAGATACATAGGATAGGGTCAGATGCAAATAGGTTGGTTTATATTTTTTATTTTATTTTATATTTAAGTAATAAAGATTTGGTATAGGACTATGGCATACACAACATAATAAGGTATTTTTCATTTTTATTGCTATAGTTTCTTCCAAGAACTTGATAATTCAGTAAAATTCTGTCACCTATCAGTTTCACGGTAAACCCCCTGCACCAAAAAATTCCCGGTAGTGCTATACGTATGATATTATAAAAAAAATTATATTTAAATAAAATATATATATACATAGTCCTTTACCAATAGACGTGACCAAATCTATAACTCAAGTATGAAATAAAATAAAAAAATATGAACCAATCTATTTTGGGGTGATCCAGGGATGGGCAATGCCAACGGCCAGCAGTTGTATATAAGTTTATCTTATGAATTTACTTAGGGCCGTGACCCCCCCCCCCCCCCCGTGGGTCCGTCATTGTTCTTCTAAACTCTAGAGGGCAAATAGACCCCCGCATTTTCCGTTTTAATTTTGCAAAGTAAAATTTTTCATGACATTTCAATCGTAGTCAGAAATGATGTTAGAATGTAGAAGAAATAATCCTCTTAATTTGGATGCATATAGTATGTACTAACACCAATTAGGTACAATTTTGGAACCACTTTTACCCGACATCCATTGTGACCGTTATTTATTTATAACGAATCAAGTTCCATATTGATGGTGGTTAGTGACGGCTACATAATGCATTTAATACATTTTTTTCTAGCTTATGACGCCTTCTTTATCGCTGTACGATTGATATTATTGAGAAATTTGAGGAAAATGGAGGGGTCCATTGGCCCATAATTTCGATAAACAGCTGATTAATTGTGGGTATGGTAGGGCTACTATTCCTTTCAGAAAGATTATCATTTTCCAATAAAATTTATGTTCAAGTAGGTATTAATGTGCATGTTGAAGTTTAATTTGATCTCTCACATTGTTCCTCCACAATTAGGCTAGTTAAATAAAAAAAAAATGTAATCTTTTTCAAATTGAATGCCGGAAAAATATTGGGACTTTCTAGTCTATCATACTCTACTATTTTGAAACCTACTTTATAATGTTGTCTGTATTCCTCAATAAAATTTCTTATTCAAAAATAAATTTAGTATATTTCATTTTCTAATGGTACAAATGGTATAATCAGTAGTATTGTCTGGTTCCTCCTCTCTTAGTTCCGCGTCCGCAACGTTAGGGGGTCGCCCGGACCCATTTCTTATACTCCGCCCGGGCTGTCGCCAACGTCTCGAGCTCGGCCATTGTTTTTTCCTGTTGCTCCGGTGAGTTGTTCGACTCTTTCCTCGAGGGTTGTCCTCAGTCAAGCTTTTCCTTTACCACATGACCTACCAAGAGCTGCTTCTGTCGCCCGTTTTCGCTGCTCAACTGGCCACGACTACCTGCAGGCTCACCTGTTCCGCCTAGGCCTGGCTGGTTCAGACCAGTGCCGACCCTGCCTCAGCGGACGCATGGATGCTGCCCATCTTCTAACGTGTCAATCGATTCAGAGCCCTAACAAAGACATTAGGCCTACATCGCTATACTGCCAGATGCGGCACCAGACGGCAGAGTACTTTATAACATCTCATATGTCTTCTTCTTTAAATGCCTCTTCTATTGAAGACTGGCTACCATCGCGAGTATTTGTACCTTGGATACTGCTGCTCTGAAAAGGGAAGTCGTGCTCTTCCCAAACAGCTGCCTCAGGTTTTTCAACAAGGGTGTTCTTCTTTAACCGGCAGCCCTCTATCCTTCTATCTTCCCTTGAGTTATTGAATGCAAATTGCGATACCTTTCGGTCATCACATGGCTGACGTATGTTAGTTTCCGTTTCTTAGTCGTCAGCAGCAACTCGGTATCCGTATCCAGTCGCCTCAGGACCTCAGCATTAATGACTATGATATGAGTATGTTTCCTGTGAAAATATTATTTTCCCCAATTGTCTCCTAATAACTTAACATTAAGGCTAAACTGAGTTACCCACTTTTTGCACAAAGACTATTTTCACTGGAATAATCGATCGTAGAGCCGTCAAAAATATCCAAACAATTAACTGAAATGCTCCTCTACATTTCGATACCTATATTATATGAGGTAAGGCCTTCACTAGGTACCAACAATTGGACCCAGTTCTAGAACTGCTTCCTCGGGACTACCAAACTAATCCTTTTTTGTACAAATTAAATTCAATAATTTCATGAGAAGTTTGACTTTGAACAAAACAAAAAAAAAACGGAAAATCCGCTCTTGAGAGACCTAACGTTGTTCGTACAAAGTCAAATTTCTCATTAAATATAAAACATACTGCCATTAATGAGTAGTAGAAGCACAAGAAATACATATATACATTATAATACATGGTATGTTGCCATTTGCCAACACTAACACCATTTGGCCACAGTTTCTGAACCCGTAAACCTAACCTAATGCTGAACTGAACTTCATTTTATAACATAAAAATTCCATGTTCGGTAAAAATTCTGTGTTTGACTTTGGAATTAGTCGTTATAATAAACTCCCGGCTGGAATCAGGAGGATTGACAAGTTGGACGAGTTCAGGAGTGCTTTGATTATTAACATTATGCGGAATAGTTAATTGCACGGCTCTTTATGGTACCACTAAATCAACCATACGGTGATCGATCGATTATTGGCAATTATTAGCATTACATGCTACTATCAACAACAACCTAACCATGCATTTTTTTTGTGCCTTCAAATAGTGTGGCCAGCAGCCCACCACTTATTATGTATTTAAACGTTGAAAACCATTTCTTCTATATATCTGCTATGACCGATATTTCATTACAACTTCGAATTTGTACAAAAAAGCGCAGTTTTAGAGGCAGTTAGTTGACATAGGTACAGCATAAATAAAAATGTCTCAATTCTCCAATCCTTTCGCACTGCACCAATATAATAATGATAATTTGCGTTGTAATAAATAAATAATTTAATGACTATTAATATATCACTAGCGAAGTTAGAACTATGCTACACTCTCTCACTCAACAAAAGTTGCCCGGGACCGCCTGCTTTACATGCCCTCCGTAGCATGGCCTTTCAGGTGTCCCATATAAATAAATACACGGTTTATCTACAGGTATGTTTTTTCCCTCTAAATAGGCTGCACGCGTAAATGGGCCGAGTAAAATGAATTCTACGACCGTAAATTGTGTCTGTCATGCTCGTTGGTTATCCGAAACCTCTTGTCTTGTCATTTTCGGTGCAAAATAGACTTAGGCCCAGACGATTTTGTCACTAGTGACACTGGAAAATTCATCATTGGAGCAAACGGGTTGGTGCAAACCACATTCTTCTTCAGACGATTTCTCTTGTTGAGCTCTCGTAATTGCACGGTTTTTCGAAAACGGTTCACTAGCAAGGGCTCAGCTATGTGAAGTCTGTTCAAAAATAGAAAGTTTTTTGCACCAACCATTCAACAACCCAACTATGGACGGCTTTCCCAGCTTGTCGCTCGCGACAAAATCGTCTTCGTGCACCGGAGATAAGCCTGTTGGGGAGCAACTAGTGCTTAGGTCTTCTTCTTCTTTAAATGCCTCTTCTGTCAAAGATTGGCGATCATCATGGCAAATTGGACCTTGAAGACTGCTTTGAAGAGGGAAGACATGCTCTTGCCAAACCACTACCTCATCTTTTTCAACCAGGGTGTTCTTCTGCCGGCAGCACTCAGTTCTATCTTCCCTTGGATTATTAGAAGGCGGCACTTTTCGTTCCTCATCACATGGCTAAAGTATGTTAGTTTCCGTTTCTTAACCGTCAGCAGCAACAGTACTTAGGTAATGGCACCTATACAGTAGATGACATACTACCTAACGACGACTGTGAGTTACCTACTAGGGCCCGGTACACACGGACGATTCGCACGCCGGGGACTCACTCAGGAATTTGTTATTATGATTACAAAGACTTTCACGGCCGGAGTTACTTGATGAAGCAGTAGAATCCGTTGGTAATAATAATAATCCTAGACTTCTAAGACGGTATCTCGGAGTCTCTGCAGAAACGCAGATATTGACGAAACGTTGGTCATATCATATCATCCAGGATTCTACTGCTTTTCATTGTGGCCAATGCGTAATTGGAAAACCAGAGTCAACGTCAGAATGGTTTTGAGAGTGGCGTGAAGCCGACCGCACTCTTTTCCCCCTCGACACGTCCAGGACATTCCAGGTCATAGAAATCTTCTCAAGTAGACTCTGTGGTTTTTTACCAACCATTCACAAAGCTCATTTCCCCCCATGACAAATTTCTCGTCGGCGTGCATATTGTCCGTGTGTACCGGGGATTAAAGCTTGAAAAATAAATTTATTTATTTTGAATTGTGGTTTCATGCGCCTGAAAAATCCCTCTAGGCCTATTCCACATATAAGAAAAATTTATTCTTGCCATTTTTTTATTCTTAATTTTCAAGCCTATAGTAACTCACTTGCATGTTTGGATGGCACGTACGTCATCAATAGGTGCCACCACCTTATCATGTCATTATGGCTTAGTAATAGAACAAAAAGTCCTTATTATTATTATTATTATACAGCTCGACCAAGATAGGTTGGCACTAGGAACCATCCCGGGGTTGTAAACCATTATCAATATATAGCGGCTATAATGTGGCCTGCACAAGATAAGTAGTTAGATAAGAGTTTTGACCGAGTCCCTACACCTCCATATGATTTGCTTGCGGAAGCAGGGGACCAATAGCAAATCCGCCATATTTTGGCCTCAACGTTTCGCGCCAAATGAAACTCAATAGTTCTCTCTTATGGTAGCTGCTAACCCAAGATTTTTAAAACTAAATAAATGTGTCTTTATTAAATATTTAGGCTGTCACTATTATGATAAATATGCTTTCCCAAAATAGCTGATTATTATGTGGATTAAAAAGAAACAATACCATCAAATAATGAATCATCCAAAACAGTAACTGTACCCTATGAAATTTCAAATATAGCAAATGCAAAATGAAATTTTAGGCAATAATAAGGGCAACAAAAAGGCATTTTCTCTTAGTTTTTAAATAAAATACAGAATACCCCCTTACAAATCATAGTGAGATTCTCCAAAGTGACTTCGTGGAACTTCATCATACTTAAAATTGTAGAAAGAATGAGACGCAACTGATCCACAATAAAATATATTAACTGTTAATAAAATATATTAACTGTTAATATACTTTATTGTGAATCAGTTGCGTCTCATTCTTTCCACAATTTTAAGAATACCCCCTGCTGTGAGCCCAAAAATGGCGGAAGTCAAATGACCATGCGACACTGGCGCCAATGGTCCTTCTAGTGTATTATATAAGTTCTTTGGTTTTGACCGGGTCCAGGTATCAGTTCTGCTATGCTGCAATGTTTAATTCGATATTTTTTACATTGGTACCTACTTATCTCTGATAGTTGGCTTATGACTAACGGGAGCCCCGTAAGTGATATTATATCTCTCGCCGTTCCAGTTAATATATTTCTATGCTTGAAACAGTTATAAAAATCGAATAAACTCGGTGTTCCGCTTATGCAAGTTTTCAAATAAACAAGTGTTCCAAAGTGCCATCCTATCGTGGTCGGGTAGTATAATTTATTACATTTATGGAACATTTTTTCACTCTAACAGTCTAACCTCTTATCACATTTTAAACATTACAACTCTGGTGAAAGAGCAAGTGTGTAGGCTAAGCATGATTAATTGAAGTGTGGACGCAGGCGAATTCCAATTTAAATTAACCAAAGTTCACAGACTAGCTTTTATAGATCGTCCAAGTCCCAGCCGCATCTCACGTTGTAGAATTGGTCGCAGACTTTGAACTGGTTGTGGAATAGGGTTGCATTTGGACAAAGGTAGCTCGTTACCAGCTGGCCTTGGCAAAGGTGGTATGCCTGAAAACAAATGTAAAGAACAATTTATCTAGATACGGCTTCAGAGAAGGGACATTCCAGCCCACCAAAAATATTTTTTAATCCAGCAGCCTGATCATGGCGCTAATAATGCCGGTATTTATTTAATCCCCTGGTAGGCCTATTAAAAATGTATACAAGATAATTTTATAATGGAAAGTGCTATTCAAAATTTTTATTACATTTTGTTACATATTTAATACCAGGGGATTAAATAAATACCGGTATTATAATCGCCATGATCAGGCTGCTGGTCTGCCAAGTGTATTATATAGGTTCTTTGGCCAAGTCTTTTCAATAACTGTTCATAGGAAACGTGGCAGGTGGCCCCCAGAAATTTAAAAAAAAAATGGCGGGAAGCGAATGCTCATGTCTTCTATGCCATCTATTGGATCAATCTGCGGCTATCTCCCCAATTCATGTTCAGTATCAGCATGTATATGGACCCCATTCGCGACCCTCACAGCTGAAGGACGTCCTGGGGATCTCACTGAAGGTGGCGTACTGGGGGGTGGGGTTAAAGGGTTAAATTATCCTGCCGTCCACTGGATAATCCTAGCGGCTATCACCCCTATTTGGCTCACCTGGCAGTGGGCTTCCGTATCAGCATGTAGACCCCATTCGCGACCCTCACAGCTGAAGGACGTCCTGGGGACTTCACTGAAGGTGGGGTACAGGGGTGGGTCGTGGGGAAGGTGTAGATCGTGATACATATCGTGGGGGGTCCCGTCAGCGTTGAAATAATGTCCACCCCAGCATACTCCTAGTGCCCCTACAAAATGAAAAATATTTTTTATATACTATCAGAAAATATAGGAAGAAGCGTTAAGCTTAAGCCAATCACAAAGTATCGATGGTCAGCAAGTCTCAGCTTGTCCATAGCAGTCGGTGTGGGTTGACATCGAATAGCGGCATCCCGTTTGCGGGTTGAAGTCGGAACTTATTTTTCTTCCGGCTCTACAGCCCAGGGCAATGAACTCCCCAGTCATTGGGGTTTTGCAAAACGTTCCCCATCTACGCTTTCCCGTCATGGTTACTTGACTAAATCCACAATACGCCTCTCAAATTCTACAGGATGAAGCGCATGGTTGCATAACTTGAAATCTGCTCAGTTACACTTCAAACCTAACCTAGTTCATTCATTGATTTCCACAATCTTGTCACAAGGCAGTCTTTCTATAACACCCATAAATATAAATATAGGAAATATTTCGTCCCTTTTCTTTAAAAGACTAATACAAACCATTTAATTAATATACCGGTATATCAGAATAACTTCTTTAGTCACATCACTAAGTAACTTAATACTTGTGATCTCATGGTGTGTAGAGACTCGCACAAGTATAAGCACGCTACCACCATGACTTTTAATTTTAGAAATTAGCTTGAATGATTTGTTACGTACCTATCTAATGAATTTCAATTACAATACCTGATAGAATGATAAATAGCAATCCCCAACAGTCCATTTTCAGCAGTTTTTAGAAAAACTGAAAAGGAAAACATATTTATTACTGATACAAAAAAGGAACAGAGTTCCTACATAGGTGCCTAAGGCGGCTATTCCACTTGTCAATATTCCGTCATTTGTGTATCAATAATTGATGAGATTTTTGATACAGAGTAAAAACAATCTCATGAATTATTGAAGTACAAATGACGGATTATTGACAAGTGGAATAGCCGCCTAATAAGGCCGCCTGCTGGGGTCCAATCAGCTGAAGAAAAACATTTCTGAATTTTAGACATACAGCATCAATTAAGTCCAATATCTCCCTCCCCTCACCCAACAAGAATTTGAAAGGACACTACTGAAGGGGAGGGGGGGGGGGGGCAATTAATGTAGAACTGTAGTGTGAAAGTAGCAGGGAACTTTAAGAGGACTACTGTGCTACGTCGAAAATTGGCACCCCAAAATTAAATACTTTTCATTATTTATTTCATTAACTAAGCAAGTTATTAAAAATTTGGCTCATTTAAGTTGTAGAAGACTACATCGTGCATCATATAATCGGGCATTTTTACTTTTCAGTTTTTTAGTTTTTCCAAAAATCCCAAATTCCCTCTGGTTTTTATGAAAGAACTAAGGTACCAAAAATTGAATTTTTGATGCCTTCTACAACTAACATGAGCCAAATCTTTAATAACTTGCTTTGTTAATTAATAAAGAAATAAAAAGTCAAAAAGCAATACATTTTTGGGGTGCTAATTTTCTACGTAGCATGTACATAGGTACTCTAACGCCTATTATATTAATTCGACGTGACATCTTCAAAAGGCCCAAAATTCGCCCACATGGAAAATAAAGACCATTTTCTTTCTTTTCTCAGTGTCACATGGTCATATTTGCCCCTGTCACCAAGCCTAGGCAATTTTTACGGCTTTTTCTCTTCAGTTTTGTTTCTTAGTAATGTAGTCTGTCATTGGCCGCTGCCAAGACAGGAATTTTAAGAATGTCAATCAATAATATATGTTCATTTGACATTATAAAGAGTTGGGCCAATTGATCGTGAAATTCAAGGATACCAAGGTAATTTCGCGTTCGGTGGTCATCAATCCCACTGTATGATACAGTAGGTCTATCGGAATGTTTTATGTCAGGTACTTGCCAAGACCCCCCCCCCCCCACAGGATTTTCGAGAACTGATTGACAAAACTTAATAAATACATGAATAATTAAAATACGAAATAGCCTAACAATAATATTTAAAAAAATCAATTTAGCTAAAAAATTCGACTACCTAACTTATGTTTTCTGTGGGCAATTTTAATGTGTTCTACTAGTTTCAACTGTTTTCTGTTTCTGTTTTTTTTTTTTTTTTTTTTTTTTTTAAGATAAATCGCATACAAACAATTTAATGAATGTATCCGATTGACCTTTTCAGTCGCCTCTGTAGGTTATTACCCGTGATGAGTACGACACGTCTCCGATTGCATGGCGTGTAAAGACTCGCACTAGTGCAAGCACATTACCACCTGGCCATCGAAGTTCTGTTGTTTTTTCCAACGCCGGCTTTCAGCATTTTTGCGCGCTTTTAACAACCCTGTCAGCCTGGCGGGGGGAGTGAGTCTGTTTGTTAACATGAGGTACCCTAAGGGCAGACTCGTTCACCTCGGGGAAAAGGGGAGTTGCCTGACAGAGTGGACCCCCTGATTATAGTGGATTCCAAACCACTTGGGGAACATGGAAAAGGCACACGACTAAATCGAAGGTGACCAGGACTCGACACGCACGTAGACTGACTGGTATAGGCTCAGCGCGTTATCATGTCCCACCATGTTCCCCTGCCAACGCTGTGCACACTACCAAGTTTGCCGCAGTTTGAAACATGTTCTGCTCTCTTAGAATCAACATGGTATAAGACCTGCTGGCGGTTTTACTGTTCCAACTAGGCGCACGGGATACATGGGGTCCTAAGAACAGCCACCCCCCCCCCCCCCGGTAATTTGGCAATTTACGCCAATCGTTTCGTGAGCAAATGGGAGTACCGCCACTACGCGTTTTTTGTATAAAGTCACAGGAAATATTGATTCGTAGAGCTGTCAAAAATATCCGTTAAATTAGAAGAAATGCGTCTCTACATTTCGATATGTGACACTCACACCAATTGCCACAGTTTTTGAACTCCTTCACGAGCAGCCATATAAGTGTAAAAATCAAATGTCTCTCATGAAACATCATTGGTTGAATTGTCAAAATTTGAGAATAAACAGAAGAAAATTTTCCTAGCATTTTGATAAATGGCATGCACACACATTCTAACCACATTTAGGCTACAAAGGCTACAAATTCTAGTAACAAATCTAGGCCACAATTATTGATTTTGATTTGTGGGTAAAGAGAGATTGGTGGGTTAGTCCTGAGCAATGAGTTCATAAACTGTGGCCAATTGGTATAAGCGAAGGTCACATATCATAATTATATCGAAATATGAGATGATAAGTAACTTTAGCCTTAGGACTCTGATATAGGCCTAGTTTGTTTCCTATTATTATTTTTTTGCAAACTTATTTTTTCACGATTAGGTATTATTTTCGTAAGAACCCTCGTTTTCCTGTTTTTTTTTTTTTTTTTTTTTTTTAAACTTGAGTTTTATGGGGGAGGGAACGTAGAATGCCAGGTCAAAGTAGTTCCAGAACTGTGGCCAATTGGTCCTAGTATAACAGCCACACATTAAGCAGACCAAAATGTAGAGGAACATTTATTCTAAGCATTCTTATATTTTTTACAACGATCTACCTTTTCTGTGAAATTGGATACATTCCAAAAACGAGGGGGGGGGGGTGTGATTGTCAGATAAATAAAATTTCACAAAAAACAATATGCCGATTACAGCTTAGAAAAAATGTCCCTCTACACTTTGATGTACAATAAGTAGCCTTCACCAGCACCAATTGACCGCAATTTTCGAGCTTGATTTGTACAAAAAATAACGTACCCTGAATGTCCACTCACGTTGCAGATTGACTCTAAAGGCCTATTCCACTCACGAACGGATACAGGGTAGCTGCTCATACTCATAGCTAATTGCTCCCCCCCCCCCAATAGTTCATCTAATGTTAGTTAATTTATTACGCTCTACTACTCTAATTTAATACTCTAATTTAATAGATACTAAATACTGTATGTTTTTTTTTTTTTTAATTTTGACCGACAACCCCTACCCCAAATGGGCTTGTATTCCACTTGTATATGCACCAGAAATAATAATAACAATAAAGTCTTTATTTAAGAAAAAAAAATTATGTAGATACAAAAATGAGTCAGATATTAAATTTTTCTGAAAGCCTAGCAACCTCGAGTTTTCAATTTCCCCTCAAATGGGTGATCATACTCCGTGATTCCCAAATACAATTTCGTTCCACTGTATACCTGAACTGTTTTTATTTTCGGGCACACGACTTAAAACTCTTTTATCATGTAAGCAATCAGAGATATACAAAATTTTGAAAAGAGCAGTTAGAAATCGTAGTACTGGATCCAAGAAGCCTACCAATACATTGTAACTGAACCTGAAAATAAAATAACAAAATCGCCTACCTGCAGGTAAATGTTGAACTTGATTAAGAGCACATAATGCACTGCAAAACCAGGTACGACCTAGAGGTAACGCGGGCGGACAACCTCGGAGCGGCGAGGGGGGGAGGGAGAAATCAAGGCCCATCTTTCAAATCTCTGATAGATGCATGCAATACTGTATTAATAACATTGTTTACTAGTAAAATATAGGCTACAATACATGAATATGACTATACTTCTTCTTCTACTACCTTTTAACAAGGGGTTAGTTGGACTTACATGACCTGCTGTGTTAATATTCATTAGAGACATGGGCCTCATAGTCATCGAACTATTAGTGCGGAGCCCATTGTCAGGGGGAAGGGACGACGTTTCGGGAATGGGCGCTACTTCCTTCATCAGGCTAGGACCTGATGAGGACCGCTGGTTTCTGGACGTATGAATCATTGCTCTTATATTCTACTCTGAATTATTGAGTAAATCCGATCCCCTTCAGGATTCGAACTACCGTTCTCACGACTGAAATATAGGCTCTGTAAGCCTCGACCACGGCCCTAACCAAAGTATACTAGTTTGAAACTTTTAGTTGAACTTCACTTTTTCCGTAACTGATCTTCTTCTTCCGGCTCTACAGCCCTTGGTGGGCTTTGGCCTGCTCGACAACACTCCTCCATTCTTCTCGGTTTTGCACAACGCTCCACCATCTGGAGACTCCCAACTCGCGAAGGTCATTCTCTAACTCGTCCTTCCAGCGGTTTCTTGGCCGTCCTGGCAGTCGTCTTCCCGTCATGCTTGCTTTGTACATTTTTCGTGGCATGCGTTCTTCAGACATCCTTACAACGTGTCCCAGCCACCTTAATCGTTGTGCTTTAATGAACCTTACTATGTCTTCTCCGTTGAGAGCGGCGTCGATTTCAGCGTTGTGTCTTATACGCCATTCTCCGTACTCGTAAAGGGGTCCATATATCCTCCTTATTATCTTTCTTTCGAGTACACGTAGTTTGTTGGCATCGTTTACAGTGAGATTCCAGGTTTCCGATCCGTATGTTGCAACTGGTCTTATAAGGGTTTTGTATATTCGTAGTTTTGTGGCTCTAGAGATAAGTCTTGACTTGAGCAATTTTAGGTTGGCAAAATATGCTCTATTGGCTGCTGTTATTCTTCTGTCTATCTCTGCGCTAGTTTTGTTTTGGTTGTTTACTTCTGCACCAAGGTAGATGAAGCTCTTTACATTCTCGAAAGCCATTCCTTGTACAGTCAGGTTGTCACTTCTCCGTCTCCTTTCTAACGCTGACATTACTAGATACTTAGTTTTTGAGACATTTATTTCTAGTCCAGCTCTACTCGCCTCTACACATAGTCTAGCAAGTATCTCTCCTAGTTGCTTCTTATTTTTAGTGATTATGACTATGTCATCCGCATATGCGCAGATCATTTGTGACTTGTATACAATTGTCCCACTCTCTACTATATTCTGTAACGCTGCTTGCAGTGCCAGGTTGAACAGTGTAGCTGAGAGGGCGTCTCCTTGTCGTACCCCTCTGCCGAGTGGGAATTCTTCTCCACATCGTCCGTCTATTATTACACTGGCTCTGGCGTTTTCCATAGTCATTTTTACTAGATTAACTAGTTTTTTTGGTATTCCTTGTCGGATCATTGTGTTATATAGGCTGTCTTTCCAAATAGAATCGAAAGCCTGTCTAAAATCCACAAAGAGCATGTGTAGGTCCGTATTATGCTCGTAGCATTTTTCCATAGTTTGCCGTACAACGAAGATTTGGTCAACAGTTCCCCTGGCTGGTCTAAAACCACATTGGTACTCGCCTATTATTTCTTCTGCATACGGTGAGATTTTTCTTAATAGAAGATTTGAGAAAGTCTTGTAGGCAGTATTAAGGAGTGTAATTCCTCTGTAGTTATTGCAGTCCAACTTGTCGCCTTTCTTGTAAATCGGTACTATAGTTCCTGTTTGCCATGCTTCCGGCATACATTCGTTTGCCCAGATCTTTGTAATAATGTCATGTAGTTCTTTTACAACCTCTGACCCAGAGTATTTTAGTATTTCACTGGTGATGCCATCTTTGCCTGGTGCTTTATAGTTATTCATCCTTTTTATGGCGTTTTCTACCTCTATTAGTGTTGGTGGGGGTATAAGCATTTCCGCAGTTTGTGGTAGTGGTTCTTCTTCTGGTGTAGTGTCGCTCTCTTTGTTGAGTAGTTCTTTGAAGTACTCGGACCATCGTTCCATAATACTCTCCTCTTCGCCAAGTAGTTTCCCATTCTTATCTTTGCAACCGCTTAGTCTCGCCTTGTATTCTTTCCTGAACCAGTCTGTGTCTTTATAAAATTTCCTGGTCTGATTTTGCTGCCTTTTGTTTTCTATTTCTTCTAGTTTTTTGTTAATCATTTCTTTCTTCTTTCTGCGGCAAACTCGGTTTGCTTCTCTTCTGAGTTCATCATATTCTTCCTGGGCCGACCTGGTGTTTCTTTGTAATTTCCTCTTTCTGGCTTCATTCTTCCGTTGTATTATTTGTACACATTCATCATCAAACCACTCATTTCTTACGCGCTCTTTCTCTCCAATAATGTCTCTAGTCACTGTTGTCAATGCTTCTCTAAGTTGTTCCCATTTATGGTTTATATCATTTACATTCTCGTCTTCTGCTCTTTCTTCTCTTTGTTCTTGCAGCTTATTTCGTATCTCACGTTGAAAATTATCTTTTACATCTTGTACTTTAAATAACTCTTGGTTCCACACCGTACGTTCTTTTGGCTTTCTTTTTTGGGCGTTGGACAGTTTCTCTCTCATCACTGCTTTAACTAGGAAATGGTCGGAATCACAGTTAGGTCCTCGGCAGGTCTTCACATCTATTACCGACGATGCGTGTCTAGCTGATACTAGGATGTGGTCTATTTGATTCGTCTCTGTAGTTCCAGTGATCGTCCATGTCCCTAGGTGTATGTTTTTGTGTTGAAAGTAGGTACTCATCACCGCAAGTTTGTTCGCTGCTGCCATTCCAATCAGGAGTCTACCGTTTTCATTTGTAGTTTGATGTTTTGAGAAGAGGCCACATGTTGTTTGGGTAAATGGTTCCTTTCCGATCTTCGCGCTGAAGTCACCTAGTACTACAGTGATGTCATATTGTGGTATGTTCTCAATGGAGTAAGTCATCTGGTCGTAGAAGGCTTCTTTCTCGTCGTTATCTGCCTCTTCGGTTGGCGCGTATGCAGACAGTATACTTATATTTCTAAATTTTCCTTTAATACGAATTTTACATATTCTGTCACTGATGGGCTCAAATCCTATTACTTTCCCTCTTGCTCTCTTTGTCACAAAAAAGCCAGTTCCTCTCCGTAACTCCTCCTTTCCGTAACTGATGGCAACCATATCGTGCTGGGCTGACTTATGGCATCAGTATTCAGGGCCATGACTGTTGCTTCTTCTAGCTTCCTCTTCTTGAAACCTGTCTCCCTAAAAGAATGATCCTTGCTTAGTCCCTTGTCTCAATTGATTTTATGGTTTTCAGTCCACGCATGGTCTGCTAAATGCCACCTCCCCCTGACAATATGACAATAGGCTGTGCCTTAATTGTTCAATAAATGAAGGTCGGCCGTAGCCAGAAAGTTTTTTCAGGCGGGGGGGGGGGTCCACCTGATTTTACTGGAAGTGAGATCACCTATATCTATCTACATCCTACATTCTATCTAGTGTACGCTGCAAATATTACGGTAGGGTCCGGACCCCCTGGACTCCCCTCTGGCTACGGCCTTGCCTCTAATGACTATTAACACAACAGGCAATGTAAGTTCAATGGCAGGAGGAGTGTTTTCGAGCAGACCAAAGCTCATCAAGAGGGAGGTGTAGAGCCTGATGAAGTAGAAGTAGAGAATATATATCACAGTTTATATACTGTATTTTAGAAAACATAATTAACGCTCATGCCATGTTGATTTTCAAACATTTGGAAAGGTTCCTCTTTATTGTTGTTGTAAGCTTCCACAGAACACGACGGGACAGTGTAGTTTGGGGGTTCCCAAACTGTGGTCCATGGACCACCGGTGGTCCACAGACATATTGTATAGCAGGTGGTCCACAGAGCAAAGGAAGAAATAACAAAATAAAACAGCTATTGTTATTAAAGTTATTGGAAATTAGAAGTAAAATAAAGTATAAGTCTTGGCACTGAACTATAAAATCTAAGATATCAGTCACAAACATTTAATCAAATATTAGGACGTAATTGTAGGCACAAACGTTTTTTTTTTTTTTTTTTTTTTTTTTTTTTTTTAAAGGTTAATCGCATACAAACAATTCAATGAATGTATCCGATTGACCTCATCAGTCGCCTCACTAAGTTACCTAATAGGTACTTGTCTCCAGTTACGACACGTCTCCGATCGCATGACATGTAGAGACTCGCTCAAGTACAAGCACGCTACCACCTGGCCATCGAAGTCGATACAAACTACTTAATCTTGGTCCTAGAACTTGACGATTTTCCTGTCACAGCCACGGAAAATCAAAAAAATAATCTAGTGGTCCACGGACAAAAAAGGTTGGGAACCCCTGGTAGTCCAATCGGGCCAATTGATATGTTGCAGATTGTTGCTACCAAGGGAGCATTTCAATGCTCCATAAATCTTTCCTAAATGTAATAACTGGCAAATTCCTTAATACCATATAAACTTCCGGTCTTACAAGCCTCATACCTGCGGGCTAAATTAACGTACGATACCTTGGCTACAATAAAGAGGAAGTGTTACATTGAACAGGAGGATTAGGCTAAGGTACGAACTTGACCCCTAACGTGGGAGCAACTGGCCCTGATTTTGTGGACCACTGGCACTAGAATGCTATTATCTAATAATAGAACACACACCGTGACAACTAAATCCGCAGTACGTGAGAAGCATGTATTCAAAAGGCGATTTGTCATTTGCATAATAATAATATTAATAAGTAGAGGTAATTTATAATTGCCTTTTACTGAACTTAAAGATATTTTGAAGTGATAATGTAAAAATAAAATATAATATAAATATATATATTCTAAGATTTATAAGTGTTTTAGACCATTATTTATAATTATTGTTTTGTAATGTTTTTGTTTTGTAATAGTTACAAGGGCCACGACGCAAGTACCCTTCACAGGGTGCGCTTAGTGTGGCCCTTGGATATTTATTAATTGTATTGCGTTTTTTTTATTAATAAAAATACCTTAATACCATCAACAGATTTGAGTCCAAAATTTAATACCGGTAGCACTTACATTAAAGTAAAGGCACATAGTGCATGTAGTAAGTTAAATACCTATATAAAATAAAATAAAATAATAGTACCTACAGAAAAGTAAAGTAACGTCACATAATACAGTAGTATGTCTTTAAAAATTAAAATCAAACACAAAATCAAGGTACAGGGCCGTCTACAGTTTTTAAAAACTGAAACTGTAAATGCAGGAGACAAAAATCTTATTTTTTTTGTAGCAGTCAATGCGACGATTCCAGTGATACGTACCAACCTAAATTTTTTTTATTTTGTGACAAATCGCCTTTTTACTCCTCATATTGATATCTCTATCTTCTTTTGATCATACTAATTTATCATGTGATGCTGTTTTTTATTTTATTTATTTCTATTTTTAATTTTTTATTTTGAGTGATAAATGTACGTTGATTCTCTTTCAGCTATGTAGCTGTTGTGGCTACTGCTGATCAGTGTAAATGTAAAATTGTTTTCAATACACATATTATTATTATCAGTGGCACTGCAAAATATGATTTAACTTAATAATTAAATATAACAATAATTTTTTTTCGTGCTGTTCAATAATATAAATAAAAATGTCCGTATCCCCAAGCTAGCGCTTGATTGGGGATACGGACATTTTTATTTATATTATTGAACAGCACGAAAAAAAATTATTGTTATATTTAATTATTAAGTAAAATCATATTTTGCAGTGCCACTGATAATAATAATATGTGTATTGAAAACAATTTTACATTTACACTGATCAGCAGTAGCCACAACAGCTACATAGCTGAAAGAGAATCAACGTACATTTATCACTCAAAATAAAAAATTAAAAATAGAAATAAATAAAATAAAAAACAGCATCACATGATAAATTAGTATGATCAAAGACCACCCCCTATCCCTTGACTTAGGTAGGCGCGTCCAGCCCGGGGGACTTTTGGCAGCTGCCACTACACCACGCCATCTCGGACCATCTTCCGCCGCTAGCTTCCAGTCTCGGGTGTCGGTGGCGTGCACATCTTCGAGCACTTGGTCTCTCCATCTGAGCCTTGGCCTACCGGGTGGTTGAAGGTGTCGGTGGTTGAAGGTGTCTTCGAAAACAGCTTCGGCGTCCTATCCGCTTGCATACGGTGCACATGACCCCCTCAATCATATTTTGCAGTGCCACTGATCAAAGACCCACCACGCCATCTCGGACCATCTTCCGCCGCTAGCTTCCAGTCTCGGGTGTCGGTGGCGTGCACATCTTCGAGTACTTGGTCTCTCCATCTGAGCCTTGGCCTACCGGGTGGTTGAAGGTGTCTTCGAAAACCAGCTTCGGCGTCCTATCCGCTTGCATACGGTGCACATGAACCCCTCCCCCACCTGAAAAAATTTCTAAAGCCTCGCGTGACACTAATCATACCAAGGAATGCCTATATGGAACACTGATCTCAGGGCTGTTGGCTGTCAATAATGAAGTAGCAAAATTTTAGCATAATCACTGTGCGCCTATATTGTTTATTTGCTAATTATGTATGGGCAATTTGCCTTGGCTCGTGGCAGTAGAAAGTGAGCGTAGGCTGCGTAGGAGGGTTCAATAAATGGTTCAGCAAATTCGGCCTGGGCCCTGACCTCGATCAACATTCCAGGCTCTCCAGGCGAGTTCCAGAGTGCTCGGACGGGAGTCGCCTACGTCACTTCACCTCGCGCTGCGCTGTATGCTAATTTAGTGCTGGAGTCAGGGCCGGTGAGAGGCCTGCCAGCTGCTAGAAGCTGAGAGAGCTGTTATGTATATCAAGGCGAACACTTGTAGAGCACATGTCAGCAGTGCAATAGTCATGACTGTGACAGAAAGGTAGTTATAATTGATAATGTAATGTATTTTTTTTTTTTTAGGACTTTTTATGGACCCAGACTTGCTTATTGTGGCCCATAGGTCCCTTGTCCAATGCCAACAACCCCATGGATTTCGGATGCATTATTGGTCATTGGCAAACTGGCATGTACGTTCTCGATGTCAACCTGCCCCGGTTACAAGCGATAATAGACAAGCTGTGACAAGCTTGCCATTGGCGCAATGAAACAGGCGAAAGCATGACTTAACCAAGTACAGATACGACTCAGTTATAATTAGAAAGACTTCCACAGCTGGAGTCATATGATGAAGCCGTATATAATCCGGGCTGATAGGCCGTGGTCGATTTGAAAGCGTCCTTCCAAACGTTTCGTCAACATCTTCAGTGGCACAACGTAGACTTATGATTGTAAATCGGAGGCTTAGCCAGTATATATACAGTATATTACTGTGATTACCTATCGGCTATCATCACAATCAGCTAATGTCAACATGTACCAGGATTTACACTATCCTATATTATGGGTAGCTGCACCCCCCAAATTTTGTAAGTCTATTGTAAATTAATTGGTTACGCTCTGATTTTATCGATCCTACATGTGTTCCTATTTTGACCCATAACTACCCCTCCCCCCACCCCCAATGGGCTGGGGCTGATCCGTCCCTGCTTTCGGCAAGACAGTGTACCCTGCGTGTGACAAATATAGATCTATGCTCTGTAATGGAACTCCATAGAGTTACGATTGAGTCATTAACCTCTGATTATCTGTCGTCACAATCAACAGATTCGAACTTATGTCAATAGGCTCCAGTAGTATACCTGACTCCGGGCCTGACGCCAGAGTCATCAGCTAATATTGCTCTCTACAGGCGCCTGTGACCTCACCTGGCAACCTTTTCATGCCACCTGCCCAACCTTCGGCAAGACAGTGTACCCTGTGTGTTACAAATATACATCTACCTACACTCTGCACTGGAACTCCATAGGGTTACGACTGAGTCATTAACCTCTGATTATCTATCGTCGCAATCAACAGATTTGGACTTATGTCAACAGGCTCCACAAGCAGTACCTGGTTCCGGGCCTGACGCCAGAGTCATCAGCTAATAGTGCTCTCTACAGGCGCCTGTGACCTCACCTGGCAACCTTTTCATGCAACCTGCCCCACCTTCGGCAAGACAGTGTACTCTGGGTGTGACAAATATAGATCTACGCCCAGCATTGGAACACTGTAGGGTTACGATTGAGCCATTAGCCTGTGATCATCTATCACGCATCACAATAGCATGTCATCAGAATTGGACCTATGTCAATAGGTTTGAGATTACGGCATAATACACGGGGTAATTAGGCCATTCGATTCGATCGGCTTCGATGGCAAGGTGGTAGCGTGCTTGTACTTGTGCGAGTCTCTGCGCGCCATGCGATCGGAGACGTGTCGTAACTCAGCACAAGTATTAATTTACTCATTGAGGCGACTGAAGAGGTCAATCGGATACATTCATTAAATTGTTTGCATGCGATTAAACTTAAAAAAAAAAAAAAAAAAAAAAAAAAAATTATTTTTGTTCTAATCGGCTGCCAGTATAACTGCAATAAGTGAGGATTTATTGACGTTAAACCATATGAATTGCATAATGAAGAAGATATAAATTTTGGCGGTAAGGCTACACATCACACACGAAGAGGAGTGAGAACGAGGAAGAGCAATCTGCAATTTGAGCTCTAAATAGGATAGATGGAAAATTCGCATCCCTCCAAAAATGCCAAACACTAACACAAATTGGGAACACTTACAACACGAGGCAAAGGGGGTGACCTTGTAAGGCCAGCACCACGCACAGTCAAGTGTGAGCGGCTGGATCCTATACTATACAAGGATTAGAAAACTCCCGATTGAACTGAGAGCGGTAGGAAATGATACTAACTTCCCAATATGCGGAATACCAGAAGAAAAAAAATATCCTTTCCAATCCATACATCCCAGGCCTTATCTTCTTCCTTTTCGGTGCAGGTGGTGAGGCTTTGGAACTCCCTACCGGACCCAATTACAAATGAAGAAAGTTTAAAGAAGTTTAAGGCGGCTTGTCATGATTACTTTATGAGTATTTATGGTGTATAAATGGTCAGTTTTAGTTGTTTATAGTTTTGTAGTTTCAGATACATTTTTGTGTACTACTTAAGTTAACATTATGGGTTAGTTGTAAGAGTGGGCTAAAAGACGCAAAATTCGCCCGTATGGAAAATAAAGGTAATTTTCTTTCTTTCAAAATTGCTTAGAGACCATCTCTTAAAGAAAGATTTCTACAATGTCACTGAGGCACTAGTACAATGACAATGACAGAACTACCTGATTTTGACGATGTTACTTTATACTTTCTTGCAGATTACTTGTTGATTACTTGAATGGACCTATATAATTTCACAGAAATATTTATTTATTTATTTACTTATTTAAATAAAGTGAAAGAATTATAACGTCAAATATTGATACAAAATAAAAATAAATCATTAATATTGTTAAATTCAAACTTCCAGTTTAAATTACCAAAAAAGTCGGGTGATCATTATTCCGTCCAAAAAATCTATCCGAAAAGGGAGTAACATGGGAAACCCCCAAAAATGGTGATGGATATCTACTGGAAATGAAGTAGTCCCCATTTTACTCATTTATAAAACAGGTTCAAATATTGAAATACACACACAAACAGTGACAGTTCAAAATGTCAATGATCCCAATATTACTCCTTTAGGACTTTCCAGAAAAACAACCATTGCGACGACAAGTTTCGTTTTTTTATTGTATGATAATGATGACAAATATCATACACAAGCAGTGTATGATCACGTTGACAGAGTCAACGGCCGTCATACAAATAAAAAACAACTTTAACCTCATTTCGAAATGATCATAGGATCAGTCCACAAAATTTTCCTTTCCAAATATGATACATCATACACAAGAATGATAATGATATTATAGCCTATGGGTGAAACAACTGAGGTTATCATTCGGTTTCGTAAATAAACAAATTAACCTTATTACTATCATAGACTTTCACTGTGTTGGGTGGCGCCTAATAGGCTACAAGATGATCAGTGATAACTCCGAAAACTAGGCCAAAGCACACCTTGAATATCATATTTATAAGATAGTATTCGTATCAGGCCCGTAACCAGAAGGGGGGGGGGGGCTGACATTGTACTATATAAATAACAATGTCCAGAAGGACGTTTTTGGGCCATTGAGAAACTGGTATGCGTTCTCTATGTCAACCTACACCGCGGCTACAGCGATAATGGACAAGCTGAGGCAAGCTTACCATTGGTGCAGTGTAACAGGTGAAAGAATAAGAAAGCATGATAGCATGGGTTAATTGTAAGAGTGGGCCGAAGGGCCCAAAATTCGCCCATATCGAAAATAAAGACAATTTTTTTTCTTTTTTTCTTTCTTGATATGACTTGAACGAGTCAAAAAGAAGGACATAAAAAATTAAAAAGTTGGATCAGTTAATTTACAAACGCAATCCTACAGTTTCCTGGTTATGTAAACGTGAGCAATGCTATAGCTCACTGAATTAGACATTTGCTTCGACACGAGAACATCTTATGCTGCATCATAGAGTGAACCATAGAAAGCGTTAACCGATCTGGGCGCCACAGAAAAGAGTATCTACAGCAAGTTATGGAGGATGTAGGGGCCAATACATACGTGGAGCTGAAGAGGGCGTGCCAGGATCGAGGGGAGTGGAGGCATCGATGCCACATTTTGCTGCCAACCAGCAAGCTGGCTGTAACTTGAAGAAGAATAGCGCTGTGTGCTACGAATCAATAGGAAAAATCTTTAAAACAATGTCAGAACTGAGGCATTGATGCAAAACGAGGTTGTTCTCCACTAGCCCCCCCCCCCTCCCCCCTAAAAATTATGTAGAAAAATAATATTCTGTCTGTTTTTATTGCTTTCCAATTTATACGTAGTATAAGGAAAGCTTTGTGACGGTCGAAATTTTCGATTCCGAGATTTCAACGGATATACACGTTTTAAGGTCCGAGGAACCCAAAAAAGTGGTTTTTACGAAATGTCTGTCTGTCTGTCTGTTTGTCGGTCTGTCTGTTCGTCGATTTCCGGGCAAACTACTCAGTCGATTTTGATGAAATTCGGCACGTAGGCTCACAAAAATCATACCTCGGGAGCATTTTTTTATTTTGGGCCAACTCAATTTGGGAGGTTTTTATTTTCAAAAAACTTCGAAAGAACGTCTAAAAAAATTATTTCCCAAAAACGGCTCCAACGATTTCTTTTAAATTCACATATATTGTAGTCGTTACTAATGTTAACAAAATGCGGGGGGTCGCTTGCCCCTTGATAGTTTGCTTCTGGGGGTTAAAAAATAAAAATAACTAAATTTTAATGAAAAATGACCAAAAAATAATTTTTCTGCGAAACCTTCGTATCGATGATTTCTACCTTCAGGCATGTTTTAGGTGTTAAATTGAGTAACGAAACCGGACAGGTTGCTTTTCCAAAAAAGTATTTGGTTTTGTACAAAAAAATGATAGAAAATCACGCTCAAAATCATTGCGGGCCCTGCCAGTATTGCTGTGTGGTAATGTGTTGGTCTGACCTATCTAGAATTTACCTCACCACCAGTGACGTCAGGTGGACAACCCCCCCCCCCCCCCCAGATATCGGAAATTTAACCATAGGAAAATTATTTACCATGAAATTACTCATTTTCTCTATCTACTAATTTTGATAGATTGGAAAGCATGTTCGAGTAAACTCGGACCGGTTCTTTAGTTGGTATGTGGTCCCTCGCAGTTTGGTAAGTAGAGAGAGAACTATGCTAACAACCGGAAGGTCGATGTTTGAGACGCGACATGGAATGTTTCCGAATGGCCTGGGTCCACGCAACCCCACAGAGTCGGCGCTACGATGAGTGGGCCAGCTTGGGCCATGGCCCCTGCGTCCAACTATCTGGCCCATCCACATTTTAGACCACGTTATATATTTACATTAAGATTGTAATTTGCAAGTGTCAATCTGCTTGACAATACCATTGAAGTAGCCGACCTCGCGGGTTGGCCACTTGGCCCATGCACTGAAATGCTTCTAGAATCTAGAGCCGCCTCTGCAACCCTAATAATAATGAATTCTTTATAAAGATAAACAAATTAAACTCGAGAATAAACAATGTAACAATAAACAAAATAAACTATTGCCGTTTAGTATTTACTAAGGTCTAATATAGAGCCCTAGTATTAACTTACTCCTTAGGTTAAAAATGTACTCGTAAACAAAACAATTTTGAATAGCACTTGCCATTGTAAAATTATCTTGTTTACATATTTTAATCCCATGCAGGTTAAGATGTTAAAAAAATCGTCATAGTAGGCCCGCTGGGCTCCCACGCAGAGGACATCTACACTACAAAGATTAATTAATTGACACTATTAAATTTTTGGTACCTTCAATAAATTTTATAAGTTATTACACTGTCATTAGCAGATCGTTTATAAACACTGTTGTGCAACTAATCATGTTCATGTTAGTCCTTGATCTATTATAACTTCGAATAAATTCATTGCAGAAGTGAAACTATTTGAAAAGAAATGATGCTCACGTAAGCGCGTAAGTATTATTTATTAGGGAGAAGTAGACAACCTGCGGGCCTACTTAGTTGATTATTATTAATCCTAACGTGGGATTAACAATGTAAACAAGATAATTTTAGAATAGAAAGTACTATTCAAATTTGTTTACATTCTTAACCCAAGAATAAGTTATTACTAAACGGCGTAGTAGGCTCGATGAAGCATTCATTCTCGTAGGTTTGTTTCTAAACCAATCTAGCGGAATTAGGGCTATAAAGCCCTCTCTTACACTCAACTAGGAAAGCCCGGGACCGCCTGCTTTACATGCTCTCCAGGTATAGTATGTTACAGTGTATTGTTGTAGATCTGACCGTAACGATCAGTTTATGAAATCCAAATAATAACAGCATATATTGGTATTTTTATTTTTAAACCTTTAATTAGCTTTATGTTGCACTTTTTTTGTTATACAATATGCATGTTGACTATTTTTTGTCCAATTTGTCGCCCATAGGCGAGGTGCCATCCTTCCCCCTTCGTACTACTGACCGCATATTTTTGGCCTCTAGATAGAAATACATATATTGTATAACTTATTGCATATAATAGATACTTTAGCCATCAACGGTAGGAGCACCCATCCCCTACTAACTAAAATTGGAGAATTAGACTTGGCGGGATTCGAACCCACGATCTATGTCGAGCCAGGCCCTCGTGTTACCAATACACCACAAGCCCACCCAGTACAGACTTGACTATATCCTCCAACAAGGACTGAGGAGGTTGTCCCTTCGACGTTAGTAAATTTAATGACTGTATTAGGCGCCCATTCCATATACGTCAATCGTCAATGAAAAACTGAAAAATGACGTTTTAGCAGACATTAAAGACATACTAAAAATTCTGCTACCACGTCAATTTACGTCATTTTGACGTCATTATTCAATTTTTCATTGACGATTGACTTATGTGGAATGGGCACCTTAGAGTATATACACAATCAGTGCCGGGTTTGGCTATGGGGCCAGGAGACCCATGGCCCCAGGGCCCCCACAACAAGGCGCAAACTACAAAATAGCAATAGATTAAAAAAATTAAAAAAATAAAGCAAAAAAATAAACTTGTCGAAATATTTGGCGGGAAATTGGAACGTGCCATGGCATTAATGATTTATCGCCTTACGCTACTGTATTCCAATCTACTTTGCATCCTGTGTCTCTATTTTATATATGATAGTGAAATATTTGTGTAAGGGTGCAAGACTTTTCTGCCCGAGAAAGGGCCCCCACAAGGCCAAACCCAGCACTGTACGCAATACAATATAATGCTACAATTAAAAATTGATACCTTCCCTTCTCCCCTTCCAGCCTTCTTACCAATACCCAACAAAAATATGTAGTCACTCTTCTAGATCGGTTGCTGGGCGCCGCGGTCTCCTCAAAGAGGAGTTGTATAGTAAAAAAAGCAAATATTAGTTGGAAAGTAGATTACACCGGTTTTCACTAGAGCTATAGGCTATCGTGTAGTGCCCTCGCCTTGCTTGGCTGGAGGGGTCAAGCCAACATGCCATCTAAGAATCACACAGATGCACCCAAAGGAGTAGGACTTTCTTTGTTTACTAAAAGTTGATAACGCAACGTTACATTTACTGCCCATTCAGTCAGAACTATGCCTTCGTGGTGAAAACAGTGCTATTCTAAATCTAAAAGTATCCAAATCTAAATATGGGAGTTGAGCTAGCCGAAGATATTCAGAGACTACAAGTGGATGAAGCGCCTAATGGTCTCCAGAAGCTAATTCAGCAACTTTACATGGAATTTGAGAAGGATCAAGTTTGTGTTGAAAATGTTATGAATTTCATGTCTTCCTACAAGTCTAATCCGGCAGAATGGAAGAAATATGCCAAATTTGATAGATATAGGTAAGTTTGTTGAAAAGCGTGAAGTTTGAAAAGTGGCGCCGAGTGTTATGGTGCCCATAGGGTCAAGTAACCCAAATTAAAATTTGCTAATTTATTATTACCGTACTAATAAACATTAAAATGTACAGGCCGGCTAATAAACTTATAAATAAGCCCCTAGGTGCTACATTAACCCCAAATCGACATAATAGGGTTGCTGAGCACTTTAAACAATTTCATGCGTCGGCGTCAATGAGTTTGTACAGAGGGTCTATATTGGTAGTAGTAGGGGTTTTAGGGTATTTCTTCTATGTGTGGGGCATGAACTAAAATAAATAAAATTAAAATAAATAAAGACTTTTTGTACTATTACTAAGCCAACCTAGCAGAGTTAGGGCTATAAAACCCTCTCTTACACTCAACTAGGAAGGCCCGGGACCGCCTGCTTTACATGCCCTCCGAAGCATGGCCAGAAAATGTAGGAAGTGTAGGACTCGAACCAACAACCTTTCGGGTGAAAGTCAGAGTCCGTACCACTACTCTACATGTCCTGACAATGTCTTGCATTAAATAATAATAATAAATAAATAAGAATTTAAAAAAATATGCCAGAATGATAACATTACTGATAGCTAAGATGTTAGTGCTGGTAGGCCTAACCCTCCTTTATTAACCACTGCTTTATTTCGGAAGCTATGATCAGAGATATACAATATATATACAATAATATGTAAGCATTATATGAGTTGCCTGTTAGCAAAAGCAATCTTGTCCACCCAGGTCGATTTTTCAGTAACCGCAAAAAACTGCTTTGCCGCAACGCCATGAGGTATAACATTACAGTTTTTAAAGCTAATTTTAACATTATTAGAATTGCTTTTGCGTCTCAATATCAGATTCATCGGATAGAGTACGGTATTGAAAAATAAAAACAATGGCGCGAATATCTCAAAACTGAAAAAAATGGAGAGGATTGCTTTTGCTAATAGGCAACTCATATATATAATAATTGTAATTGTATATTAAATATACATGCATACGTTTTTCCCCTACCGATGGATGAAGTATACCCATTAGGGTTGGGTAGGCCCCAAACCCCCGGAAAAATTTCATTTTATGATGATCCTGAAACCTTGACCTCCTTTTCATAATCTAGTTCCCTACCTACTGGACTATTCCTGGCGTTCGTTTCAGTGGCGGCTCGTAAGGATATAAATTGGTGAGGCACAGCATACAAAAATAAAAATAAAAATTGGCAGAACTGTGTGTGTTAAACTCGTTTAGAGGCAGGGTCTAGCGCGTGTCTCATCGGCTCATCATTGAGCTGGTTGCAGCGAATGTTTTGAGTATGTATCTTCACGCTGTTTGAGCTTTTTACAGCTCCAATTCGTGCCTGTCTTCTAGCAATGGAGAGGCAGTCGGGAATGGTGCCTCTACATCGTTATAGCTACTTGTGAATTTTTGGAGCTAGTACAGCTCATGTTTTTTTTTTTTTTTTTTTTGCGGTATTTTATAAGTTATAATTATCTCTTCTAGAATTTGATTAGCCTACATTTCCTAATACAAAATACACTTTTTAAGTCGAATTATTTGAAAAATTAGGTGAGGCACTGTCTCAGTTGCCTCTAATAGCGAGCCGCCAGCCACTGGTTTATTTCAAAATTACACAGAAAGTAGGTTTCCGCATCATTTGGCATGAAAACTGTAGAAAACAACAATACAATAATAAATACATCAGGTTAAGGTACCCGTACTTTCGTCGTCACGCTCCAAGATTTTTCTGGATCATTAATCTAAACAATTGATCCATCGTAAATGGACAACGCGCGTGGTAGCGCGCGAGCCATGTTTCAACTAACCGCACCGCTGCAAACAAGTTAATCTCGAGCAAACTTTAACTCTAACATCAGCAGAATGAACATAATTCTGTGCAGTCTTGATAACATAAATAAATAATTACTTTTTGCTCCATAAGTAAGCCGACTAAGCGGGGTTAGGGCAGCCCTTCCTTACACTCCCACCGGAACCGCCTGCTGTATAAGCTCTCCACAGAATGGCCTGAAAATGTAGCAAGTGTGGGACTGGAACCAACTACCTTTCGGGTGAAAGCCAGAGTTGGTACCACACCCCTACTCTACAGTTATGTCGCGCGTAAGCTGCCAAATCGTATATAGTATTATGGATTTAGCTTACTACGATTAGGCCACCCGACACCTCTAAACAACATAAAACAAAATTAAATACTGTACATTTACAGTAATGCATAGGTCTACATGGCCTACCCTTTTATGGACACAGAGATTGGCGTATATAAGAAGCAACTCGGAAATAGACGCAATACTCAGTGGAGGAGACAGTACGTTTTGTAAGAGGACAGCGTTTAAAATGGCAGGGACACGAATATCAGAGGACCGCATGCCGAACAAAATGTACAAGCAAGCATCAGGGGAAGGAGACACTCAGAAGACAGCAGGGATGTCGTCTGAAGGATGAACTAGAAACCGACCACAAAGAGTTGGGAGTCCGTAGATGTGAGCGTCGTACAAAATCGAAATGACTGGAGTATTGTTTAGCGGGCCAAGCCCAGCATCAAAGGCTGTAGAGCCAGACGAAGAAGAAGTAGAAGAAGATAGGCCTACAAATATGGTATATAACACTGATATTAAATTAACTTTGTTTAATGAGGTAACCTCCTCGTTACAATCGAAATTATAGAGGATATTGAAACAGCCAGCTTTATATCTGAGCTCAAAAGCCCAAAGAACTTTTTTATCTTACAAATTTAAATGGCCAGCGAGCTTGGTCAACTTTGACAAGCCACAACCCGACGAAGCTGTTTATCGCCGCTGATACTGTAAAATGTCGCATGTGAAAAAGTTTACTTTTCAGGAGCAAATTTATTTATTTATTTATTACTTCCCTCCTATTGGCTGTTGAAAAGCCAACGTTTGCTAAAAGGTGTATTCATTTATTTTGGACGCCATGGTGCTGTTAACCTGTTAGGCTGTAAATCACATTTTTGGACATACCCAATTTTGCAGTATCAGCGACGCTATGTGCTAAAGGGAACTTGGCTTGCTTTTTTTCACGAAGTGTTTTGTATGTGATTTTCATATAGTACTCATGGACAGTTAAGTTATGCGGTTGTGTATTTTACTGAGAATGGTGAGCATACGTAGTCCTGAAAGTAAATTTGCTATACTTTCATTGCCCTGGTATGGGACGTTCTCCTTAAAGACTGTTATTTACTGGGAAAACTTCGCTGCGATGGAACTGACCATAGGCTAGTGGGAAAGTTCAAGTGAGGTGTACTCCACTAAAGCCTTGCTTGATACACAAGAGCGGATACAGCGGAAAATTTTTTTTGGGGGGGGGGCAAGTTGTATGAGTAGGTGTAGTAGTAGTAGTAGTGTTCGTCGGGTTAATAACGACTTAGGCCTCATTTGGGCCCATAGAGCGACCCCGACTTGACTGTCCTATGCCAGCCCATAGGACAGTGGACCTCCTGATTATAGTGGATTCCGAACCACTTGGGAAACACAGTCAAGTCACACGATTAGTTCGGAGGTGACCAGGACAAGTCCTACCATGTTTCCCTACCGGCACTGTGCGCACAACCAAGTTATCTGCAGCTTTGAATCTGCTCTGGTCCGCTGGATTCAACTTGGTATGGCGACCGGTATGAGTAGGTGTGCAGCCTATACCTCCACCCTCCCGAGAAATCGTTTTTGTAAAAAAATTTTTTTAATATCTTATGAATTTACTCATTTATGGGGAGGGGGTCATGACCCCAGTGACCTCCCCGTGGATCCGCCATTGTTGATAGCTACCACCGATAGAAAACACACCCCATCCAGAGGTGGCCAAGTATAACAAACCAGTAGAGAATCCAGTTCTCAACCCACAACAAACAAAGTCAGGTCATGTAGCGTAGTGGTACGGACTCTATCTTTCACGCGAAAGGTTGTTCGTTCGAGTCCCACACTGGCTACATTTTCTGGCCATGCTTCGGAGGGCATGTAAAGCAGGCGGTACTGGGCCTTCTTAGTTGAGTGTATAAGAGAGGGCTTCATAGCCCTAACTCCGCTAGGTTGGCTTAGTATTAGAAACAATAAAAAGCCGTTATTTATTTATTTTTTAATTAACAAATGTTAAATTAATGAAATGTACAGAATTATCAGATTCAAAGAAAAATGAAAAACCCCTCATAATAATTATGGTGCATTAAATAGGTACTCCTCTTCCAATTGAACAGACCGAATCTTTTTAACATATACAGTAAGTATTAACTTCGATGGCATAGTGGTAGCTACACATCTCTACACATCATGCGCTCGGTGACCAGTCGTAACTCAACACAAGTATTACCTACAGAGACGACTGAAGAGGTTATTCGGATACATTCATTGAATTATCTGTATGCGAATAATCTTTTTTAACAAAAGAAGCAAAAAACTTGTAAAAAATATAAACCAACCCATTTTGGGGTGATCCAGGGGCGGGTTAAGTATAAAAAATTGAAATCTACCCAATTGTCCATTGGCCCCCTGAAAATACAGAAATGACGCCACTGCAGGCATCCGTCATAAAAGTTGGGGCTTGTACTCACCCATATTCGTCATATTTACGCCTTATTACGTCATAAGTTTTCTGAGGAAATGGGATGTTACGGTCATTTAATAACCCAAGTCGTACAAGACATAAACACGTCTTGTTTATGTAAGATAACCTTTGACAGTCCCTGTGCCGGTGTCAATCAATTAAATGCTAAGACTAAACACAATAACCGACATTAGAGGATAGAGGAAAAACTGGACTTGGCGGGCTTGTAGTCTAGCGGTGGGTTCGAATCCCGCCCAGCCTTTTATCTCCTCTCATTTCGGTTATAACGAGGAGGTTACCTCTTCAACCAAAGTTAATTTAATGTCAGTCTTACATATGGAACATGTACATGACAGGACATGTAGAGTAGTGGTACAGACTCAAACTTTCACCCAAAAGGTTGTTGGTTCGAGCCCTACATTTTCTGGCCATGCTTCGGAGGGCATGTAAAACAGCCGGTCCCGTGTCTTCCTAGTTGAGTGTAAGAGAGGGCTTTATAGCCCTAACTCTAGCTGCTTGGTTGACTTAGTAATAGAAAAAAAAAAACAATATTTATTTATTTGATTTATTATTTATTTATTTATGAATACCGTGTAATACTGCAATACAATAAACACAATAATAGTATACTAATAAAAAAACATTGATTAAATTTACAAGGTACAGCTTCGCTGGACATTGCCATGACTTCCCGCGCTTTTCCAAGCAACTGGCTTGGAGTTGGAGAAAGTGAAAAACTCAAGTCACTCGAAGATGATTCTTCCATGTATTTCTTATGGGAAAACTTTCACAATTGCTATTTATGTATTTATACATTTATATATTTATACATCATATATGCTACCTGGCTTCGCACCACAGGGGTGGGAATGTCAGCAGTCAGCCAATTTTGTTTTCTAACAGGTTTATAGACTACACAAGGCCATAGCCAAGGGGGGGGGGTTCAACCCTCCCCCCCCCCCGAAATGAAATAGCATGATACTAGACAGAATTTCTACTATACTATTCCTAGATATAGATTTTGAGAGGAAAAAAACCACTATGTAATATCCAATGAAATTTCTGAAATCCCCCCCCCCCCCGAAAAAATCCTTGTTTATATATATAGAAGTCTTTACTGGGAGGCTCGTCGGCGAGGGCCAAGAGCTGGCATTGGATAAAGCAAAGGTTTAATCAAAATGCTATATCAAAAGGCACATGGCCTACATGGAAAAACTCAGTGTACAATCAGCACAGATAACCTTGAAATGAAAGGTTAAAAACAATAGACGGTCCAGGGGGGACAGCATATTCCAATTAATCAAATATTGTTGTGGAAATCACACATTGTAGTCCGCTGATTTGATATGACGTCTGTGTACTATCCCAATGGCGCGGCCGTCCTAATTATACTATTGTTTCCTTATGCCAGTGTTTTTCGTGGTCAAATAATTTTTTTCCTTGTTGACATTCTACTGTATGTTTATCCAACATTAAAAATACAAATACAAGACAATATTAAGACCCAATCAGATATTGTTTCCGTATGAATTTTTGGCTATAAGCAAACTGGTTCTCGATGTCAACCTACACCGGCTACAAGCGATAATGGACAAGCTTACTACTGACGCAATGAAATAGGCGAAAGCATGACTTATCCAAGTACAGATACGAGTCCTCGCGCTCGGGAGTTAAAAATTGTTCTAGGTCTATGGTTTCGGACATGACAAACATTGTATTTTAAGTTGTGTACCCTCTCTGATTCTTTGTCTTATAAACAGTGGTATTCAGCAATATTTTTGTAGCTTACTATAGCTTGGGCATGCCATGGCTTCATAGTGATTCTTTACATATAAATTGGCACGTGCGGTCTATAACCTCTTAATGTTTCTTTCAGGTACACAAGGAACTTGGTAGATGAAGGAAATGGGAAATTTAATCTGATGGTGCTGTGTTGGGGGGAAGGCCACGGATCAGCTATCCACGATCACGCAGATGCACATTGTTTTATGAAAATTTTGAAAGGTAAACCATTGCGCGTCTTATAGAGTTCTATATAACTTATGAGAAGGGAAGATGGGGCTAGAAGTTCTATGGAAAATAAGTACAATGCATACATACAAGTAAAATAAAGTACATTTTTAATGCGTTGAAAATAAATAGATTCAAAGTATTTGAGCTAAAAATACAGTATAACACTTTCAAAATAGTACACTTGGCAACCCCAGCTAGAAGAGACATAAGATAAGGTAGAAGACTGCTTACATGGAGAAGACTAGGCGAGGCTTACAGACCAAAATCTTCAAAGAAATCTGACTTTAACCTACACCAACAATATTTTCTATAGAATTACTGTCACATTACATATTTTCCTGCAGGTACACTCAGCGAAGCCAGATTTGAATGGCCGGCAGAATCAACAGAGACAAGCCCTGAAATAGATGACAAACCTAGGATGCGGGAAATAGGCAGATCGGAAATTAACAACAATGATGTTTGTTATATTAATGGTAAGTAACGTATTTAAGTGCATAGTGTGAGGGGTAGTTTAGGCCTCTGGTAACATTATAATTATTTTTTATAAGTGTCCAAAGTCAAGCCTCAAGCGGCAGCGGCTGCAAGAGTTTTGGTTCTAGCTAGGTAGACTAAGGTTAAGTTTATTAAGACCGGGAAACCTTACGGCTAGCAAAAATTTGCGCTGTGAGGTGGGGAGTTTTTTTCTCATTGGAATATAGCATATTTAGGCGGTGTTTCCATATACGTCAATCGTCAATGAGAAATATGGTTTTGACGTGGTAGCAGAATTTTTAGTATGTCTTTAATGCCTGCTAAACCTTCAATTTCACTTTTCTCATTGACGACTGACGTAGACAATTTTTAAACACCGCCTAAGCTGTTGGTTCAAGTCAGAAGTGAGATTCAAGTCCCATATTAAAATTCAGTAGGCCCTAAATGTATAATTTCCGGTCATGCTTTGAGGAGTACCTATATAAAATATATGCGTTCCCTGACCGCCTAAGCAACTTACCCTATCTATTTTTATAGAGAAGACTTCTATGATTTTCCGCGCACTTCTGAGTCGAGGCATGATAATGAGCAAGCTAAGATTCCGAGTTTCACATACAGAATATCCAATTTTAAATAATGTGTAATCCGTAAGAGCCATTACAAAAAAAAAAACACCTACTAGTTTCTATAAACTTATTCACTACCTATTTAAAAAATGTTGTCTTGCACTCTTGCAGATTATTATAAATAAAAATATGAATGTTTTGTTTTGTGTACGAGTAGCCATTTTGTATTGTGGACAATTTCTTGTGACCTTGGCGCCATTTCGATTTGCACTTTTCGCGTCATTCAAATTGTTTCAGCGCATTTTCCCACACAATAAGCCTCAAACAACCTCCCTCACATTTACAAGAAATACGCATGGACTTCAATATGAAATTATTCGTAAAGATGTTTAGCCCACTACTAAATTACCAAATTACAGTAGGCTATAGTTACGCTGGAGTTATTCCATCTTATTCATCATAACTCTTTCAGACTCGTTGGGCCTCCACCGAGTTGAAAATCCCTCTCACGCAGATACAGCAGTGAGTTTACATTTGTATAGCCCGCCATTTGACCAGTGCCACGTCTTTAATCAGCACACGGGCCAATCTTCTACAGCTAAAGTTACGTTCTGGTCTAAATATGGAGAGAGGCGAAATAAGGTAATTATTATTCCCTACATTCTTACTCGTACAAAATAATTATAAATGCACAAAAAAACACCATTAAAATAGTAACTCATAGATCTATTGTCGCAGTCATCACTTATATCATGTAGGTAGGCCTACCTGCAAAAATATTTCTGGATAATTTTGTTTTGTATTTCGGCAATGGACTTATTTCGGATAGAAATCCATAAGTTAGAGAAACTAGGCCCTACGTTTTCATTGGTTGGGCTTTGATAGATCTCGTTGGTGGCCTGGTTGGGAGCAAGTATTTTCCTGTATGACTAAGCATAATGATATGAATAAGTCCAAAATAGAAGTTAACCAGTGATGGAAACGGTACCAAACATTCCCAGCGTGAATTAAATTGCCTTCGTTGCACTGCTAAATTTGGTCCTCTAACATTGCTTTACGCAGCGGCGATATAATAAATAAATAAATAAGGACTTTTTGTTCTATTACTAAGCCAACCTAGCGGAGTTAGGGCTATAATGCCCTCTCTTACACGCAACTAGGCCCGGGAACGCCTGCTTTACATGCCCTCCGAAGCATGGCCAGAAAATGTAGCAAGTGTAGGACTCGAACCAACAACCTTTCGGGTGAAAGTTGGAGTCCGTACCACTACTCTACATGTCCTGACATATCGTAACCAATGAGGTTTTACCGTGGTGCGATTATTGATATAGTTGATTAAACTTATAATTCTAGAATTTAGTAGTACATATGTGTTTCAACAATTTTCTTTGCCGCAAGGCAGCGCCCTACTTCTGGTAGAAACAAATGGTTTACATTATAGGAATACGTTGTTTGTTAGTGGGTCAGATAAAAATAAATAGGCCTGCATAAAGATACAATTACAGTTAGATAAAATATTTTTTTTTTTTACTTTTAACTTATACCAATACCCCGCCTTGGGCTTGTGAAATACCCAGCCCAACGCGGCAATTTGTGAGAGAAAATTAACACGCGCCGCCCCGACCGTTTTATGTGTTATTGGGGGGGGGGGGGTGCCTGCATATTTCTGGCTATACCGATAGGTATATGGTTAGGCTGTACCAATTTTCCACATTATCGAGGATAACAAAGCACCTCTGTAGGTTTGAATTTCAATGCAAGGGTGATTCACCATTGTTATAACCATTTAGACACATTATGTTACTGGTTTCGAGAGCCTTAGCCTAGCCTATATTTTAATTTTTTGTTTTAATTTTCCTGTTTCAGAGCATTCAAGCAAACCGCGCTCCAGAGGACAATTAATTTACTAGTATTTTTTATGTATTGTGTAACTTGTTTTTTATTCTATTGACTAAATTTATCAATATGGACAGATTTCTGTTTTGGTCACTTGGAGCGCTGACAACAATCACTGAAATATGCAAAATACGGGTAGGGCCCAATAATTGGATTTGATTAGTTTTACAGAAAATTATTGATGGTGTGGTAGGCGGGTATTCCACTGGTCAATTTTCCCGTCAAATGTGATTAAAAAGAGTCTGCTACCATATTATAACTTAATTTAAGGAGACTATATATTATGTAGATACTTAACTTATCTATTACCTATTATAAATTATTATCTATTACCTATTATAAATTAAGTTATAATATGGAACTGTAGACTCCTTTTAATCACATTTGACGGGAAAATGTACCAGTGGAATATCCGTCGTAGCGGTTTATTATTCTATAATTTCCTTGTGCTGGGGTATAGTCCCGAGGAAGGAGTTCAAGAGCTGTGGCCAATTGGTGATAGGTTACGGCCACACGAGAACCTTTTCTCGCACAAACGCAGCTTGAAAAAACGCAGCGGGAAAATCTCGCTTATGTATGGCCACACGTGAGTTTTTTTTCACGCTGCGCCTTCAATCCCGCGGTCCCGCTCGTGTGGCCAGGTCTGCGCGTGAAAAAACACGTCAAAATAGACCCCAGCCTATTTTTCTGCGAGCGACCTTGAAGACGCAACAAGCTCCGTGTGGCATATCACATTGCATTGCATGTGTTCTACAATCGATATTTCCTATGAAAATCGACTTGGTACAACAGCTACAAATAAACGCAAATGAGTGGCGGTACTCCGGTTTGCATTCAACATTTAAATAAAATACCCTAGAATAAATTATACGGTCTATAGGACCGTGTCATTTATTAATAATTAGTAAGTTGCACAGATGTAGGTACACAATTATTTTCTGATTTTGAACTTCTAATTTATCTAAAATGAAAACCATGGATTTGAACAGTTATACAACCCAAAGGCAGAATAGTTCGCACTACTGAAAAATTTACAACTCCTGTTTTCAAAAAAAAATAATAATAATCTTATTATATGATATTATAAAGAGTACTTGCTATCAGTCGATAGAGGACATGATAAAGTAGTTCTAGCTACATTTACTTCAAATATAAGAAGTTGGTCAGTTTAGAAAAAAAATGTCTTTATCCGTTCGTGAGGCATATTAGTTCGCACACTTTTACTGAACCCCCTTTGGGCTAAATGAAGGCCAAATTTTACTGCAGATTGAACAATTTACACTTCTGTTTTTATGTTTAATACCCGAAAAGAGTTGAAAAATATTGTAGGAATAACATCTACAAAAAAATTTCTGAAGAGACAAGGAAGAAGATCATGTATCTTCACCAAACCGGCGTATCTGCGAGGAACATTGTTCAGCAACTGCTTCTACCACCTTCAACTTCTGCAGTAAATTATCAGCCTGTTCCGTGGAAGAAGCAGTAGTCATCCTAAACGAAAAACAGGCCGAAAAACTCCCATTTCTCTGAGAGAACGCAGGCACCTGAAGACCTTAAGTCCTCTGAATAGGCGCGGAACGTTGAAGGATCACTGAAAAGTAGAGGGAGGCTATTAGTGAAGCTTTCTCTATAAGAACTTGCCGAATAGTCATGAAGGAAGTAGGTTGCAAATTGTTTTCAGCGAAGAAAATAACCGCGCTTTCAAGGCGTCAAACACGAAGAAGGTTACAATGGGCTAGAAACTTTTCAAAATGGCCCAAAGAACGCTGGGAAACAATTATTTGGTCCGATGAGTCACGGTTTGTTCTACATATGCTCGGCAATCAAGGACCCAAAGTCATCAGGATGAATAAACCTGAAGCATATCAGCCACAATGCGTAAAACAGACGGTCAAGTTCCCGACCAGCGTATAATGATATGGGGACGATACTTGAGTTCGAAAGGAGTTGGTCACTTGTACTTCGTAGAAGGCACTGTCAATGACTCTAAGTATTTAGAAATTCTAAACAGCCATATTTTACCATCGATAAGTGCCCTACATCCCGATGGCAATTTTGTATTTCAAAAAGACGGAGCCACTTGTGACACTATGAAAATTCAGCTAAACAGTGGTTTGGTGAAAAAAAACATTTCGGTTTTGACATGGGTAGCTAACAGCCCAGATTTGTCACCAATTGAAAACCTTTGGCTCACTATGAAGATGGTAGTAGCAAAAAATGACCCGAAGACAAAGGAAGAACTGAAGAAGGCCCTCCAAGATGTGTGGAGTGGTATTACACCAGCGATGTGCAGTAATATTGTTTCTTCACTGCCCAAAAGAATTGCCGCTGTTATGAAAAACAAAGGAGGGGTATCGCAGTACTGATAGACAATTCACTTTGACTGTGCGAACTGCGAAATATTACATCTCCCAAGTTGTTGAAACAAATATTAATCCTGAGTGGTTCTAGTTTATTATGTTTGAAGTTTCTATTGCTAGATGTACTTTATCATGTCCTCTATCGACTGACAGCAAGTATTCTTTATAATATTATCTATTAAGTTGATAATTAATTTTTTTTTAACTCAGTTATAAATTTTTGAGGTGTACGAACTATTCTGCCTTTGGGTTGCATAGTGTATAGATTGTAAAGTTCATGAACACAAAAACAAACGATCTAAACTAAAACATTATTGGAATTTCGACAACGATACAACGAATAACAAAACAAAAGAACGCAGATGTTTCTTGAACAGTACTACAGAAAAACCCTTCAATTGGCCATATACCGCGCATTGGAAAGAAAGAAAAGGAAGTTTCCTAAAAACTCACACTGTAAGAATATGATACAGCAGTTTATTCCGCATCCCATCCGATCGACAACGCCAATCAAAAAAATTGAAGTCTGTATGTCAATTTTAAAACTCCCAACAGGCATAGCACAAACGTATACACGGATACCTTACCCGAGGAATTATTTCAGCAATGGCAATGCGGTAATATAAAACGAACCCGCTCCAAAAATGACGACATTCAGAAGATTTTTCGTGTTGGTATCAATGGAGCCCAGAAAAAATTTCAGCCTACGCCTACCTGGCATATGCAACGATGAACAAAAATTTATTTTTATTGAAAAACAATCTTTAATTCCTGTAAGTAAATTCACCTTCTTTGGGGTTTATGTAGGAGAATATTTACACATTACTCCTCGGGACATGTAGAGTAGTGGTACATACTCCGACTTTCACTCGAAACATTTTATAAATAATGATTTTTTGTTCTATTACTATAAGCCAACCTAGCGGAAATAGGGCTATAGCCTATAAAGCCCTCTCTTATACACTCAACTAGGAAAGCCCGGGACCGCTTTGCATGCCCTCCGAAGCACGGACAGAAAATGTATAGCAAGTGCAGAACTCGAACCAACAACCTTTCAGGTGAAGGTCAGAGTCCGTACCACTACTCTACATTTTATGGCCATGCTTCGGAGGGCATGCAAAGCAGGCGGTCCTGGACCTTCCTAGTTGAGTGTAAGAGAGCTAGGGCTTTATATAGCTCTAACTCTGCTAGGTTGGCTTAGTAATAGAACAAAAAGTCAATATTTATGTATTCCTTGATAAGTAATTAGGTATTCTTTTCGGTTCGAGGTACGGCTGCTGGAGATATCGACACTTAAGGCAGAGATTTAAATATAGCCTATTTGAAATCAAATGAAAACTATCAAGTATTTTTGGACTAAATAATTCCTATATATAGGCGAACGAAAAGTTAAGATAAAAAATTTAAGGTTTACAAGTAAATTCGTCTTTTCTCATTTGAAAATACTATTACCGGTACGGTACTAAAAAAAGTAATGCTTTACAGCCTGGGCTATAGCTCTACCGCGGTATTATATGCAAGGCATACCTATAATTCAGCCTTGTAAACTGCGGTCTGAGAAAATTGTAGGCTATTTTTTATGAATATTCCATCTGACCATTTTATATCTTTGCGGCTGTAGAACGAGATTTTGATTATTTTCGTAAGAAAGACACGGGTTTCATTTGTTATAATATTTCCATATCCTTGCCTTGATAACTAAGCAATACAATGGAACAAACTAATTATGAGGTTTTCAAATATGCCATTGCCAGGGAGTAGACCACTTTCAAACACAAAAAGCGAAAATGAATAGGCCTGCTATAGGTACATACAATAGTAGGCTACTCATGACACAATCCCCACTATTCTCAGCTGCCAAGGACTCTTAGTTATGCCAATTTATTTTAAGGTCATACATTTGGCAACATTAATTAATTACTTGTAAGTATATTTAAGGTGCCCATTCCATTGACCGGCTAGGGCTATTTCCAAAACGGTGACGTGGTAGCAGACACTCAAGACTTAGGTGGCGTTTCCACCGACCTCGCATTGCAGAATTGACGGAAATGTTTATTTTCCTCTATGCCATAGTTAAAATTGATCAATGATCATACAGTAAAATCACAAACAAACAAACTAAAATTAAAAAATGGCTTCATGGGATATGTTAATTACAAACATTTTAATAGATTTCTATAAAAAGAAAAACAAACATTTCCGTCAATGTCATTTGCAATCTGCAATGCGAGGTCGGTGGAAACGCTACCTAAGTCTTGAATATCTGCTACCACGTCACCGTTGTTGGAAATAGCCCTAGCCGGTCAATGGAGTGGGCGCCTTCGCTAAATACGAGTAGGCCTACCTACGTTTATAGTTGCCCTGATGAATATGATATTGACTCTGAAGTTGAGATCAGACGAGTAAATAATTAAAATAATAATTATTAGGTAACTATTAAAATTTCCGATAAATTAACTGGGGCACTAAACAACGCAAAGCATTGCCAAACGTAGGCCTATAGTTGACTTAATAATGAGAGATTAAACCACATAGGTAATCAATGAGGCTTTTAAATTATGAGTAAACCTCTCTGATAAGTAATTAGCTTTTACCTATGTACTCTACTGCACAAACCATTTCAAAGAAATTATAATTACCTATCTCTAGAAAATCAAAATCATAATTGTACACCCCATCTTAAGCCTTTCTACCCTTTGCTACAGCACATTATTATCTTTAGCCCAAAAATAAAAATGACTCAGGGTGTCTAACATTGGCTTTAATTCTTCAGGCTGCAATGGGAATAGCAGCTCATTAATATCTCTTACAATATTAGCAATGTCATCTAATGTTAAAGGCATTGATGTTATATAGGGCGCTTACACAATCAAAAATTTCATGTTGTTCTAAGTCCATGCGCATGATCTTATTTACAATTTTAAATTTCGCTACGTCAAGTGGGGTCTTCTGCTTTATATTTTTCAAAGCACTCAAACAATTTTCAAGACAAGGAAAATATGAGCTGTTCTGAACAGGAATCGCTATTTTCCCTAACAAAGAAGCTATTTTATTGCAGCAAGACGTAATGGTTTTCTTCTTATCTGGATAATGGTTGATTTGACACAAATCTGTATTAGCTTCGGAATCAACATTTATTTCCTGCCCTTCTAGTCCGGGAGCCAGGGGGGGTCTCACTTGACGAAGTTCCGGAGAAGGTTTGAGCTCATGAGGCGCTTAGGATGTGTCTCTAGTCTGTAAAAAACCTTTTCTTACGAGCCGGCTCTGGGGCTTTTGGGTGCTACAAATTTTTTAAAGTGCCTAATTTTTGGAAAAACTTGACGAACTGGTGGGTCAAAAATTTTCAAAGAAAACTACGCTGAACTATGTACAGTAGACGAAATCTTGAAATCAGAGGATTCCCAGGGGACTTTCACCTCAAAAGAAGCAATCCAAAAAGGGTGGGAACGGGAAAAATTTGACAAAGAGGTGGGCTTATAATTTCCTTATATATGATTCCCATCGTTCTCCTGAGCACAAAAACAAAAAATAAGAAGTTTCTGTTGGGACATTCATCCCTTAAGAAGGGGACAAATTTTCGTCAAATTAAACTTGACAAACGAGATTTTGAGAAATCTCAATTTGGAACAGTGCATAGTAGTTTCTAGTATGTCAAAACGTAATTATAAGAAAATTCCGTTAGGGCTTTCAACCCTTAAGAAGCAATCCAAAAAAGGAGGGAACGGGAAAAATTTGTCGAAGAGGAGGGCTTATAATTTCCCCCTATCTGAAAACCATGTTCTACCCAAGTCTGAAAACTGAAAATAAGAATTTTTCGTTGGGGCTTTCATCCCTTAAGAGTGGTTCAAATTTTCGTCAAATTTTTCTTGACGAACGAGATAATGACATTTCTCAATTGTAAATAATACCTAGTAGTTTTTAGTATGTGAAAACGTAATTATCAGAAAATCCCGTTGGGGCTTTCACCCCTTAAGAAGCAATCCAAAAGGGATGGGATCGGGAAAAATTTGACAAAGAGGTGGGCTTATAATTTCCCTATGTATGATTCCCACCGTTCTCCTGAGCACGAAAACGAAAAATAAGAAGTTTCTGTTGGGACATTCATCCCTTAAGAGGGGGATAAATTTTCGTCAAATTAAACTTGACGAACGAGATTTTGAGAAATCTGAATTTGGAACAATGCATAGTAGTTTCTAGTATGTCAAAACGTAATTATAAGAAAATTCCGTTGGGGCTTTCATCCCTTAAGAAGCAATCCAAAAAGGGAGGGAACGGGAAAAATTTGTCGAAGAGGAGGGTTTATAATTTCCCCTTATCTGAAAACCATAGTTCAACCAAATCTGAAAACTGAAAATAAGAATTTTTCGTTTGGGCTTTCATCCCTTAAGAGTGGTTCAAATTTTCGTCAAATTTTTCTTGACGAACGAGATAATGACATTTCTCAATTTCAAATAATACCTAGTAGTTTTTAGTATGTGAAAACGTAACTATCAGAAAATTCCGTTGGGGCTTTCACCCCTTAAGAATCAATCCAAAAGGGGTGGGACCGGGAAAAATTTGACGAAGAGGTGGGCTTATAATTTCCCTGTATATGATTCCCACCGTTCTCCTGAGCTCGAAAAAGAAAAATAAGAAGTTTCTGTTGGGACATTCATCCCTTAAGAAGGGGACAAATTTTCGTCAAATTAAACTTGACGAACGAGATGTTGATAAATCTCAATTTTTAACAATTCATAGTAGTTTCTAGTATGACAAAACGTAATTATAAGAAAATTCCATTGGGGCTTTCACCCCTTAAGAAGCAATCCAAAAAAGGAGGGAACGGGAAAAATTTGTCGAAGAGGTGGGCTAATAATTTCCCCTTATCTGAAAACCATGGTTCACCCAAGTCTGAAAACTGAAAATAAGAATTTTTCGTTGGGGCTTTCATCCCTTAAGACTGGTTCAAATTTTTGTATAATTTTACTTGACGAATGAGAGGATGACAAATATCAAATTGAAACTATGCGTAATAGTGTCTAGTATGTGTAAACTTAAATATAAGAAAATTCCGTCGGGGCTTTCACGCTTTAAGACGCTATTCATAAGGGATGTCATGGTGTGGTACCGGCCAAGAGTATCGGTGATGAAGTAAAGGAAAGCACATGTGGGCGGGGCTATATGTCAGCAATATAACCCAAGAACAAAATAACACATAGGACATTGATTTTGGGACGCCTGTCCATATACGAACTATTAAGCAATTTCATCTGAGACTTGCTCTCCTGAGCCTATAGCAATAATTGAGGACTTGAACTCTCTATTTTACGGTATGATTGAAAAAGACCGCATTTTCCTTTTGCCTCGAAAACACGATATGAAGTTATTGCTTTAAAAGCATGCATTCCAATCATGGCTTTAGAGACATCGGGTCCCATTCTCTTAGCCAAGAGGGTGGCGTCAATAGCTCGCCTAATGAACACTCGTCCCAAAATCAATGTAGTAGGTGTTATTTTGTTCTTGGGTTATATTGCTGACAAAAAAAAAAATTGGTTGTCTGTAAGTCGGTTTACGGACGATAGTTTAACGTGACAACCCCTGAATCAACTTAAACATAATTAACTAACTTAAACAATATATGGCTCGAAAGAGTACCGTAGTTTGCATTTTTTAAATAGATAATAATGGGGCCGAAAGAGTCCTATTTCGGTTGAAAATCGTGTGCACCCCCTGACGTTTCACACCCCCAAAGCGAAACCCCTTGCTTGATCACCACAAGTATAGCATGGCCTGAAAGAGGAGAAATAGACGAAGACATGGGTATAATTTAAATTAAGGTAGGCCTTCCTCGTCAGCCTAAAAAAATTGCTTTAAACCCCCCATGCAATTCAAATGGGATTGCTGCTAATGCGTCATTTTGTGTTCCACTCGTGTTGAAGGGGAATTAAAATATTTATTTATACTCGTTTGAAACCATAATTTGTACTGCTCCTAATGAAATTTAAAAATTAAAAATTAATTTCGGTTGAAAATTGCAGGCTGTGGATTTTTTTTGCTCAATAAATGCATATAAATTGGAAAATACCCTTTAAAACAGTTTTCCGCCGATTCAGTGGTGGTTTAGCCTAAATATATGTCTGGAAAGAGTAGCTGGACATCACCTATTAAACCCATTTAAGAAAGGGCAAAACATCCACACCATTTGGGAACCACTGGTCTAGACCGGCCCTCTTGCCCCGGCGTTTTGAAGTGTTTTTTTTCACATCTCGGTTCGGCCGCATTTAACTGAACAGCCAATAGTGTGCTGAATTGAATATTTTGCATGCTGAATCAATTCTCAATACTCTTACTACGAAGTAAACCTCCTAATGGTTGCCATGTCTAATGACTAATTCATAGCTACTGTACGACCCTAGCCATGAGAGGATTACTGGGCTGCAGCCCCTCTCGCGAAATGAAAAATTAACAACTAACTAAAAATAGTAGCCTACCGCCACTAGATAAACAAATATTTAACAACAAATTAAGGAATTACAACTCCCTTGACTACACACTCTATAATATTGTTTCAATAAATATGGACACAAGAAAAATTGGAACGAGATGTGATACTACATAAATTCATATGGTATATATTGTATATTGAAGAAAGCAATCAACAATCAAAGAATTGGTCCGAGTTTACTCGAACATGTTTTCCAATTTATCAAGTAGTAGACAGAGAAAATGAGTAATTTCAAGGTAAATAATTTTCCTATGTTTAAATTTTGGATATATCAGGGGGCGGAGGGGTTGTCCACCTGGCGTCACTGGAGGTGAGGTAAATTCTAGATACCTCACAGTAATAATGGCAGGGCACGCATTGGATTTGGGCGTGAATTTTCAAAATTTTTGAAAGAGAAATGTTTTTGCACAAAACAAAATAGTTTCTTGGTAAAGAAACCTGTCCGGTTTCGTTACTCAATTTAACACCTAAAACATGCCTGAAGGTACAAATCATCGATAGAAAGGTTTCGCAGATAAATTATTTTTTAACCATTTTTAATGAAAATTTAGTTATTTTTATTTTTTACTCTCAGAAGCAAACTATCAAGGGGCAAGTGCCCCACCGCATTTTGTTAACGTTAATAACGACTACAATATATGTGAATTTAAAAGAAATCGTTGGAGCCGTATTTGATAAATAAATTTTTTAGACGTTTTTTGGAGTTTTTTGAGAATAAAACCCCCCAAATTGAGATAGCCCAAAATAAATTGACGCGAGGTATGATTTTTATGAACCTACATGCCAAATTTCATCTAAATCGACTGAGTAGTTTGTCTGGAAATCGATGAACAGACAGACAGATTGAGTGACAGAGCGACAGACTTTTCGTAAAAAACACTTTTTTGGGCTCCTGGGACCTCACAACCAGTGGCGTAAATAAGACCCCGCAACCCCCGCGGCGCGGGGGGGGGGGGGCACAGCATTGTGGGGGCGCACTTCGATTCCCAAAAATAATAAGATAATCTATGTAATTAATAAAAATATTAAATATCAATTTGTTTTCGAAGTTGACTATAATTATTATAAAGTTAGGAACTTCATCTCATTTAAAACTAAAAATTATATTTTTCGTCAGTACTGCGGTACACCAGGGGCAGCAGAATGCACTGGGTACCGGAAAAACCAGACAGGGACTGGGACGTTTTCCATTAGACCTACTATTTTATTATTTATTCTACAAACTTTTTCTTCCCATTCCACCAAGACCTTAAGCAAGGGGGCATATTGGGCTGCAGCCTCCCCCCTCCCCATAAATAACATAAGTAACGTGAATATGTATGCTGTAAATTATAATTTTTGCGGCTGTTATAATCGTAAAACCTCACTATTTCGGGCCTATTTTTTAAAAAAAACCTCCGGGGGAGACCCCCGTGCCCCCCTGTTTGCTGCAATATGAATAAGGATTCCTTTGTCAGTTTTGTACCCTTGCCTTGCCTGAATGGGAGGGTTGAGTTTGTCGTTAAAAGAAACTGTTACATTAGTAGCAAATTACTTAAAACGCGTGGAAGCGCACTTAAAATGGGCGTAATTTCAAGGCTGAAGCTGGAATTTGGCAATTTTAATCAACATTAAATATCTGCTTATGCTCACTTGAACACAGGAGAATTTTGATGTTTTCGTTAAAGAATGTTTGTTAGTTCATTTGAAGCATTCCGTGTAGACGTTATAATAGAAATCTATGTCACACCATCAATGAAACAATGTGAAAGGGAAAGAAGGGGGGCTAATTGACATCCGTATTTTTGGCCCTAAGCAGAAAGTTACATGAGCACAAGAGCTAACTTCTGGTTCATAGGAGCTGCAGCTCCCATGTACATTTAGGCACGCCCCCCCCCCCTCTTTGATTCATAGGAGCTGCCCTGTGACATGAGCACATTGGAATTGAAAATTTAAAGGTGCATTTCCAGAACTTTTAGCCGAATAATGGAACAAAATCTTATACTGCTGTAACCAGAGGGAAAGATTTCAATTTCACTGAAAGCAACAATTGTTTATTTATCTCAAGACTCGGAGGAACAGCTGAAGAAGCCACAGATAGCCTATGGTATGTCATCAGGAGGAATCCGACACGAGAATGTATTTCCACTGTAAAAATATATTGATTCATGCCCCAAATAAACGATTGGTTTTGAATTACAATCAATGACACTGTTGTGCTTCCTATTTTTGCCAGCAATATAACCCAAGAACAAAATAACACATAGGAAATTGATTTTGGGACGGCTGTCCATATACGAACTATTAAGCAAAATCATCTGAGACTTGCTCTCCTGAGCCTATGGCAATAATTGAGGACATGAACTCTCTATTTTACGGTATTATTGAAAAAGACCGCATTTTCCCTTTGCCTCGAAAACAAGATATGAAGTTATTGCTTTAAAAGCATGCATTCCAATCATGGCTTTAGAGACATCGGGTCCCATTCTCTTAGCCAAGAGGGTGGCGTCAATAGCTCGCCTAATGAACACTCGTCCCAAAATCAATGTAGCAGGTGTTATTTTGTTCTTGGGTTATATTGCCGACAAAAAAAAAATTGGTTGTCTGTAAGTCGGTTTACGGACGATAGTTTTACGTGACAACCCCTAAATCAACTTAAACATAATTAACTAACTTACCCTAAACAATATATGGCTGGAAAGAGTACCGTAGTTTGCATTTTTTAAATAGATAATAATGGGGCCGAAAGTCCTATTTCGGTTGAAAATCGTGTGCACCCCCTGACGTTTCACACCCCCAAAGCGAAACCCCTTACTTGATCACCACAAATATAGCATGGCCTGAAAGAGGAGAAATAGACGAAGACATGGGTATAATTTAAATTAAGGTAGGCCTTCCTCGTCAGCCTAAGAAAATTGCTTTAAACCCCCCTTGCAATTCAAATGGGATTGCTGCTAATATGTCATTTTTTGTTCCACTCGTGTTGAAGGGGTGAAGGGGTGAATTTGAAAATATTTATTTATACTCGTTTGAAACCATAATTTGTACTGCTTCTAATGAAAGTTAAAAATTAAAAATTAATTTCGGTTGAAAATTGCAGGCTGTGGATTTTTTTTTACTTTATGCATATAAATTGAAAAGTACCTACCCTTTGAACCCGTTTTCCGCCGGTACAGTGATGGCTTACCCTAAATATATGCCTGGAAAGAGTAAGAAAGGTGGAAAAGAACTAACGTAGTTTGAAGTTTTCAAATTGATATTAACACCCCCGAAAGGACATATTTTCCATTAAAATCGGCAAATTTTGGCGTACCTCCTCACGTTTCCACCCCCCAAAGTCGAACCCCTTGCCCTATCACAACAGATATAGCATGGCCTGAAAGAGCAAGAATAGACGAACACATGGGTATAATTTCAATTGAAATGATTAAACCAGCCTTTAAACCAGCGTTACTGACCCGCGTTAGCGACCCGCGTGAGCGACCCGCGTGGCCGGCCTGTGCTTCAATTATTAACAACAAATTGGCTGTATTGCTGGCCACAATAGAGCAAACTCAATTTTAGCGCGGTTTTTAAAAAATTTAGAAATTATGTATGGGAAGAATCAAATAATTGCACGAAATCAGGACTACCGAACTTGGTTAAGTCACTTAAGTCGAGCTGACGCCTCCTTTTTCTAACATAAATTTTGAATTTATGCTTAAGAATTGAGCTATTAGTCGGAAAAGTGGCCAAGAGTAAAGAGATTACCCAAAATTTTGGTTTTCACTAACTTCGCTCTAAATTACATTATTCGAAAATTTTCTTAAATTTCTGGTTCAGAATACTGTTATGGACGGAAAAATATGGCAAGAGCGGAACAATTGCCAAATTTCAAGTTTAATTTTTATTTTAATAATTTCATCCCTAAATGCACAATTCGACAAATTAAATAATTAAATATCATAATCGATAATTTTATTAATTTCGGTTGAAAATTGCAGGCTGTGGATTTTTTTTAACTTTATGCATATAAATTGAAAAGTACCTGGCGGGGGGCTAAGCCCGGGGTTTTTGGTGACAAAGACGTTATGGAGGCGAAAGGCATAGCATCTACAATAACGAAAGGGAAAGTAATTCTTGATATGCCTAATTTACATGCATCATAAAAAAATCGACATATTGATCAAGTACTTTCACAAAAACTTGTTACTCAAAATGCTTAAAATTCCAATATTTCAGACTTATTTTCTCAAACTTTTCTAAGTAGGAGACCCCCGGGCCCCCCTCCGTGGTAGTTTTATTGGTCGGTAAAAACTCAACTTTACTGTTTGGAAAATGCGAAAAACCTCACTAATTTGGGCCTATTTGTCGATTTTTTTTTTCCGGGGGAGAGCCCCGGTACCCCCTTTTTCTAGGGTATAACATGCGCAAAACCTCACTAATTTGGGCCTATTTATCAATTGTTTTTCTTTTTTCTCCAGGGGAGACCCCCGGGCCCCCCTTTCTTCTTTCTCACTTCAGAAGTGAATGAGTAATGATTCCCGGTTTTGGGGTCCTAAATCCCCCCCCCCCCCAGAAATGTTGGGAATTTACGCCAATGACTATATTACACTTATATTATCAATTTTTTCCCCGGGGAGACTCCCGGGCCCCCCTCTTTGGATTACGTGCAATATTGTTTTTATAAGATCTAGTCCGCATATCAACGAAATGTTGTCTGGCTGTGTCCCCACTAATTTAGCTTTTTATATGTACCTATGGTAACATAAATAGCCTACGAGTAACACCATAACCTGCATAACCTGGGATAGGATCACAGCCACCCCCGAAGAAAATCGTGGCTAAGGCTTGCATTCCACTAATGACAATCACTCATAACAAAGATGAAATAATAAGACAAGGTAGGGCGCACCAAAGGTCTTGCGGGGGGAGAGGGGGGGGGCGCAGCAAAAGTTATTTACGCTACTGCTCAAAACGTGTAAATCCGGTGATCCGGGGCTCCTTATAGTACTGCGTATAAATTGGAAAGCAAAAATTTCTACAATTTATACTTCATAGGACTGTTATTGGCCGGAAAACTGGCCAAGGGCCGAGAAATTACCCAACATTAAAATTTTTGGTTTTCTCTAATTTCGCCCCTAATTATACAATTCGAAAATTTTCTTCAATTTATGCTTCAGAGTCCTGTCATTGGTCGGAAAAATTGCCCAAGGACCAAGAAATAGCCCAAAGTTAAATTTTTGATTTTCTCTAACATAGCCCCTAACTACACAATTCGTAAACATTTCTTCAATTTATGCTTCAAAGATCTCTTATTGGTCGGAAAAGTGGCCTAGGGCCGAGAAATTACCCAAAGTTAAACAATTCGGTTTTCTTTAACTTCCCCCCTAATTCGAAAAATTTCTTCAATTTATGCTAAGCAGTAATAATTTATTTTCTGACACCGTTTTCATCATTCGTTCTAATATATGTATGTTATGTTATGGCACAGTTGCATAACTTGATTTACGAAAAACAGCTCAAAAATGGTTATTTTCTGTAAAATTTGATTTTGTCACATAAAATGGCCATTGGGGATGTCCGAGTTGCTCTCCATGCATGCTCATTCTGCGGGAACTACACATTCCTGGTACGATACATTGTATCATTATTCCCTTACATCTAATCTTACCTTTCAAGTATGGAGTGAGGGCACAACCTTCACAATTACAATTTTTGAATAATAGGCCCGATCAGGTGGGTTTACATATTGTGATAGCATTAACACTGAGAACTTACCGACGATGATTTCATTTTTCCTACATGGCTACATGTCACCTGGAGATTTCATGTGTGAAAAATAGGACTGAAATAATGAGGGTTTTAATACGCATTTTTATAGCATTAAAGTTTTGAATTTACAGACGAGCCCGAGTTGGGCTAGCTGTGACTAATTATTTAAGTAACTATATATTAATTGAATTCAATAATATTGGCAAACAAAATACAGGCAAAACTGTTGTAACAAATAGTGAAGTGTGAAAAAAATCATGATGATTAGCCTACGAAGGTATTTAAATTGAAAAAAAAATGCATTAACAAAATACATAATATGCTAGGCCTATAATGAATGCGAAAATTGAAATAAATAAATAATGACTTTATTCTGTTATTATGCCAACCTAGTGGAGTTAGGGCTATAAAGCCTTCTCTCATACTCAACTAGAAAAGCCCAGGCCTGCCTGCTTTACATGCCCTCCGAAGCATGATCAGAAAATTTATCATATGTGGGACTCAAACCAACAACAGACATGAATCGGCAAGGAAGGAAAAAAAAAATGAGGGTTTTTAACGAAACTACGATGCTTAGGGGCCGCTCTTGGTGTTGAATGGGGCTAATCTGCTTGCACTAGAAAATTAAAAAATATTCAAATACTGTAATTAAGCCCAAAATTATCTCGTTCTTGGCAACTTTTCT